>PVKB01002131.1:0-316874 GCA_004027205.1 Ctenodactylus gundi
TGCTGTTGCTACAAGTGTTCTTGAATACTTTCTGCTTCAGGTATATCAGATTTCTCAAGGAGTGGAGTTGCTGCCCATTGGATGGACTGCTTTCCAATCTATTGTCAAATAGTTTTATTCAGTGAGCTACTTACGCTCCCGTGGGTAGTTAAAAGACAGCATCGCTTTTTCCGTGACATTTGATTATGAAACATAGATAGTAGAGGACCAGATTAATATTCTGACTTCATTTTAGAACAGTGAGGACTGAGAACAGCAGTAGGGAGAGATGCACCTCAGTTTTTCAATTCTGTTGTTATTAAGTTTTAGATGGCATTTTCCTTGCATTATATCTCTTTGTGGGTTCATAGATTGTCTTTTTGTCTATGTTTTTGTGCGTTGCTTTCAATTTCTCGCTATATCTTCATTGGTATTTCAGCGAGCAGATAGGAAAATGGGTATAAAGCTGATAGTGAAATGTCATTTTAAACCAGAAAACTCATTTAAAAAATTACTGTATCATTCAGTTATTGCTAGGTAACAAGCCATCTCTAAACTCAGTGAGTTGGTCATGTGTGACTTCTGTAAGGATCAGCTCGCTTTTTCAGGCCTGGCTGGGTGGCACTGCTTTACATCTCAGTCTGACTGGACTTTGTTCTTCGATGTGGACGGGAGTTACTACGACTCTGCCCTGTGGATGTTCATTCTAGAGGTCAGGCTCAGTTTCTGGGAAATTTTTTTTTATGGTGTCAAAAGAAGTACAAGCAAGAAAGAACAGAATCCCATGGTCCTCTTAATGTCTGGGCTTATGTTTGGCACACTGTTTGCTGTGCCCGCAGCAGGTTACATCAGGTAAAACCAAACTGGGGAGCAAAGAAATGCACTCTGCTTCATAAAAAAATCAACTGACAAAGAATAGGATGAGGAAGGAACCAAAAACCTGGGGCTAACCCCTATGCAAAGTATTTCTTACATGTAGGGCTGACGACAAGACTTTTCCACACAGTTTTCATAGTTTTCACTTCCTCTAATACTTTTAAAGTCTAAATTTCCTTCTATTTATAATGAAAAAACTGAGGTTGAGGTCCACCATTCAGCACTTTTTAAAGGACTTAATTGGGCTTTGGCAGTAGGTCCCCCTTTCAGCAAGTCTTCTGTCTTTCCAACTCTGCTCCTGCAAAGTAAATTTCTCCCCCAAGCGCCATGGTTGCTCATTTCTCAGGAAACACACATGGAAGAAAATCAGATAACACTAGAAGTCATAAGTCACTGGCAGTTGTAAAACTCCTATCAACTACTCCCTCAAAGAGAAGAAGATGAAAGATACCCTCCTGGGGAAATTGTGATTTTTGTTAATGGAAATACAGTTTATGCCAAATATCAATTAATTCCTCTGTGTAACCTTGTAACTTGATGTTGGCTGAGTCACAGAGTTCAGATAGATGATGCAGAAAAAACCTCCAGAAAAACAACTCCAGCCACACCTGCAGTCCCATGGTTAACATTTGAACATCTGCTGTACAGGAGCGGGTTAGCAGAAGAGAGAACCTCAGTTTTGAAGGCATATATAATAATGAGTCATACAGTCATTAATGTGTGAACCCCAGGCAGGGAGCTCACATTTTGTGTGAGAGAAGTGTTTTTGTTCAGTCATAAGCGCTCCCCTACTGGGCCTGGAATTGCTCTCTGCACCAAAAATGCCTGACTTCATTTTCTTTGAATTTAAAAGGAAACTCACAAACATTTTGGCTTAAATATAAAGGAAAACTTTTTTATGAAGGAAAAGATTAGAAAAAAATTAGCAGCTATGTTGTTGAACATAGATTCATCAAACATGCCTCCAGTGAAATTAAAGTTAAAAAATTTAGAGTATGCTTTGCCCTACCCTACCTCATTCTCGGGTATAATATTGCTTCAATAAAGGAGAACAAAGAGAGAAGCCTGATAAATAGCAGATGATATTGTATTTTACAATAAAAACTAAAATGAAAATTTCTTTTTAAATGAGGTGACTAAAATAGGACTTAAACATTAAGTCAGGGTTTTCAAAACCATAGTGTTATGAGTAGCTCCATGGAAGTAGGATTGAGAGTTTGGGTTTCAAATATTGACCCAATCAGTACTTTATGAATTTATCTGTCTTCCGTTGTCTTATAATCTCACTTGGCCTTCTCATTGGTTGCATCTGGGCTTAATAGGTACTTAAATTGGTCGCCTTGACCTTGAAAATAAATCAACTTTGCAGTTTTTTTTCCTACTGAGCTCGAACAGAAATGACCAGGAACTAGTCTGTACATATGGTCACTTACCTGAGGCTGTCTTTACTTTTGAATCAGAAGATGTAAAAGCATGAAACATTGGAAAATCAACTCAACAGCAAACCCTTATTTTGTTGCTTGGGAGAATGGATGGAACTCTTGACCTTGTTCTATGGTGAGGTACTTTTTATTGGACCTGGAGGAAATCATATTTCTAAATATAATCATCTTGAAAGAAGGCTCATCCATCATGTGGACTTGGTGCATCTTTTTTCATGTCCCCTTTCCAGATTGTGTCCTCTGGATTATTTACATTCAAGGACACTTCATGTAGGTGCTATCTGTGCTCATTGCTCCTCTGATGGGGTGAAAACAGTCCAGCTGGGGAGACACCCCAAACTTAACATCATATGGGCACTCATAAGCATAAGAAATATGTCGATAAGCGCAGAGACATATATTTCCTATGTAGTACACATGAAGCTTTTTTTTTTTTTGAAGGATTTTGTTTGGTAATGACCAGTGCTGTAGACTGATAAATATATTTGTGGTCACTCTTTGAATCAGCATGAACAACTCATTGAAACAACACTATCCGAAACTCTTCATTCTTTTCAGAGCTGGCCTTGGGAAGAGACACAATTGGCAAAAGGACTGCCAGCCCTTCATTCTGTCCCCCACCAAGAGCGTTCTGAAGTTAACACGTGCTCCTAGCCTAGTATGACCTTTCTTGCCATGGTCAAGCAACCATCTAAGTTGCTTCCAGGCAAGAGTCACAACCTACTGATAGGTGGAAGGGATGCTTTTGTAGTGATGAGTGTTCTCTTAGTTACTTTGTTGCTGCTGTGACAGACTACTCGACATCCATAGTTAAGGGAGGAAAGATTTCTTTAGCTCAGTTTCAGAAGCTCTCACACCAACCATTCATAGGCAGCTGGCAACAGCAGCTAGAGATCTGCTCATAACACTGTAGACAGAAGCCCAGTGAGTCTGTATGTGGAGACTCAGGCAAGGCCAGAACTTTCCCAGGAAGAAGGTGAAGCTTCTTTTTTCTTCCTATACTTAGTTTAAGCTGCCATTTGGAGCCCCCACATGCAGGGTGGGCGCCCCATCCTCACTTTTCTGGTTCACAAGCCAACAGTGCACATCAGAATGCTCTACCCTGGGCAACACAGAATCTCAACAAGTTGAAATAGTCCCCCAGATCAAGCCCCAAGCATTCATCCCTTCCAGCCAGGACTTACCTCACAGTAACACATTTCTACAGTTATCCTACTACATCCAAACATAGGCTTTGGGGGTAGGGCACATGAGATCAAAATCACAGCAAGTGTATATTGGCAGGGACAGCCACAGATTATGGTGGTTTTCAACCTGGGGTACTTAGATCCAAAGATTCCATGTAGATAGTAAAGATCCTTGAACTGTTTTCAAGTTTAAAAAATGTTCTTGAAATAGCCATTTAGCAGATAAATCAAGCTATATTTTTTGTTTGAACTTGAATGCTATCAACTCGCTGTGGTAATTGGAGTTAACATGCGCTGGAGAATAATTTATAAATACCAAATATTTGTTATTCAGAAATCCATCAGAGATGTGATTCATGGGGGATTAAAAATGAATGTGAATGGTGAAAAGTTTGGGCTCCTAAATTAAAGAAATGAAGACTTGATAGCAACATTTAATATGTCAGCATGGGATTGTGATAAAGGAGAGAGGAACAAAAGGGGACAGGGTGGAGGGAGGAGAAGTGAGCCCCCGCTCTGGGTCTGGCCAGACCCTTTTACATGTATCCCTTACTAGGGTGCACATACCTTCACATGGAATCTGGGTCTTTTCCAGTCTTCCTCTTGTATTTAAAATAGTGATCTCTTGGTTTGTGGAACATATTCTATAACCACTTAAAAAATGTGGTGGAAGAGGGGAGAATTAAACAGCTCAGTTAAGGATACACATACAGAGCTAAACGTGAGGAGTCCAAATCTGTCTTTGTAAGGGCTGCTATTGAAAAGCCTCACCATGAATTTCTATCAGTGGGATGGAAAAGAACAATCTGTATCCTGAAGTCATTCACACAGAAAATTGTATATTTCGTGGGTTATTCACCTACATATCCACCCACCTTGGAGTTACTGTTCTTTGTGATGTGGCTCTCTGTCCTGAATTGTAAAATGTGTTCCTTTAGCAGTATTGGCTATCGCTACCTGTTGGAAATGACTGGCTGAGTCTTTGGGAACCCTGTCTCCTCTTGGGCACAAAGGCACTGAGTATCAGCTGTCCTGAGGCCCATAGAATCTAACTTGGAGCTGAGTGCCCTAGCTGGGGTGTCTCTCTCTCCCTCAGGTGTTGATAATGCTATTTCTTAGAGTCTGCCTGGATTTGAAAGGCACAGAGATGGTCACAGCACAGAGCACAACCTCGCGGAGGGAGAGTGAGAAAATAAAAAAAAAAAGTCCACTAGTAGTGTGAACCTGTGGAAAGACATTTATTCACAGTCATTGTCTGACTCGTTTAGTTGCACTCAGAATTCCTCCACAGGACTGGAATACCATAGCTCAGGAAAAAAAAAAATGTCACCAGGGATGGAACACACTCATACCTCACCCCCCCACCCCCCACCACCACATGCACGCATGCAGGGTGCAAAAGGGAGACGAGTTGATTCACTCTTGTGTTCAGACTAGGAGATGAGATAGTCTACCTGTCACACTGTGTTGTTCTAATTTCCATTTTGTGAGGGCTGATCTAGTGAACACTCCAGGCAAGCTCTCTGCAGGCTCCAAGTGAAATATAAAGTCCCTAAAGGCAAATCTCCACCCTCGCGGTCGAGAGGAAGAAGCAGAAAATCGAACAGAAGCCAAACAAACGCAAAACAAAAATCTCCACTAACCTAGGCCCTGGCTTGAATGTTTACAAGCACTTTCATACACCCCTCATTTAGCCCTGCTTGGAAAGCAGGCGAGGCAAGTGTGGTCTGCATTTTACAGAGATGAGAACAAGGGCCTTGTTTAAGATCATAAACTCAGAATCAGCCCCAGAATCCAGGGCATGGAGCTCCTGTGTCAAAGCTTTCCCAGAATATGACACTACCTCTTTGTAAACACACGTGGTTATGATATAGCACTGAATTGAGAGTACAAAGACATGAGGTGATTAAGTCTTCCTGGGCCAAGGAAGGTGGAGGGTCAGACTTCTCAAAGAAGTACTTTTCTGTAGGTGGAGGAAATACTGCTTGTTGTAGGCATAAAGGCACCTGGCATGGGAAGGACGGCTCTTCATACAGCAGTGAGGAAAGGTGTGGCCTGTTTCATCCACGCTTTGCTGAAAGTTCAAGTGTACGTCAAAGGACAGCTAGTGTTTTCCTCCAGTTTATTCCTCAGTTTCTATTTTTTATGGAAGTGCTCTCTAGTCCTTCTTTTAAGAAATTACTTATTTATTTTTAATAGTGATTTTTAAGATTTATGGGAATACGGTGTGTGGTTGAATATATGTATAAAATGTGTAATGAACAGGTCAGGGTACTTGATATATCAGTTCAGACATACAGGGTGTCTATGTGTTGAGAACATTCACAATCCTACCTAGTATTTTTTCATTTATTTTCCTCCAGGTAAAAAGCTTTAATTAGAAAGTAGGAGAAAGTGCTGGGGGATTTTTTTTTTCCCTTTTGGGAACTAACAAAGGTCAAGCTGCCCTTAAAAATAAAAAAGAGAGAGAGAGATTTAGACAAATAGGAAACAGCTGGGCCTGTGGCTGCAGGCCTGTAATCTCAGAACTTTGGGAGGCTGAGTCAGGAGGATCACAAGTTTGAACCCAGTGCGGGCAACTAAGTGAGATCCTATATCCACATCAAAAATAAAAAATCAGGGGGGAAGTAGCTCAGAGTGAAGGCCCTGGGTTCCATTCTAAGCACTGCAAGTAAAAAAAAGTAGGAAAGAACTCCAACTTTATTTTTCCCCCATTTTATTGATAAGTATTCATGCAAAATTTAAGGTTAACAATGGAGTTGAGCATTTTGTGCACATACGTATCTTGTCAAAGTGACAAGGGCTTTCCCACTCTGCTTTTGTGCCTCCCACTACCCTCCCCTCCCTTCCTCCTCCCCCACCCTACCCTCCTGTTTCCACTCTGTTTTTCGTTTTAAGTTCCGTAAGAGTTGTGATCTGGGACTCTCGTATCAGAGAGACCATTCAATGTTTCACCTTCTGCTTCTGACTTAATTTACTAAGCATGATGTTCTCAAGCTTCTTCCATTTGCCTGTGAAAGCCTCCACGCTGTTGGACTTTATTGATGCGTAGTATTCCATTGTGTATAGATACCACAATTTGTGTATCCTCTGGTCTATTATGGGTATTTTGGTGACTTCCATATTGTATCTATTGTTGTGCAGCTATGAACATGGGTATACATATATCTCTGTTTTGTGTTGTTTTGGCCTCTTCTGCATATATTCTCAGGAGGGATGTCACTGGATCAAAGGGGATATTTATTTCTAGTCTTTTGAGAGATCTCCATACTGCTTTCCTGAGTGGTTGTACAAATTTACATTCCCACCAGCAATGCAGGAGAGTTCCCTTTTCCCCACAGCCTCGCCAGCATTGACTGCTATTTGACTTGTTGATTTGGGCCATTCTCTCTAGACTGAGATGGTATCTTAGCGATGTTTTGATTTGCATCTCTCATCCAACTTTAGAAAGCAGCTGGAGGGATTGCCCTGATGATCACTCTGGCCCACTTGCAATACATGCAGGAAGTCAGCTCTTAAGACTTAGCTAGTGGGCTGGCTTACCATAGCTAGTGCTGTGATTACCACAGTCCAGGTTTCTCATGGCTTTAGGAGCAGGTCCACTTATAGGAAACCATTGTCTCTGTTAATGGCAGTTTCAGTCATGCAGGGCTCTGCTTTTTCTGGAATCCAGGTGATCACAGGTTTAGGACAATGGCTGGAAATTTGTGGATATAGTTGAATGTCCTTGTAAATACCTCATCGTGGTGTCCTCTGAAGAGGGTGAGATTGTATAAATTCAGGGCTACTGTCTGTTGCCAACTTGTGGGCAGACATGTTCCAAATTATTGACATACAGAGCTGAGAAGATATTTGGCCCAAAGATTTACAATAAAAGATTAAAAAAGGTTCAAGTTTTGTTCTACTTTTAGTTACTCGTTGAGCATTTATAGGCCCAAGTAAAAAAGAGTCAATAGTTTTTGAGCGAAGCTGTCTTTTAAGTTCCTGTTTCAGAAAATAAAAAAACCTAAACTACATTGAAAGAGTAGCAGCTGAGCACCCAGGATTCTGCCCACCCTTTCCCCTGTGACAGTCTCAGTGATGACTGTCATTTCCCCCGGCAGGCTTCATTCTTCTTAATTTTAAAGAGTAAGAGACAATGATCTCTTTCTTTTGTATTTAATGTTATTAACTATTTTACTGTCTCATTATATTTTTCTGTTGAATGTTTAAGACCAAGATGACAATTAAAAATCAGCTTCTTTGTATTATTAAGGTCAGTTAGGATTCCTTAAGACTTTTTTTTCGGTTGCCTGTGGCAAAGCTTTTGTCTCTAGTTTTTTTTTTTTCCTCAGTCGTATGAGTGGTATGAGTCATAGTTTCTTTTGACCATATGGCTTTCCTTGAGAGCATGGGGATGTTTCCCTGTATAATGACCCTCTGTGATAGTCTGGATCTGGAATGTCCCCCCAAAACCTCATGTATTTGGATGGTGTGGTTTTGTCTATGGATTCCACATGCTGTTAGGTAGAGTCTGATTGGAAGGGGTGGATTACTAAGGGTGCGATGGATCACTGAGTGTGTGGCCTGGAAGGATATGTCATTGCGCATCTTCTTCCTTATTCCCTTTCCTTCCTCTGTGATGCTGGGGAAGCTGTGCTCCACTCACCCTTCTGCCATGACTCCACTGCTAGCTGCCCAGAAACAGACTGTGACTTCTGAAATGTCAGCTTAAAATAAACCTTTCCTCCCTTCAGTTGTAGATGCCAGGTATTGAGTCCCCAATGAGAAAGCAGCTAAGACATTGTCCTTTCTGCAGAATGCACATTGGTTGATCCTTGTGCTCTGGAGTCCAACAATCACCACCCCCTCCAGGAGGTTGGGCAACTTCCTTGAGTTGCAAGGCACTGGCAGAGGAGTCCCATCATATCGTGTCGTGGCTGACTTTGAAGGGCAAGAGCCAAAATATTGACTTCTTAGCTTTTTTATCTTCCTTTACTTTAGTCTCCGTACCTTGATTTCAAATACTTAGATGGCCAGTGACACCATTCTTAAAGAGGGAGTAGTGGATTTTAATCTTAACTATTATAATTTCTTTGGAATACTAGAAATCAGTATCCTGTTTTTTTGGAAGATGGCCTGTCATCTTAAAATACCATTCAGGTTGTATGTTAGGGGTCATACTCCAGTAGAATGTTAACAGACCACAGTTCTAAATTTTTTTTAAAGAAAATGTAAATCAAAGATGATCAGAGCAAAAGAGGTCCAGTTAGCATAATAGTCTAAAAAATTAGTAGGTATAGTTTTGTCAGAATTAGAGTAATTTTTAAGAAAAATGTATTTGATTACATGTGTGTCTTTTAGGTGACTAATTTTTAATCCCTTCATCATTGGATTGACCCTGTCGGGTTATACAGTGTATAGGAGTATTAATTATCTTAATATGGTTCAGAACACATAGGCATAGACCAGAATCAGTCTATCATTACAGGTGATTTTGCTTTAGCTTTTGGAGTGGGGGGAGACGTGATATGTGGAAAGTTTTTCTTTAGCTCTGTACCTTAGGATAACACACTTAGCCAATGTAACTACATTTAATCTACAAGGAAACCAGCAATTATTTTCATCACAGTTACATAGACATTTTTACATATTAACTTTGATTTTTTTACTTTTGAGGTAAATTTTTGAAACTACAGATCAGTAATACAGATATAATAGCATGATTTTGAATTTAACAGATCTATCAAGTTTATGGGAACTGGAGGGACATTGATTAACAGTGTTTTTTTGGTGTAGTGAATTTTTTTTAAATTTGAAATTCTCTGTGTTTTGATCACTGCTAGTATGTTGTATAGGTTTATAAAGTCTATAAAACTAAATGTATTAGTCTGACATATGCACAGTAACCAGCATGTGCTGTCTTTTATACAGTATGCATTGCATCTGGACCTTAATCATATAAAAATGGTCAGTAAAATTCAATACTTCCATTGTTTACACTTCAATGCTATTGAGGTAGGGAAAAAATCTGCCATTTGGACCATCCAGCCTTTTAAAACCTGGTGTACATCTATTGATTTTTAACCTAAGTGAATATTTTGTTATTGCATAAATGAGATGCACTTGTATATTGAATTATTAGTCTACTTGTAGTTATTAATGCTGTTTCATAAGGTTGTGAGAGATCTAAAGTTATTGGCTATTTTGGAATATCAATTAATGTGTATCAACTCTAGAATTCCCCCTATTTTTCAGGAAATGGGTGTTTAGAGTAATGATCCCTTTTCTGGGCAACACCTGTAATCCAGTGTCTTTGCAGGCCTGAATATGAAAACTATCTATTTACTACAGAATACATAGTGAGTGGTCATGTAAGGGATGCATACATAGGATGCAGGGTGGTGGCTTTTTTTTTTTTTTACAAAGTATTTCTAATTTCCTGTGAGATCTTAATTGCGTGATTTGGGCCCTCACATCCTGCTAGTCCTTGGAAAGACTGGATTAATCCTATCAGTCATGCAGGTTTGCCTGAGAAGTAAGTGGATTGACTTTTGTGGAATACCTAGCTCGGAGTCTTATGCATAGCTGAATGCTTAGAAATAAAAGTAATAACTTCTCCCACTGCTCTATATGATTTGAGGAAACAAGACTAGATCTGCCATGTGCTGACCCCGTATACTCTCTATTCCAGCCATTTGTGGAACCTGGAAGGCTGATGAGAGCCTGATTGGTTCTATGGTCATAGTCATGTTGGAGTCCCTACGAAGGACTGCTAGGACCTTCCTTTCACAGATTGGTAGGGAGGAGGAAGAAGGAGAAATCAGTATCTGTTCTTTCTTAAGGGGTGGACCTCAATGTATTTGCAATGCAATGGTTTTGGTTTGAGTGATTCACTTTATTAACAAGATATGGTAATAGAAAATATATCTAAGGTATGGCTAGGGATGAATATGGTATTGCTTACCTGCCAGTGCTGAGATGATCCAGGGAAACAGCTACACATGAGCAGGCCTGGGGCTTAGCTAAGCTGAAAGAGATGAGTCTGTAAGGGGGGGTGTCGGGGGGGGGGGCGGGCTCAGTGGAATCTGATACCTCTGCCTCTCTTAAAAGTAAGGATTGTGTGTTCTGGGGAAAACATGGCTCTGCAGTGATTTAGATATCTCTGGTTCATCTGTGTTTATCAGATTCTAGATCTTTGGCAGCACATTTAAATCCAGGCACCACTGAATAGTATGACAGAAGCTACTCATGTGTCTGTATTCTTGTAGAGTAAGGCTCAGGGTTTAGGCATGACTATTTTGTGAGGGAGTCTGAAGAGGGTCTGAGGCCTAATAGGGCTGGGAAAACACGAAGCTGAGATCTACCAGGAAGTCCTAGTAGTAGCTGGTTCTTCTGTGCCACAATATAATGTCTTCATTTCTTCTGGATTTGCTGATTCTATCATGTTGAAACAGATGCCTAACACCCCATCCATAGAATACATTTCATAGATGTATCAGCTGAGTCCTCCAAATTCGTAGGAAATGATGTATCTTCCTTCAGTTAGAATAAAATGCTGTTACATTTTCCAGAACTCCTTTGTGTGAAGAAAATAGAAAAGACAGTGGAAAAAAAGTATGAGTCTGAAAAGACGTATCCCTTGTCTTCCAATGGCTACTAATTTTTCTAGAAGTTAGACATCAGGAAAAACTGCTAAGGATTGTAACTGTACTCGAAATTCACTCAAAAAGTCACTTATTGCTCAAAATCAATTATATTTTCTGTAGGAGAAATGAAATTTGAGCTTAAATTTGATGTGCTGGTATATAGATAATATGGGTTGGACAATTACTGTAAAAGGTGGAGTCTAGTTTAAAAGATGCAATATTACCTCTGTGGTCAAAGCATCAGTTGTGATTGATGTTGTAAACTGGTTCTCCAGTGCCCATTCTATATATTTTAGCATGCTACATAGACATCGAACAACTAAAAACTACATTTCCCAGGATTCCTTGCAGCCCATCTTTCATGTGGTCTTGATTTGGCCAGGCAGTTTTATCTGCAGTGATGGTGGAGGTAGATATAACAGCAGTGTGAGATGTCATCTTTAGTAGATTTTTGTCTGGTAAACTGTATGACGGAAGCATCTGATTTTGGACCAGCTTTAGTTGAGTATCTGGTATCCAGACCCTAAGAGTCATAGGGCCTGACAAGCACTCGGCTACAGGGGTTTCCTTAAAGTGTTCTGTGGTCAGCATGCATGTTTTTCTCAGCACAAGAATCCTGGATGCTTTATTCCTGGCCTAAAAAGGGTAGATATATCAGAAGTGTACAGTTCAAAGCATTTTAAAAAGAGAACATATTGTTGTAGCCAGCATTCAGGTTAATAAGCAGAACCTAGGAGCCTGTCTGTGCTTCATTTTGTTACTAGTCACTCAAAGACTTACTGCTATTCCAACATCTAATGCCCTAGATTTTTTTTTTTTTTTTTTTTTTTGCCTATTTTTGAGCTCTGTGTAAAAGGAACAATACTTTATAGTTCTTTGTACCTCACTCCTTTTGCTCACTGCTGCTTGGAACATTTCCTCATTGTATAGAGTCTTCATTCTTATTGCTATCTAGTGCTTGATTTTATGAGTATATTACAAATTATCCACTGTACTGTTGTCAGTCATCTGGGAAGTTTCCAGCTTGGGGCGACAGTTAATAGTGCTCTTTTCTATATTACGTATAGATGAGTCTAATCTTAGTGTACTTTGAAGATACTGGTTTTTTATTTTTTCAAATTGAAGGCTTATGGCAACCTTGCATCCAGCAAGTTGACTGGCACCATTTTTCCAAAAGCATGTGCTCCCATGTCTCTGTTCCACCTTCCTTTAATGTTTCAAACTGTTTCATTATTATTATATCTGTTATAGTGATGTGTGATTGTCATCTTTGTTTTATGATTGTAATTAACTGCTCTGGGCTGCCACAAACAGTGCCCACCTAAGAAGGCAAACTGAATTGAAAAATGTTGGGTGTGTTCTGACTGCTCCACTCAGCAGCTATGCACCATCTTTCTCACTCTCCATGTGGCCCTGTTGTCTGAGTCACACACATTGACATCAGGTCAATAAATAACCCCCAAGTGGCTTCTCAGTGTTCAACTGAAAGGGACAGTTGCCCATTTCTTGTTTATGTCAAAAGCCAAAAATGATTAAGCTTAGTGGGGAAGGCATGTCAAAAGTCAAGATAGGTCAAAAGCTAGGCCTTGTGTACCAGCTGGACCATGTTGTGAAGGCCAAGGAAAAGTTTTTGAAGAAAATTAAAAGTGCTATTCTAGTGAGCATACACATGACGAGGAAGTGAGCCACTCTTACTGTTGGTATAAAGAAAATTTTAATGACCTGGGTAGATCAAAGAGGTCATGATAACCCTTTAAGGGTTAAAGGCCTAATTTAGGTCAAGACCCTAACCCTTTCTAGTGCCGTGAAGCCTGAGAGAAGTGACACTGCAGCGGAAGATACGTCTAAGGTTAGCAGAAGTTGGTTCACGAGGCTCAAGGAAGGAGCGATGAACATAAAAGTGCATGTGAAGGAGCAAGGGCTGATGTGGAAGTTATCTAGAAGATCTATCTAGAAGCTAATCGATGAAGGTGGCTACACTAAACAAATTTTTCACTGTAGATGAAGCTGCCTTATTTGGAAGAACATGCCACCTAAAGCTTTCATAGCTAGTGTAGAAAAGTCCATGCCTTGCTTTAAGGCCTTAAAGACCGAGCTGACTCTGTTGTTAAGGGTGTGATGCAGGTGCTGATTTTAATTTAGAGCCAAAGCTTATTTACCACTCTGAAAATCCAAGCTCCCTAAGAGTTAATGCTACTCTATCTGTGCTCTGTAAATGAAGCAATAAAGCCAGGGTTACAGTACATCTGTTTACAACACAACATAGTTTCCTATATATGTTTAAGCTTGCTTTTGAGACCTAGTGCTTAAAAAGAGATTTCTTTCAAGCTATCTCTGTTCACTGACAATGCATCTTGTGGAGACAGATGTACAACAAGATTAATGTTTTTATGCCTGATAGCATACCTGTTCTGCAGCCTTTGGATCAAGGAGTGATTTTGATTTTTCAAGTCTTATTTAAGAAAATTGAAAATCTCTGGAAAGGAGTCATCATTCTAGATGCCATTAAGAACACTTGTAAGTCACGAGAAGTCAAAATGTGAACAATAGTAGAGATTTGTAAGTAGCTAGCACCCGAAGTTGATGAGTTTGAGTGCTTCCAGACTTCAGGGGAGGAAGTAGTCAAAGATGTGATGGAAATAGCAAGAGATAGAAGGGGAGCCTGAAGACATGAAGGCATTATTATAACCTCATGATAAAACTGAAACAGACAAGGGGTTACTCCTTATGGGCGAAACTAGTGTCTCAAGATTCTACACGTGGTGATGTTGTGGACTTTGTTGAAATGACAGTACACTTTACAATACTGTGCAAACTTAGTTGATGACACACTCGCTAGCAGAGCTTGAGAGGACTGGCTCCAAGTTTGAAAGAAGTTTTACTGTGGGTAAAATGTTACCCACCAATGTCACATGCTATGCAGAAACCTCTTGTGAAAAGAAGAGTTAATTGCTACAACACACTTGTCTGATTTCAAGAAATTTCAGCGGCTACTCCAGCCTTCAGCAGTTAACGCTTGGATCATTTGGTGTCAAGCGACGAGGCAAGAACATCCACCAGCAAAAAGATTACAACTCACTAAAGCTTCAGATACTCATTAGCATTTTAAAGCAATAAAATATTTTTAATTAAGATAGAATCATTAAGTTTCTTTTTTAGGCGCCAAGCTCTTGCATGTTTAATAGACTACAATATAGTATAAACATAACTTTTATATGCACCGGGAGACCCAAACATTTGTGTGACTTGCTTTATTGCCACAGTCGAGTCAAACCTGAAAAATTGTGACAGTGTGCATGCTGTATTTCTTTTAGAAAGTGTACGTTCATGTATGTGTTGGGAACCACATAGAACACGGCACACATGCACCTTGGGGCTGGCCAAGGCATCGTCGAGTCTGAAACCCAGGTTATTTCCTCCCGATGCTCAATCTTTTTTCTCTCTCTTCCATGACAATGACACTAAACACATGTTCTCATACAGAACTCCTTCCCAGGATTAGTTTCTGGAGAATTCAGCCTAAAATGCTAGATCATACCTCAGCAGATATATCTGAAGCAGATGGAATGGGCATTCTACCTACCCCTGCATCTGTGTGTACATAGTACCAACATCTTTTGATAGATCTGCCCAGACTAGTTTGATTAGAATAGAATGTCATATTGTCAGTAATGCTGAACGTGTGTGTGCGTGTGTGGACTCTGGCCTCCACCTCAGATAGGAAAGGTGCATTTCTTAAGCTTCTGAAATTTAGAATAGGGCCAACATGAGAATAATGGAGTTATAGAAGGGCGAAAACCAAGGAAAAGTGGTGACATGTATGAACTTTGCTCTTTGAGACTCCATTTCTGTATATCTGGACCATTGATCCTTTCCTACAGTTCAGGCAGTCCCGTCTAAGCTGCACAATGCCCACTGAAATTAAGAGTTCAGATAAGTTGACCAGGCCTGTACTCTTTGGTCATTCATGGTCTTTTTCCCCAGGAGGGAAAGGTTTTCATTATTACTTGATTGGGATGTTTGGTTGGAACTAGTATTTGGGGTTGAGATAGCTTCGTTTCTGAGTTTTTCAGGCATTTTTGATGGTGTTCTAACTTTTACTATATAGGTGAGAAATGCAGAGCTTTTTTATTACTGATTTTTTTTTCCCCACATGACACATTTTTGCCCTTTCTCTGAGTCTTCTGAACCTGCTTTCCGAAGAGTTTTCTGATACTTCACAATGAAGTCTGGGGCTGTGAAATTCTCTCAGAATTTGGAAACTGGTTCTCTTTTTTAATGGAAAATTTTCTGGGTAATTTCTCCTTATAATATTTTCTTTCTTTCCCTCTTTCCTTTCTTTTCTTTCTCCCTCTCTCTTACATTATTAATTTTTCTGGACCAGTTACGTAGTTTTACTATTATTATTATGATAATTTTTTTAGTTTAATCTAGTTTTGAGGATTTTTTTTTCTGATCCTTACACTTATTTATGGCATTTTTAATGTTTGCTTATGGGTTTTTATTTACATAGTGTTTTTTTCATATAATTTCTTTTTTTGAGAAACCTG
The DNA here is from genome assembly GCA_004027205.1 of Ctenodactylus gundi. NCBI lineage: Eukaryota > Metazoa > Chordata > Mammalia > Rodentia > Ctenodactylidae > Ctenodactylus > Ctenodactylus gundi. The sequence goes on from PVKB01002131.1 coordinate 15,663, forward strand.
TTCCTGTTTCATAGGTACTTTTGTATTCTTATTTCTGTGGCATGATTAACAAACCTTTTTATGAGAAAAGATTTTTTTTCTGCAAGAGTTTGCTGCTGCTGTGTTGGCCTTCCTTTGTTTTGGTTCTTGTGTTTTGTGTCAAAGGTCTCCTTGGAAGGCTGGGGATTGTTAATGTCCATGCACAAGAGATGCGAACGAAAAATTCAGAGACTGGGGGCCAATGAGTTGGTCTGAAGACAGAGACAGGTGCTGTGGGGTTGTTTGAGGGAGACCCTCTGATGTCAGTGTCTGCAGGTTTTGCCATCTCGGATGGAGGGCAAAGACATGGCCGCCAGACTTCTGAGAGTTGAGAGAGAAAGGAGGGTGGCCTTCTGCACTCAGTAGGTAGAGCTTTACCTGCTATTACTTTCAGTTGGGTTCCCACTCTTATCTTTGCCAGTCCAGCAACTTTCTGCCTGATTTTTCAGAAAAAAAAAAATATTTCGGTTGTCTTAAAGGTTGGAAGTGATTCTGCAGTGTGGGATGAGGATGGTACTTGGGAGCTCTTCCTGCTTCTTTAACAGCTTTCATCCATCCTAAAGAAAATTTTCTTTCTCGATTTCCAGAAATATTTGCTACCGATGGTACTTGAGCCTTTAGAATATTCTGTCTTGCTGTGATGAACATTAGTTTCTTTATTACAATTTTAAAAGATTCAGTTCTCTAGTTTGTAAAGGTCCCTCTTTCCTCAGATAGGAAATTTCATATTTTGTTGAAACCCTTCCATCCTTGAGAAACCAGGCTTTTAAGGAAACCTGTTAGGCACAGCCTTACTGGGATTTTGAAAAGGAGGAAGGTTAATGTTTCTAATTAGCCATTTTTTATGTATAACTATCCACATTTCTTTGCATCCAGTTTCAACCATTTCTCCAAGAGTCACACCTTACCAGGACATTTTAAATCATTATTTGAGAAATGGCAGCCCCTGAATATTCCAGGAAATGACCTTGTTCTCAACTCCCGTAAAGTTAACTACTGCATTGTAAGTGTATTACCTGTTATTACACTTTGAAAACAGTTTTATTGGATATAAACTTCAAAGCATCAATGTATTTTAATTTTCATATTTGAGTGTGGGAACATTAGATATTCAAGTTTCAAGGATTCTTTCTTAAGATCAAGCCGAAAACAGAAGCACCAGGATTTTGCTTCTCACTAGAGCTGTATATTTATTTTTTCAATTGATTCATTGTTATGATGAATATCTGTGTATACAGCTTTTTCATGCATTAGAATTATTTCTTCAGGCTAGAGTCTCAGGAGTGGAATTACTAGATCCCAAGCTATAAACATTTTTAAGGCTTTAGGTTCTTACTATCAAATCACCTTGCAAAAGTCATGGCATATTTTCCTAATAGAGGACAATGGGTCACCGTGTATTTGTATACACCCTTGGGAAAAGGTTTAGTAAAGTGGTCCACAAAATTCATCTCAGTAGCCGAACACACACATATCAATACCTACAAAATCATGGCTCCAATGATGCCAACTCTTGGTCATTATAATATAGCTAATCACAGATATTTTTCCTGCTCTCTGATTTCCCACTAATCACAACTAAATGACTTACATGTTAGATTGTTTACAGAACATGTTATGAGGAAAATTTCCAAGTAATAGCTCATTGTTTTATTATAACTGAAATATTTCAAACAGAAACCTAGGTTGTCCCTGAGATGGGACTTCTCAGGCTTCCTCAGGGCTCTCTGTCTTCACTGTACTGCATAGCTGGGGCCAAGACCTTGAACAAGATGCATGGGGAAGAGAGCAGAGGGCTGACCTAGGGACCTTGGTAGTCTCTGAAATTCGTCCTTTCCTGCCTTGTGAAATACTTATGATATGCTTAGGCCATTTTAATTAATATCATATTTCCTGTCACACATATTTTGCTTTAAGAAAGTGTGTAAGGCAGACAGGCTTGGGCAAATTTCAAGGGTAGAAAATGGGATTTAGGTACTCAAATGAGGACCACTTTTTTTTTTTTTACTAAAATTGCTTCTTTTATCAGTATGTATTTTCAATGCATTATAATTATGTTAAACTTGGGAGATGGGTGCATGAAAATATATCATGTCTGAATTATTTCTTCTCTCTCCCCTCTTCCACTACCTCTTCTCGTCTTCCTCCTCTCCCCACACTCTCCATACTCTGTCTTCCTCTTTTAATTTGCTCTTTCATGTATTTATACTTTGGGTTTTTCGTATTGGAAAAACAATGTGATCTTTAGCATTCTGTTTCTGATTTATTTTGCTAAGCATTGTGGTCTCAGGGTGCATCTGTTTTCCTATAAATGACTCAAATTTATCTTTCTTTGTGGCTGAGTAGCAATCTAGTGTGTATATACACCACATTTGATTATCCATTTATCTATGACAGACATATTTACTATTTCCAAACTTTTGCTATTATGAGGTGTGCTGTGATAAGCATGGGCACGCAAGGATCATTGTAATGACTCTTTTGGAAATATATCTAGAAAAGAAATAGCTGGGTACGATGGAATTTCTTCTTTTCAGTTTTTTGAGAAATTACCAATACTGATTTCCGTAATGGTTGTACCAGTTTAAAGTCCTACCCTCAATGTAGGAATGTTTCTTCCCCTCCTCGCTCCAGTAGCTTTACTAAGCATTTATTGTTTCTTAAATTATTAAAAAGTCGTTCTCACTGGAGTGAGAAGTAATCTCAGTGTTGTTTTGATTTGCATTTCTTTAGTGACTAAAGAGGCTAAATATTTACACATTGTATTGTATATTTGCCATTTGTATTTCTTCTCAGAGGTGTCTATTCATTGTAATTGCCGATTTTTTGACTGGGTTTTTTGTTTCTGGGAGTCTTTTTTTGAGATATTTTTTCTGTATTCTAGACAGTAGTCCTCTGTGCAAAGAATAGGTGGCCACATTTTCCCCTCTTCTGTCAGGTTGGTTCACTCTACTGATTATTTCTTTGCAAAAGTGTTTTAATTGATTTTATCCCACTTGTTGGTTATTGGAGTTATCTTTTGGGCAATAAGTTCTATTGAAAGAGAAGAACCATACCCACTACCATCCTGCAGTGGTTTGGGGAAGAGTGACTTAGGAATGAACTCTCCAGAGCCCACGAACTGATAAAGGAGCTACTGTGACCAAAACACGCTCTGTGAGGGGTATGTGTATGTATATTCATGTAAATAAGAGCTCCTGGGAGTTATTTAGTAGTTGTAATGCATTGAACAACCACTGGAGTGACGCTGGAGGTGATGGTGAAGGAAAGAGGGTGCTGGTTGTGGTGGCAGGGTCCTCGGGGCGAGGTAGAGATTCCCTTTTCCATGAAATTTTTAACAGCAGCCTCTCAGGAATCCAGTCAAATGACTCTTCAGTGGATCTCAGCATACCAATGGCATCCTAAAGGATTACTGGCTTGGCAAATTGCTTAAGGAAAGAAATGTACCTCCGGAACAGGACCTTGCTTGCTGAGCATTGGAACCGCCATGGCAGTTTTCTTTAGTACTTTTTCGTTGCTTCTTTGTGAAATGTCAGAAAAGACAGCACCTGAGAGCTCCGTGTGCTGCAGGGGAGAACGTGTCCTTTCTGTGTTTGAGAGACTTGCCTTCTGATTCATCTGTTCACCTCTCAGGGCCTTGATTGTTCACATCTGAGGTAGGACCATGATGCTTAGCCCAGAGGATTGTGGTGAGATGAAGTAAAAAGACGGTTGTGGGGGTGTGAGGCCCAGTGCCCATGTACAGCCTGTGACCTAAGCACTGTCATTCCCTTCCATCCCCAGGAGAGACTTGTCTTTGGTGTGGACTCCCAAGCAGAGAGGGTCCGGGGCCACCCATCCAGCCTAGAGTTCGTTCCTGGAGCCTGGCTTCCCCCTGCTTTTGTCCGCTTCCATAATTGATGTATCTCTGGAATATCCTTTTTCCTCTTCCACTTCACCAAGCAGTGGTTCTCCAAGTGTGGTCCCTGGACCAAGAGCATCACGCTTGGGAAATTAGTACCAATTCCCAGGCCTTGATCATACCTATTGGCTCCTAAAGCCGGGGGCAGGGTCCAAAAATCTGTATTTGGTACTCCCTCCTCCTGGATGATTCTGATGTAGGTAAAGGCTTGAGGGCTACTGATCTAAAGACTCCGGAGGCTCATTAATTGCCTACTTTCACATTTGGCTTGCTTTCTGGATACAGTCCATATGCCTTAAGATAGAAAAATCAGCGAAAATCTCTATCCACGTCCCCAACAGATGCCTACCCTGTAGTGCAGCCTTTATCACGTCCCAGGGATTGTTTTATTTTCTCACCTGTGCATGCCCAGGCCTGCCTGTGGTGCTCAGCACTTGGCAAGGCCTCAGCTTGCTGAGGAGAACGCCCTGTTTTGATCTCTCCCGTAGATCTACATCTGGCTTATGGGGGCATAAACTTTATTGTAGTTTCCCTTGTACTTAAAATTGTACTTCCTGACAGTCTTTGAAATGATTGTTTTGCCAAAAATGGTGAGGAAAATAAAACCCTTTTCAAATGTTGTTGAGGACTTTAATAACTTTGAATGTTTTCTCTGATCAGAGATTCAGGAGGATACGCCAGCCACTCCCTCATTTTCTAGCTCCCAAATCTTGTTGCCTCTTGAGCAATTCAGGGGAAAGTTTCACCAAGTCAAACAAAGGGTCAAAAATTGCTGTAATGAATTTTCAGAGTTGGGGCCTTGAATATTGTCATCAATGTTTTTGCTTCTGTGTGACCTCTGTACTCAACACAGCTTCAGTATGCTGAAGATGAGGCAATAAAAATACCTCTCAAATGGATGTGCTCAAAACATATCAGGTCTCTGTAGAGCATCCAGGTCTGTCTCAAGCAGCTTCTGGCATATTTTGAATTCTATTGAATTAAGACTTCCTTGAGTAGGCTTATGTTTATCTTGCAGGAAGCTTTGCCAAGATGCAATTAGATTTCATAAGGTCCTCGAAAGTTGGGGGAGCCACAGCAGCATTTTAATATTTCAGAGAGCAATTATGTTAGGCTTGATGTCCAGATCATGTAAAATATGCAGCATTTTTTTTTAATCTTTTGTCAGAGGTTATCAGACACCGTAGTGACAGACCTTGGAAATCATCCAGAATTTAGCAGTTGTTTTAGGTCTGTCCAGATATGGAAGTGACTGATTACTTCCATTAGAGATGGTTGTGGACCAAACTTAGGGAGTCTGTGCTTCCTCTACCCTCTGCTCTGAAGTTCTCACTGAAATCTTCTGGGACATTTGTGATACCATTTGTTAAGAGGAAGTGTGGTGTAATGGTTGGCAGCAGATGCTGGAGTCCCACTGTTTGAATAAAAAAATTTCAGACCCATAAAATACTCTAATCATTTCTATGTGACAAAAAAGTCTTTAGTTATTGTTAACTATTGCTGTTATAATTTAGGCTTAACTCTAATGTTGCCTGTTTTGAGAAGTCTTACATGGCCAAGGCGATTACCTAACTCAATGATATCTTTATAAAGTCATCATTTTATGGTTATTACGACATGAGCGCCATCTGACGTTGGCTAACGTTAGCTTTTATCTGCTTATGTGTGTATGTGTCTCCCCACACCCTGAACATCAGCATCACAGTATGATGGAGAAGGTCTCTAATCATTGATGCTGAATTCTTAATGCCTAAAATCCTGCCTATATCACATGAGACTGCAAAAATATGTGTGATGGATTATAGGTTCCAGAATTAGACCAAAATTAGAGCTATTATTCCTCTACTTTGTGAGAGATGAGGCATGACCTAGAGCTCTCAGACTCTTTGAAGACCAGCTTTTGTCTTGCTGTTCTTGAGAACTTGGGTTGATTTTTGGTGGACTCTGTAGAATGACTCATTCCAGAATCTTCTTTGGTCTGACAGCAAAGTCAGTTTGTTTAATAGGAGCCCAATGGAGGCCTCAGGGATGTGCCCAGTTCTCTGAGTGAAATGATGTGGTTTTTCTAGCTTTCCAAAAATTGGCAATAAAATAGCTCTATTTTCGCGTTGAGGAGACTAGGCTGTCCTTCTGCAACTCAACAGTGCTAGTGATGTGACCACACTGCTCTTTCTGCCTGTTCCAGTGCTAGGCTGGTAACTATTGCTGTTACTTTCTGCTATTAAAGGCCCTAGCACAGATAGCAATAATCTTTATGGGAGAAAAGTCCCTTTTTTTTTTCTATGCCATTCTGAGCCAAGGGTGCGTAGCATCCCTTTGTGTCCCTAGTTGTGACTCATGGGGTTGGGCTTTCCTGTTTTACATGTAGTTACTCATTGCAGGACATGGGGAAAACTAGATCATTGACAGGATCAACCACTTTATGTCTCAAAGTTGCCCTTATCTGCCTAGGCAGTGGAGTGGTTTCTTTTCCTGTTTTTCTATAGTCAGGATGGAGTAGGTTGCAGTAATAAACAATTGCAAAACCATAATGACTTGGGGCCTGGAGGAATAGTACATTGGTTAGAGTGCTTGCCTAGCAAGTTTAAGGCACTGAGTTTGATTCCCCAGCACTACATAAGCTAGGTGTGGTGGTACATCCCTGTAATCCCAGCACTTGGAAGGCCGAGGCAAGGGGATTGCCGTGTGTTTGAGGCCAATCTGAGCTACATAGTGAGTTCAGGACAAGCCTGGACTGCAGAGCAAGAGTCTGTCTAAAAAAAAAAAGTTCCAGTGACTTTATGCAAGACAAATTTACTTACTCTTCTTGCAAAGTCTCTGGTGGGCTCAGCTGGTTGTCCCAAGCAGCCTCCCTCTAGTAGTGACTCAGCAAGTCAGGGCGCTGCCAACATGAGATCTTCTCCAGGATCCTGGGAACAGCAGAGGAAGGAGACTGAACTTTTTGGGCCCAGGCCTCTCCCATTTCTGCTGTGAAGTGAGGCACTTGGTCTTTGCTTTCCTTTCATTGGCCGTATCTGGTCAAATGGCCCAGTTACCTACAGTGGGTGGTCTTACAAGGATGATCTTCTGGAATGGGAAGAGAAGTGGATGTTGGCATATACTTAATAATGTTTACTATGTCTTTAAAGATCAGATGACTCCTGTTCTGCTTCTCAGAAAAGTTGGTGCTCCTTTCTCTGTGTCTACCATTCAAAGGGATATTACTTGAGTGACTGCTTTCTGTACCAAGGTTGTGGCTAACTTAATTTTTTTCCCTTTAATGAAGAAAAATAAAATCACATGTTTAATATTTAGTGAGACAGCTAGACCATGACTCAATGCAGCATAGGATTTAGGTGGGAGGAATGTTTCAAAGGGCTTGGGACATTTATGCACCATAGAGACAAGAATGGTTATAACTGTTATCATCAATGTGAAATTAGAAAAGCACTCAATCATGAGAGCTTGAAAGGGATGTCAACCATCTAGAAAGCATGTTTCCTAACCTCCCAGTGTTAGTGATAAAATGTGGAGATGACATACACCTGTCCTTGGAGAGAGTTTCTCGTTTTTTATTTTTTAAGGAAGATTCATGGATGCGTATGTTATGCTAATCATTAAAATAGAAGAAGCTAAAAATACCAACGAGTCATTCAAACTCTCAGAAAACTCATGGTTTGCTGAAGGATGCTAACTAATGAAACAATGGAATTGAAATCTAGAGGTTTGCACAGGGGACATGATAGTCTGTGACATCAGCAATGGCCTCTGGCAAGAAGTAACATTGTTTATAGAATGATTGATGAATAAGATGATACAGATTTATCATGTACAACATAAAGTTTTGATATATGTATATGTTATGGAATGGCTAAATCAAGCTAATTAACATACACATTATTTTACATAATTTTGTGACGAGAACACTTGAAATCCCTTAGCAAGGGGAAGAATTTAAATTCAAATATAGAAGATAAAAATGATGAAATAGATAACAGTGTGAGAGTGTTTTAGGCAGAGGAAACAGTATAAAAACACGAAATTATAGGGCAATAAGATGTTTGGATTGCAGGGAGAGGGAAAAGAGAGAGAGAGAGAGAGAGAGACAGAGATTATGATATGATCTGGTTAGAGTGATAAGCTAGGGCCATTGATTTGTCATTTTAATTAAGGTCTTTGGACTTTATCCTGAGAACCATGGGATATCTTTGATGAGTTTTAACCAAAGAGTGATAGGCACTATTTAGCAGTCAGCAGGAGGATTGGTTAGAGATAGTGACTGGAAGCTGAGAGACTGATGGGGGGCACTTACACTTGTTTAGGCAGTGAGATCAGACGAAGGGATCTGTACTAGAGTTGTGGCCCCTACAGATGAAAACAAGACCTTCTGAGTCTGGCATTCGGGTGCCAGAGAAAGGAATGGCACATCTCACTCCTGATCCTTCTGGAGTAACAGGTACAGGAGGGCACAGTGAGAGTAGGAGCCATCAAGAACTCTGTGATGATTTTTAACTCCAGGCTTGGCAGCTGTCGTGACTGCTCTCCAGGTCCCCCTTCTCAGGCTGAGCTGCCCATCCCAGCTGATGAGAGTGTGGGCGGATGAAGACCCACAGGTAGACTTTTCTTCAGAGAATTGTCTTCGTTTATATGGTCCTCAAGTTTACACATGCCCTGTCTTGAGAAAACTAGCAACTAGTGGTGACCTCTTAGAAGGAAACAAAATGTCAGATGTAAAGGAGGGAGCAATTGTACATTGTAGTTTATCTCTATATCCCCCTGTGGATCAGGTGAAGGCTAGATGCCATGTGAATTCACATCTTTCCTTAGCACTTTCCGCTTCCATACCCTGCTTTCCTTCCCCCCCTTGCCCCACTTCCGTAATATATCATGCGTACCAAAATCTGTGTCTCAGGCTCTGAGACACTAGGAAATGCTCAAGATGGAAGTTGATTATTGTGGTTGGGATCTGGACTGTCCATCCAAAGCTCCATACTTGGCAGGTGGTTCAATCATGGGGGTGAATCCACTCATTTCCTGTACTGTTAGAAGTGGGCCTGGATAGAAGGAGTGTATCACAGGGGCTCGAGCTGGAAGGGTAGATGCTAGCTCCTCCCTTCCCTGCACTGTTGGCTTCCTGTTGCCATGCTGTGAACAGCTTCTCTCTGGCTAGGCCTCTGCCAAGCCCTTCCGCCATTGCTGGCCATCTGTGAATGAACTGAGACCTTCTGAAACTGTGACATAAGATAAACCTTTCCTTTCTTAAGTTGTATCTATTGGGTATTGTGCCCCAGCAAGAAAGAGTAACTGAGACACTGGTGAAAAATTAAGAGGAAAACTTAACTCAAAACAGCTAGCCATGTGAAGAATGGGGATTAGAGAGCACAGTTTGGAAGTATATTTAGGGATAAACAATGAAATGAAACTAAGGGGGAGGTGACTTTAGATCCTTGCCAAGTTTGTGAAGGACACTGGTTTCTTCAAAAACACATGGCTGCGTTCTGCCCTTGAGGGCTACGAGCTGTCACAGACCTCGAAGGCTCCCCAGGTTCTGTGGGACTGAGTTTTAAGTCCTTTATGGTAAAAATTTGATGGTCAGGAAAGATGAACCTGTTTTAAAAGCAGATGTGAGAGGTGGTGGAAAGCAGAGTGAGGGTCTGAAGTGGGCCAGCCTTACCTTGTTTTAGTGGGGACAACCTGTGCAATGCACCTGCTAGGCCTCGGTCACCTCATCTGAAAGAGAAGCATCGTGCCTCTCCCCAGGCTTGTATTCAGTTCTGTCTTCTGAAATAGAATTGCAAATGCAAATGCAAAAAAAAAAAAAATTACAAGATTACGACTGGGTGGCTCCTGAGGCTGTGTGCTGCTGAAATAGATAAAAATTTCCCCCGGCTCACGCCTCTCCCCTTTCTACACCATCTTTACAAAGCCTTTGGCTCCCGCCTGTCCCCTTTATGCTGAATAACACTACCCATGTGGGTAGAAGTCATTTTTAGCCTCTGTGTCTGGGTCGAAGGCTCCCAGCCCAGTTTCCCCATTGTTTTGCTGTCTTCTGTTCAAAGCGGCCCTCACCATGCTGAGGAGTGTGCTGGCCAGGAGGAGCCTGGGCTAGAGCAGAGGGTGGCATTTGCAGTTATTCTCCTCCCACACTGAAAAAGCATCAAGTCGCTGGCATGCAGAACAATAGGAAGAGGGCCTGGCTGGGATTTTTATTTTCTACTTCCCCTTCCAAACAGCTTTGCTTCATACTGGCATGGAGAGAAAATGCACCCCCCCCCCCCCCCCTTCTGCAAACACTATAAAACCATCTCCAGATGAAACCTCCCTTGGTGCTTTAATCAGGCAGCTGTAAGGCACCAGGTCCAGGTGGATGCTGAGAGCTTATATGCAAGGGTGAGGTGCTCTGGTTCATCAAAGAGGAGGCAGGCTGTCTGAACTTGTCATTTTAGCTCTTGGTCAATGGGCAAACTAAAGAAAGGAAAGAGGCAGTGGGAGAAGAGAGTTGCGCACAATAGAAAGAAGGAAACAGGGAGCAGATGATAGAGACGGGTGTGAGAGAAAATGAAACCACGGAGAGAGAAGGTGGAGGGCTAGAAAGTAGGCCAAGAGAAGAAGTAGGGGGAAGAAAGGGAAATCAGAGTGAAAGAGAAACGTAGCGATGAATTCAGAGTGAGAAAAATCTTGATTGTTACAAAGACTTTTGAAAAAGCTATGGCCTATTGCATTGTCATACTCAGGAAGAGGAAAAAAAGCTAGTGAAAAGATAAGAAAAACCTGACATTTAGGCAGATCTGGCACACAAAGAAATGAGTTAAGCGTCAGAGCTAAATTTTCAGCCCAACATCCTGACTCCCTAACCCATTTTCTTAGCGCTACCTTCTCTGCCTTGGATCTTTCTAGACTCTCTGGGGGTGGCCTGTTTTTGAAGGGATGAGTAAGGATTTGGATCACGAACTTTGCCCCGGCTCTCTTTGGGTATATCAGGAAAGGAGGTTGCCTCAGGAGTTGGTGCAGAGGCTTAGGACACACCTCTTTTTTCTGCCAGCTGCATTGCCTTGGACAAGTGCTTGACCTTCCTGGGACTCAGGTACCTCATGTGTAAAATGGGGATAAGAGGAGTGTTGACTGAACAGTAGTGTTCATCTTAGGAAGGTGCCTGGTATATTGTTTTCTGCTAATTTCCCTCCTAAATTTAAAGTTCCCTGAGTGACTGTGGAGCTGTTGGTTTCTTCCTCATACAGCTCAACTCTTTGCGAGCCCAGGAATCAGGTTTCTGTCTAGCACTGGGCTGTATAGGTTCTATTTGGACCCCACCGACACTGTCATTCTGACGGCTTTATAGTCTTATTCTTGGTTTAGCTATTGTGAGGGGGGGCAGGGGTTGTGATCCCAGAAGACAGTGCTGCGGCTCCTCTAGCATCCCCTTTCCCCCTGGGAGTCCTCCATGCTTGGAATTTCTGAGTCTGTCAAGTGAGCTTGATTTGAGAGTGTGCCAGTCAGCGTGAGGCTAGCGGTCGTGCTCCAGCCTCTGTTCCACAATCCAGAAGGAAGCACAGCTTTGTGCCCTTGTTGGCTGAAAGGAAATCAGTGTGCTACAATCAGAACTGGTTTCTTAATTGCTTTAAATTCATGGCCTTTTTACTTGTTTGTTCACCATCATCCAACTCTAGTTCTTTTGCCTTGAGTTGGGGCTTCTCCCAGTCAAGAGGCATCGGATCCTTGGCTCCACCCTCTGGTCTTCTTATTGCATTCTCGCCATAATCCATCACGTCGGCCGCAGTGGAGTGCACTATTCAGTGCTGACACAGAGGGGCTCAGCGAGGGAACGATGTTGTTCATAAACGGTGGGACCTGAATGAGAGGGCAACTGTCGTAGTCACAAAAGCAGAGTGCCCAGAGACACTTGCTGTGTGAAGGAAGAGGAGACGGTGCTAATGGAGATGGCATTCGGCAGAAGTCAGGGTGGTGGTGATGGTTCCCCTCTACTGAGCTCAGCATAGGTCAGGACCCTGACTTTGTCTTTTCTTTCATGAAAGCGTTAATGCTTAGTTGAGATATCTGCCAGTGAAAAGCATGAAGGGGAAGCGCCAAGACCTCATTCTTAACAGCTCTCGAAATTTATTTTCCAGGTTGTTTTTTTAAGCTATTAAGAGTATAAAAGCAATACAGAACTTTCTCTTTCCTTGCAAATGCACACCCGTTTTTCTGTCCTTCGCCCCCACAAACAAAATCACCCTTTGGATCTTCACACAGAGCCAGCTTGTGCTTCTGAGATACGTGGGCAGGCTTTCTTGCCTTCTTTTTCTTACTGCGTTCATGAGTCCATTGGGGATGTCACACACCTGGCATTGTTGCCGTTCTTTCACAGGGAAGGAGTTGGGAACAGCATTATGTAGGAGGCTTTTTTTTTTTTTTTTCTGTGCCTTTTCCCTGCCCGTGCTGTTGGATCTTTGCCAGGACTGGAGAGATTAAGGGAGAATTGTGTCCTTGTTTTCCCTGGGGCTGCATTATATGCCCTGGTTCTTGGCCTAGGTCTCTCTACAGTGCTAATCAGTTTGCATTACAAGGATCTGTTTCCAAAGCTGTCTCTACCACTGCACTGTGAACTCCCTCTGAGCTATGGGCCAAACCTGATTCTTGGTTCTCTTTAAGCACAGAACCTGCTAGTGGAGGAGCTGGAAAGAAGGCGTGAAGGGAAGATGTAGATGACATGATCATGGTGCCCTGACCAGGACTCAGGCCTGCTGCTCCTCTTGCTTTTGCAGAATTCCAGGCCCAAACCTGAGCTGGAGTTCCAGGGATGTAGAGTTCCCAAGAGTTCAGGAAACCAAGCTAGTTAGTTTTAGAACCGAGAACTGCTCCCTTTAATTCCAGAGGACTGGAACAGAACAGATCAGGGCAGCCTAGGCCCATGGTTCTGAGACTTGAGAGTCACTTAGAGGGTTTATTAAACCAGGGATTTTTGGACTGCACTCCCAAGTTTCTAAGTCAGTAGGTGAGGTTTGAGAATTTGAGAATTCTCATTTCTAGTGTATTTCCAGGTGCTACTAGTGGCTGAGGATGTACTCGGAGAACCATTGTTCCAGCTCAGTTGAGGATTTCACAGGATGGGGAAACAGACTTCAGTGGTCTCCAGAGGCTGTGGATCTCTGGGAAATTTGATTAAGGTCTGCCTTCATTTTTGTCTCATTGTCTTTTTGCAAAATAAACCGAAGCAAAACAAAATCAAATATAACTAATCCTAAATAATAACCACCAATAACTGCCACTACACACACACACACACACACAAACTCACACGTATAAAGACAAAAAATGTATTCTTGGTAATATAAAATGCTTTTGCACAGTATTCCTAATTAGAAATGACTTCATCTCAAGACCAGAAGCTCCTGAGGCGTGTCCAGTGAGCCGGGAGTTTGCCAGCAAGATCCCGAGCCAAGGGAGCGGAGGCGCTTCAGGTGACTCAGCTGTTCTGAGGAGGTCTTGCTGCGGAGCCGGGTGCGGATGCGCTACAGAGCACACCTGTTTTCTCCTCAGCACAGCTGTCTCCCAAGGCACGGACGCCTCACCATCTGTGCCTTTAATGTGCGAAACACATTTTAAAATATACTAGTTAATTTAAAATCATATTTGTCAACTTGCTGCTGTGCCAGCTCCCTCTTCCCAGAAGCACTGCTGACAGAGGTTTAGCGGGAACAGAAGCAGGCTGCAGGGTCAGCTGCTTGGGGATGCAGCGGCTGGGTGAGGTCTCCGAGAAGCCACAAGGCCTTTCACGGCCAGCTGCTGTACCTTCATGATCTCCTTACAGGTCTGGGGCCTCCTCCTCGCACCCTCCTGAGGTCCAGGCCTATAGCTAATTATATATTGATATTTCTGGGAAGGATAGGCACCTCTGAAATGCTTCGTGAATTTTTGCATCTTTTTTCCCCACCTGCAGTACAGATCACGTGGGTAAATATTAACCAGTCACTCTACATACTTGATAACGCAAAATACACCATTGCTAAATGCATTTCCTGCCTGAGGCTGCCAGGATACTTGATCCCAGAGATAGAAGGCATTTTTTTTCTTTCACAGTTCAAAATTATGCCTCTGATCAGCTGGTGTGCTTCTTCCGTTGTAAAAAGTCGGGAGACTTTTCACAGTCTAGAAATGACAGACCTGTCCCTGCTGTGCTGTGAATTTATGCCCACTTGGCCTGCGCCACCTTCCCTCGACGGGGTATCTACAGGCGTCATCCGGGTTTTTAACTCTGTTGTCAGCATTGAAATAAATCATGGGCACACTTGTGGCAGAAGAAAGCGAGGGGGGAGCGTGTGGCAGAGGAGTCAGAGGGGATGGGAAGAGACCCTGATTCTAGACTGATGTATACTTTCTGGTCGATCGCTAGAAAAAACTTTTTTTTTTTTTTCCTCTTCAGCCTGTGAGGCAAGTTTAGAACTGCTTGTGGTTTATCTGCAAATTCTTAACAGTGAAGACTAACTTGAGATTTTAAGAGAAAGCCACCAGGTGGAGCTAGAGGGGAGTTTGTTTTGGAAGAGGCAGTAGCCTATTGGCTCTGTGGTCTTTGGAAAAATAGCTTACTTTTGCTACCTTAATGTGAAACTTGAGACCAAGTAAGTCTTTGCCTTTCACATTTCTTCTAGAGATATGGAGCACGCGTTTAGCAATGCCAAGGAATGTCTTTTCACCCTCAAGCCAAATGCTTGCAGTCCTGTCTCTTCACTTATCCCCTCCCTCATTCATTCACCCTTTGTTCTCTCCATCCTTCTCAGCCTCCCTTTTTACTGTCTCTCTCTTTCCTTCTCTCCATTCTTTGCTTCTTCCCACCATCTCCTCTAGGTTCTGTAAGAAAGGGCAGACAGACAGCTCGTTCTCTTATGTCTCCCCTTGCTCTGGACTGATTAGCGTTATCACTTTGGTGAAATCCTCCCAGCAAACGGTGGGCAGCACATTTGTGTAGCACTTCCTGGGGAGATACCAACAATTTTCTGAATAACCCAACAATCACATCTCTCGAACACACTTGTGATTTATCCTTATCTGAGAATTTGAATTTTTTCCCACTTAAAAGCATCATCTAATAGAATAGTTTTATGAGTGATACTTTTAAATATAAACATTTCCAAGTTCAGAGAGCACAGATAATAAATAAATAATACTCTAAAGTTTTAGACTAATTGGTAATTAATTTTTCCAAAGGGATTCGGAGATGAAAAGCATTGCATGCTATCATGTCAAATTAGCATTGATTACAGAGATTTTTAGGTTTAACACCACGCAAAGGGTGGCTTCTTCAGACTTCTCATATTGTGTTTCCAGGACAAAAGGGCGCTTCTTTAGAATTTTACATCAATTATCGAAGAGATGAGAGAGAGTTAATGACTTCCTTGAGCATCGCAATCAGTCTGATAGCATACACACAATCATGGAAGGCTGCGGACTTTGCTTCATTACAGAGGCATTCTGCATCACATCGTGGGCCTGTTGGAAGGGCAAAAGGGGTAATAAAGGATGGCTCACTGTGGCTGGCCACAAATGAACTTTTCTTACACATTGAGGTCAGTAAATTGACTGGGAAAATATGTTGGTTCAACCCACAAAGGTCAAGAAAAGCCAGGTAGGAACTGGGGGAAGGCAGATGTTTCCTTAGGGAAGCACTCTGCGAAGCAGTGACATTGAACGTTGACCATGGTGCCTTGCAGGGACAGCACAGCCTGGGGGAGCACAGTCACCTGAGTCATCATGCACCCAGCTATTTACTGGTTATAAGATCTCAGGGACAGTTGGGACAATAACACCTACCTCAGAGGCTTGTTTTAACTACATGGACACATACATGCAGATAGAGACACATAAAAAGATTAAAAACCACAGAGATTGTAGATACACAGGCACAAAGACACACAGATAAACACGGGGATATGTACGCACTCAAATGCTGAAAGGATTGTAACATATAGCTAAGACCATACTTTATAAAATAGGAAGATACCATTTGCAAAGGTAATCCCCACTCTTCGTGTTGCAAAATCAGTAATTCTGTTTTGTATCCTGTTAGAAGAGAAAGAGTTGCTTGGTGGTTCTAGAAGGGTAACAGTGGAATCCTAATCTTGGGATCAGGTACCGAAAATTTCATTTTTTTTTCTGCACAGCTTCACATTGATATCTTCCTCACACATTCTTTTTCTCTTTTTATGAAAAGATTGAGGAGACTTCTATTTTGTTAAAAGAAGTTTTATTTGAGACATGTTTCCATAACTACAGATTTTTTATATATAGAAACGACAGTACCTAGTTTTTTTTTCTTAATTCCTTTGGAATGAAAATCTGAGTCACTTTATATCTAGTAAGTTCCTGAGACATTCTGGGGGGTGAATAGGAGGGACCCACAAACATCTTCAAACCAGTGAGCTCATGAGCAAGTGGGCTGCCAATTGCTTCACTGTTTCTTTTTATGGATTCCATTCCGGATGCAGGCCTGGTGCCAGTCTGTGCCAGGAATGCTGGGGACATGGTGGCGGCACCCCACATCAAGCGACCCTTCCTTTCCTGATCTTCTCTTGATTTTTAACTCTTCCTCTTTTTCTCCTTTACTTTCCTTTTTGTCTCTGAAACTAAGCAGGTAAACAACATCTTCTCCAGATATACTGACTCTGAAATTTGTTGCCTAACCTAGACAGGCAGCTGATTAAAATTATAGATCCTGGGGCCTCATCTCAGGGATCTTGAATCAGGCCTGAGAATCTACATTTCTGTCTCTCCCTAGGTGATTCTGAGCTCAGAGCTGTTCTGAGTTGTGGTAATAGGACAGAGAAAAACTTCAAATCATAGGAAACCTTGTGTGTGAAGGCAGCTGATCCTGACAGCTGCCCATGAACAGATGCAGAAATTGAGGCTCAGGAGATCCTGTCATTGGTTAAAGTCAACTTGTCTATTCACACATTTATTTATTGCGTCATTGAGTGATTTCTGTTTGTGTCTCCAGCCTAGTCCCTTTGACAGGACAGGAAATGCACATTCCAGAGAGTAAAACATGGTAGCTCTCCTTAAAGTGTGTAAGTTGCAGTGGAACACATTGCTTGCTGCTGCTCAGACTAAGACCAGACACTTTGTGCAAACTCACACAGAGTGATAAAAGTTGTACAGAATATTTCTGTGTACTCATCACCCTGCTTCTTTCTGGGGTGAAGATTAAAAAATAATATTGATAGTATACTATTGAAACCCGAGAAATGTGGCACAGTTCAATGAACTGGAGTATGGGCCACATTCAGGTCTCTAAGTTTTTGTCTCTTTACTTCAGCATGAATCCACCAGCGTAGGCTTACTTAGCCTAGATACTGGTGCATGGTCAAAATAGCTTCTAACTTCTGGGGTGAAATCTGCTTATCATAATATGCCGAAGACACAAACTGTACTCTGATCAGTTTGCTGTTCAAAAAATAAAAGCAAATGTGACAACCAGAAGATACTACTGGTGCTTGGTCCATGCCCCCTTATTTCGGGCAAACCTGGGTATCAGAGTTCACTGCCAGTGGATGTAAGACGCTAAAGGACTGAAGAAAGAAGCAGGCAGATGCAGGGTTGTGCCACAGCAATTTGTTAGAATTATTAGGAACTTCTGGACAGAGCATGTCTTAGGCAGTAGCAAGACAGAAGGATCCCTCTGCCCAGAGGAGGGTATTTATGTTAAACTAGGCGACAATGGTGACCACCTTTTTTTAAAGGTATGAAATAAACAGCTTTATTAAGTGAATTCATTTGACACATTAAATTATGCAAAGAAAAAATATATGCAGCTGCATAAAAAAATCACGTTCTCGTACTATTTGAACACCAGCAATTCAAAAATAGTGTTTTGTAGAATGGACCCTAGAATTTAATGTGAAACAGTTCTGTAGAGAAGAGTTTCAGGCTTCTAACGTCACTGGATCCAGTACTAAACGTGAACTTCTTTGTATTTCTCAGCTTCTTCCAAGTCTCTCTCACTTTCTAATACTTGCCGAAGATCGGTGTATGCAGGCTGTAACCTGCGCTGGCATCTGGGGTCACATCGGAGGCTCTTGGAGGATCTCTGCCTGCTTTGTAATGGCATAATTTTCACCATTTACAGCTTTCGTTTTTTCAGTCTTTTCTTCTTAGAATGTACCTAGGATCTCTAAACAAACAAACAAAAACTATTAGCATGTGAAGCAGCAGTTTCAGTTAATCCAGTACTATTCCTTGCCATGAAGTGCTCAGTTGACTGGCTTGACAACTGGTAGTATTTAGAATGAGTGCCAGGGTCACAGGGCAGGCAGGATGGTTGCTACAACCAGAGTGGCTGTTAGTGGTGGTGAGCTGCCTCCCAAAATCCCTTTACTGGTCCAGTATTCCTATATCCAACTGTGGCTTGTGGGTTGCAACTGATTTAATAGAAGTTTCTTCTTTGTTAAGTTGGCCCTCAGTCAAGCTAAAGCTGTTTGGCCCAAAATGTGAATGCCCTTCTCCACCTCATAGAGCCCACAGTTTTCAGCTAATGACTAAGTTAAACTGAGTGGGAGGACAGTAAAGAAACACAGTTCTTGTGCCTCAAGCCAGAACTTAGTCTGTGATAAGATTCCAATGCAGTTCTCCCAGAGGATAAGGTAAGAACTCACCTCCAGCTGAGACTACAGCCTTGATCAGCTCATTCCTCCGTCCCGTCCTGATCGTTTACTTCCTTTCTCCTTCTAAACATAAATCTTGCATCCTCCATAGATCTTGTGCATCTGAACCTCTATGCAGCCTCATTCTAGAGAACTTGAGCACAGGTATATGCAGGTCTTGTTTTCTTCTTTTTATGTTTTTGTTTTAGAGAAAGGCAACCTGAGATTCAAAGTTGATCGCCTTGTAGCACATTGAGATGCCTTCCCCCCCCCCCCCCAACACACACATCGTACACACCCACCTCTTCTCCACTACACTCTTTCTCATACATATAATCAAACCAGCCTGGCAGATGACATGCCGATCCTCAGTAGCCATTTGGATCCTCAGTTATGCACTCATACAAACAAAAATATTGAACCCCAGGTTATGAATTGTGCCACATTGCGTCTCATTAGTTTGTGGCTATTACTTTGAGGTAATCAATATAGTGTGATTAGAAGGCAGTTACAAATGTAGCATAACATCTTATCTGGAAGTCCAAATTACTGTCTACAGCCTTGCCGTTAACACAAAGTCAGCTTTAAATTAGACTGATTGAACTGAACTGATTGTTTGTTTTTCTTTTAGCAGCAAATAACATCAATAAGACTGCTCTTTCCCTGCCTGAATGACTGTGGCCCATGCAGAATCATAAAAGATTTCCAATTTTTTAGCGAGCACAAAAATGAGCAGCAAGCTTGAATGTGGGAGTCTGGGCATTGCCTTACCTCCTACCTGTTTATTTAAAATCTTGACATTATTTTTCCACAAAATGGAACTAATGTATGCTCCCATCTATCCCAGGAAAAGGGGTGAGTTTATATGAGTGAAATATGCTTTATAAGGTTATTAAACACAGAAGAAAGGTATCCGTATCATATTCTGACCCTAGTCTTGATTACTTCTTTCTCCCTTGTTAAAATACTTCTCTGCTTCTCTCTTTAGTCCAAAAATGAGTATTAATGTCTTTTTAGTTTCTTGCTAGCAAAGTCTCATCTCTTTTTCTATAACCTTGTTGAGATACTGTGAGTCTTTTAGAACTCATTTTTCTCATGAATCTGACCAAGAGAAATACACAGTACGATCTCATAGTGAATGCTGCAACGGGGCTGGAACTTTCCAGGTGCTTAGTCACCCTAGCTGCCCAAACCTGGATCAAAGCAAAGAAAATTGAGTGTCTGATCGTTTGACTTTTTCTGCAGTATGGTTTTGTGCTTTTGCAATCAAGATATTGCAGACAAGCTCTTGTATTTTTTTCTTGTGAAAATACTCCGAGGGTTTTCTGTGTTTATTTTGGGGACTCTTTCATACTGATGATAAACCCCTCCTTCCTAAGTCACCCCTCAGTGTGCTGCGAACACACAATATCTAAGGAGTCGCTAGGTGCTCAAGGAAGGAGTGCAAGAGTGTGTGGTGAGGACAAGATCCCTACATGTGGACTCTCCCTCCTTGAGGTAGGTTTTCTTGCCTCTGGAAATAAACTCTTACTTCTCTCCTTCTATTTGAAATCAGATATTAGCATCTTCTCCAAAGACTGCCTCCATATGGAATGCCAGCAGCATCAAAATATAGCAGTCCAGGTTTTATATGCTATAAAAATACAGCATTTATTGACATGAAGTTAATTATACTGAACTGCACCAGAGGAAATGAAAAAAGATTAAGTTTTTGCCCAAGATAATCCATCTCTCAAAATTCATGCAAGTTATCTTGAACCTTGGTTTGGGGACACAGGCTAAGCGTGTTAGTAACCCAAAAAATGATTCTAGGTCTGAGCCTTCTGGAAGCTATTTCTACTTAGTTTTCTTAGACTGAATGGTGAAGTCTCCATCTCGCCCTGGCTCCACCTTATCAATATCATTGACTCTAGAAATGCAAAGGCTGCAGGCTTCCACTTGTACGTTTCACACTTTTTAGCCCACAGAATATCTAAGCTACAAATAGAAATGTTTTGGTGCACTACAATGCCTCTTCTTTATAATAACCAAACCACAGTAGTAAGCAGATTCAGTACGTAGTAGCTCTGTCCAGTGGTGACATCAACCTTCAGGAATCATTTTAAAGATTTACCTACAATTTCTGTATCTTATACCTTATCAAGACCTGTTGAGTCCTTTTCCATAATTATTAAATCTTTTTGAATCCCTCTGAGTCTTTCTGAATATCTATTGTGACTCTTCTAACCTAAGAATCTTTTGTATCTTGCCCAGATTGTTACAGTCATGTTCTCCCAGGGCCACTCTATAAACTCTCTCCACTCTGTTCTCTTCATCTCCACACAGGTAACTTTCAAAGATGCCAATCTGATTTCAGGTTTAAGGTAGCAGGCTCTTGTATCTAGTCTTCCTATCTCCCAGAAGCCCCTAAAAGGACAAAAGAGATGTTTAAGATAAAATAATTTAAATATAATAGTTCTGGAAGAAAAAGAAGAAGCTGATAGTGAAAAAGAAATGTAAGGAACCTGTAGATAAGTAAAAAAAGATGTGACCAGTTTGGTTGAGACAACTGAATGGAAGAAATTACAGCTCGAGATGAGTGTGATCTTCTCTGAAGTGGTGCAAAACAATCTCTGAGGTCAAAGTCAGGAGATACCTACTGTTGTTGGCATGTGCGATAACCGAAGCTGCTGTTAAAGGTATGTCATAACAGACAAGTCTCCTGGTGAAGCTCCTTTTCTTCTTCTCCTACCCAGAACATATGATACTGGCACAAAGTCTAGGAATTAATCCTGAAAGAAAAAATGTACATTCTTTGTAGGAAGATATTCTCCCGGGGTCTTAGGCATCTATAGAAAAGCCGATCAGATCAGATATCCACTTAGAAATCAACTCAACAAAATTAACATTAGAACAAGACAAATAAAAATCTTAAGAACAAACCAGTTCCACGTAGGAGAACATTTCTTTGTGAAATCTAACCCCTAGTTTTTAGTTTGTGGGAAAAGTCATGACGCATTTTTGCAACAATTGGTGTTAGTTTATTTTTGGAAGTGTTAGTGTCAGTGCCATATATGTTATTGCTTTGTTATTTGAAAGCTGTCAGATCTAGCTTCATTCTAATAATATTGAGCGATTTGGTTGAGTTTCAGAGATTTGCAACAAGTTGAAGAGGGAATGCCAAGCTCTGCATTTTTGCCGTATTTTACTGTTTTACTTCCATATAGGGGAGAATGCGCATCAAGCTTAGGATAAGTGCATACAGCTATGGTGACAGTGTTCTACAGAACAACAGTGCTGATAATGGCTCTTGAAATTCTGTGCTGGTCATTTTGTTCTTAACAATGTTTCTTGGTCAGGGAGGCCTTCCAAGGTTGATGACACAAAATAAAGGCATCGATAGAGTCAAGTTCGTGCCGCATGATGCAAGAGATTGTAGTTATATTGGACATTTGTTATTCAGGCATTCATGACCACCTGAAGAAGGTGGGATATGTAAGCAAGCTATTTGAGTTCCTCATAATCTCAAAGAAGTTTGTTTGACAGCATGCATAAACATCTGCAATGAGCTCATTAAATGTGAGGAGAACAACCCATTTTTTCAAGCACATGGTAACTGGTGATGAGAAGTGGATTATTTACAACACTGTGGTTCACAAATGATCTTGAATCTGATGTGATGATTGATCTCAAATGACACTGAAAACAGACTGTGGTTTGTCAGCAACCGTAGAAGGACGAGACCAAGGCAAAGAGCAGAGCCTGATGCAGCACGTGACTTGGAGTCTGTGTTGGACAAACTTCAAGAATTTGAAAAATTATATTTTTTCCAGCAGGACTACATATACTCCAAAGCAGTGGGATAGTTATTGCAGTTTGTCCAATCGGGGAAGGGCTGCGTGTTACGTTACAGTTCTTGCCATAAGCTAAAGACGCCAGTGAAGCTAGCGCAGAAGTTGCCATGTACCAGGGCAGGAAGGAAGTGCATACCCGAGCAAGGTGTATGCCCACTGTCCTGGACTACGGGCGGCTTCTTGTCCCCTTGCCTGTTCCAAGTAAGCTTCAACGAGCTGGCCTCCCCCAACAGACATTCATTAGAGGAAGGTTATGTTCTCATGGTGGTGGGATTCTAAAAGTGTGATTTTTTCCAGACCCTACCAAGGAACCAAACAACCAATTAGAATGTGTACTGTCAGCATTTGGACAGTTTGAATCCATCATCCAGAAGTGTCCAGAGCTTGCTCGTTAAGCATCAAGGTGTTGTGTTCCACCATGATGCAAGGCCACACACAATCTGGATCGCCCATCAAAAATTACTGGAACTTGGATGGAGGTTTTGCCACACCCACGGTACATGCCTGACTTGCACACTCAGTCTTCCATTTGTTTTGCTTTCTTTAAAACCCCTTGCATGATACACTGATCAGTTCAGATGAGGCTGTAAGTCAGCACCTTGTTAAGGTTTTTTTCTTTTTTTTTGCTGATAAAAGACAGATCAGTCTATGAATGAACATTATGAAGCCCACTGAAAGATGGCAGAAATTTCTGGAACAAAATGGGCAATATACCCTTGGTTCCTTGGTTGGTCTTATGTTCTTCATACAATTAGATGGCCGTGGAGAGGGGAATACAAAATACGGCATGATTTTTCTAACACGGTACATGGCAGTCCAAGGTGACTCAGCCTGCAAACAACTCCCTTGTTCATACACACAGTGGGAAAATCTACTTTTTGTTGTTTAGTGTATGCAGGAGCTGGTTAGGGAAATAGACCCATCTGCAATGGCAATTTAGCTTTTTTCACATGAATATAAGAGCTCTCAACTAAGAATCACTAAGCACAAGGGAAATCTGTAACATAAAAGATTAAGATAAAATCTTTTGACTTTTTGTTGAAGAAACAAATAAGAAATAAGAATTTATTACTCTTAGAGAAGCAGGTGGATATTGTTTCTGTGACAAAGGAAGATGTTATTTATAAAGAAAGAACTAGCAGTTAGTAACATTAGAATCCCTGGAAATGAAAAATGTGTTAAATGTAATTGAGAAAAGAAATCAAAAGTCTGGCGAGAGATGAAATAGAAAAACCAGTGTTAAAGACCAAAGTTGGAAGATAAGTCAGAGAAAGCTCCCATAATGAAAAATAAGCCTGAGACATTTTCATATGAGCCGCAGAATGGAGATAAATCAAAATGTATTCATCAGTGAAATAGTGTACAGTAGTGAGAACGAGCTCACTGTGACTCCTTACGTTACAGTGAGGGATGGGGGTCTTTCGTGGGGCACACACATTTACACACATACATGTAGAGGCGTTAGGGAGAAGCACCCCAGAGGGAGTCTTGCTGTAGAAATAGAGAGGCCTTCTGGGTGTTGGTAACATTTTTTTTTTCTTATCTAGGTGCAGATTATACGACTTGCTCAGCTTGTGAAAATTGAGCCATCTGTACAATAATGTACATTTAATGTACATTTATTATACTTGTATAACTTTTTGAGGTGAGACCTTGCTGTATTGCTGAGGCTGGCCTCAAGCAAGCTCTTGGGTTCAGGTCTTCTTATCTCAGTCTTTGAGTAGCTGGGACTAAGGTGTGCACCATTGTTCCTATCTCTGCTTGCACACATTTTATGCAGAAAGTAAACAATTATGAAACTTTATCCACCCAAATCATCAATTTGTCTTTAGTGATATGGGTTTGTATCATTTTCACACAGTCCTTCTCTCAGCTGGTATAAAAGAGTATTGATGTTTTCTTGTAACACATTTGCAATTCCATCTAGGTTTCATTTTCTTAAATCACCATTTTAGAAACCACTCCAAATTTCACCTCCAAATTTGTATAATCTGTTTAATCAATTCCCTGCTATTAGAAGT
Organism: Ctenodactylus gundi; assembly: GCA_004027205.1. NCBI lineage: Eukaryota > Metazoa > Chordata > Mammalia > Rodentia > Ctenodactylidae > Ctenodactylus > Ctenodactylus gundi. Next base: position 40,045 of record PVKB01002131.1, read on the forward strand.
TTAGTGTGCATTCAGGTTTAATTTTGTAAAAGTAAGCATATGTGTATCACTACCTATTAATACCTATCTATCATCTATTATATATATTATATAAATGACCAGGGTTGAGGAATGAGGAGTTTAATTATTCTTTTGTTAAGAGTTCTAGGACAAGAAACCAAAGGAAAATAGAGGAATGTTCCCTGGAGGAAAAAACGAGCCTTCAAGGAGGAACAGCCTCGTTCACACTACGGATTAACCAGGGTACTGAGAGAACAAATGCAAGCTTAGCAGCAACCAACTGAAAAGTTACATCTGCTGAGGTTAAAAAAAAAAAATCTTAGAAGTTTCTGTCCATAAGCAGGTTACCAGAGAGGCAATGAGAATCAGCTTGACATCAGATTTTTCGTTGGCAAGGACGACTATACATCTTTTGTCGCTGTTTTCTTTGTTTAGGGAAAAAAGGCCAAGCCTCAAATTGCTTATATGTCCACATCCGAGTTAAAGATTCTTTTGAGAAGTCATGTCTTGTCATATTTATCACCCATATAGCCAGCTTGAACATCATTAATTGCAGCGTTTCTCTCAAACATAAATAGGATATAAGAAAAGGACTAAGCTTCATGGAATAGTGGTAGTTGAGCAAGGTAGATGGTATGGAGAAGCTACAACAACGAAAAGAAACAGCAGGACCTCTGTGATTGTGACCTTTAAACTGGAGATGTTTGGTGACGTTGTGGATGGGTTTGCACATGTACACAGTTCTACTCAAAGATGCAAAGACGGTGTGGCTTCTTTGTTTTCTTCTTTTCTTAACTGGTGTAGTTGCCCCACTTCCCCATTCACTGCTAAGGGTATACTGTCAGATGCGCTTTTCCGTCTGTTTAAAGTTAAGTTTTTGAGGCAATTCAGTATTTTTATTGAAATAGACCAGCTCTTTCTTTTCTTTTCTTTGTCCTTCCCAAGGTAGTTTTTAGTTATTTTTTGTTGGAGGAGGGTGGTTCTCTACCTTCATGGTCCTGGGTAGAAAGCTTCCAGTGTATTTATACAGATCTGTATGCAGTCTCTGAATTCTTACTAGGCTCTATAATGTATTAGATGATTTGGCTGGTTCTTGAGCTCTTGAGAGGTCTTTCCTGGGCTATATAGCTATAATTCCTGAGTAATGCTGTCCATCCTCTCTATGTGTTAATCATGAAGTCCTGGTTCTCAATAACTTCCTTGTTCTTACCGAACTCCATCAGTATTCCTGGCATGCCCTTGTCCCCTTCCAAGGACTCACAAAGTCTTGTGTCCCCTGGTAACCACATACCAACCACAAGGAACCTAAACTTTCACTCAGATGATATACTTAGACAATTTTCTCCATCTGTGTTGCATCCTCATTCCATGGCTATTTCTGACTTTGTAATACAGGGAATGGAAGGTGCCTCTCAAGGCATCGTAGCCTCACACATGATGGCCAGCTCTGATGGTCTCTAGCCGGAAGGTTAACACTGTGCACAGACTTTCTGCAATTTTAGCCTGGAGAGAAGCCATGACACATGTTTCTGACCGTTTATGTATCCATTTCTTTGTGTTCTCCGTGCTCAGCATGGAACTTAAAGAACTGAGCCTTCCCAAGTGCCAGGGTGTTACAGTCTGAGCTCTGTTCTGTCCCTTTAGCCCGTGTTGCCCTTCAGTTCCCTCAGGAGCTCACAAAATATAGAATACTTTCTTCTTTTACAATGACAACTGCCTTGAAAGGTCTATTAGAGTACACTGACTCATGTATCCTGTTACTGACTGTCCACTCTTTCTTCTTTAGTGTGATAAGCTCTAGGTTTCACCTAGTCTTAAAGGCAGCCAGCATTACCTGGATTCCTCGCAGTCATGCTAGGTCGTCTCAGATGTGTGACGACCCAAGGACGACAGTTATCATAATTTGTTTGTGTAACTATCTTCTTATTGAATGGCTTTCCCTAGTACATACACTTCTAGAGGGAAAGGGGTACACAAGTCAGTGAAGTGCTTTGAACACACGTTTTAAATGCAGTTCTCCCTTCTGCATCTTGTTTCCCTCCATGCTAAAAGACAGTCAAGCCAGGGGTTGGGAGCAAGCTGCACCTCTGTGTGAGGATGTTGTGTAGGTTGGGGGAGGGGAGATAGAACTCATTTTGTCTTCCTTCTGCAAAGCTGTTTCCAAAAGGGCATCTCACCGGCCTGGAGTGTGAAGGAGCTCATATCCTACCTCAGTCATACTGGTGCTACTAAAATATATTACTAAATGTTCCTGTTCCTCTGATTTTCATCAAGTCACTCTATTTTATTTTATATCACTTTGTCTGACTCACTTTTCTGTATCGCAGCCTGGGGTGGCAGGACAGTTGTTCCTAAGGACATTTTGTTTTTAAAGCCACAAAAAAGCAGAACTAAAACTAAAACCATGGTCTAGTAATTTCTGAGTTTCTTTCCACCGTGAGTCTTGAGTATGGCAGTATTTACTCATTTGTAAGATAAATACTTTAGTTGGATTACCTGCCATTAGATTAATTTACTCATCCATGTGATGGGAATAATAATTTCCTAACTGGATTTCTGAGAGAAAGTATGTAAAACTCTAGAGTAAGCCATGATATATTTTTTTTTCCAGTGGCACAAACAAAAAGAAGTTGAAGTAATGATAGCAACACACTGTAGTTTTCATGTGTGGATTTTTAGAACAAGGTGAAGTACATGTTGCTTGAAATACACGTTAAAGTACATCAGTCCCTTTGTCTTGACTAGTCATTTTATCACCAATAGAGTTGGATTTCTCCATGTTGAAGGTAAAGTAGATTTTGAATTGGAGAAGTAGAAATAGGTAATTTTGGAGCCTGAAGAATCTGGGAAGGGAAGAAAACAGAAGCCTGGAAGAACAGTGAGTGAGTGATCTGAGCTGTTTGTCCCCCACCGCCCCATGTTATCTCCTCTGTATTGCTCTGTGCCCTGGTGTGCTTATTTACACAGCTGTCTCAGGGGCTCTTTCACCCTTTGGCTTCAGTTAGGTTTCAGAGGAATGTCCTGAAGAACAGGAGAAGAAGGCTAGGATATTTCTTTCTGTGTCCTCTTGTCCTGTCTCCAAGCCTCTGGTTGTAGCTGTACCTTCCTCCTGTGACTGCATTCCTCATGGTGTGGTGCTCACACAGTAGAACCCACTTCAGACTCCAGGAATACAAGTTTTTATCCCACTGTGTCAACCCTAGGGATTATAAGTGGTCTTTGTAAGTCTCTGAATGCTACAATAATCCTCTTCTCTTTCCTTAGCCTTTCCCATGTTTCTGTAAGTGATCTCTCCGCCAACTCTCCTTCCCTTTGCCATCCATCTGAAATGACCTCTGCTGAGATCCTGGCTGATTCTGAGTCCTTGGGAATCCAGTCAATGAATGAGAACGATTCTGAGTCCAGGAGGAACTAGAGAAACCCTCTAGGAAGGGAGGGGAAGACTTTATTTAGTTCTTTCAGTCCCTAGCAGTCCGTATCCCTTGTTCCTTTCCAGAAATTGGATGTGACAAAAATAAAGCCCAACCATAAAAGGGAGTTTATGACTGTTGTTTGCCCAATATTTATTTCCAGAGCTCTTGATTCAAGGATGCAGTGGGATAGATTTGAGCCATATTATATATTCCTGGGCAGGAACTTCCAATTATTAAACAGATTTGACTCTAGATTTGGCTGGTTCAAGTGTACTTGCTGAAGCCCTCAGGTGTGATTCCAGGTGTATATTCCAGAGATCAAGTTAGGGAAGGTTTAATTAGGTGATATTCCTATGTTAGCTTCCAAGCCCAAGAATCCTTGAGGAAGGACACGAGAATGGAAAGATAGAAATATTTCACTTTTTTCTTCACTCCAACCTGCTAATTCCCCACTTGGCAGTGAACAGTCAGCTGGAGTGTCCTCTCTCCATTGGTCCTATCGAGAATCCTTCTAGAGTCACTTGTGGCTCAAGGAATGTTTGGGGACAATTTTCATGTGAATAATAATGTTGGGGACTTGGAAATCCACAGTACACTCTGGCCCAGCTCTTATGCCTGATATTAGAGAAGGACCCTGCCAGGGTGCACTGAAGATCCGGGGGGCTGACGCAAGGCCAGGGCCTCGGTGGGGCGGGTGTGGTGCCTGGAATCAGAGTTCTTGGTCTTCTCTTTTCTTGCTACATTCCTTCCCTCCCTCCCTCCCTCCCTCCCTTCCTTCCTCCATCCCTCCCTCCCTCCCTTCCTTCCTCCCTTCACTCCTCCTTCCTCTGTCCCACCTTTCCTTCCTCGGCTATTTCCTTCCTAAGACGTCTGAACAGTGTTATTTTCCTGGATGCTTAACTTTTTTACAAACCTTCTTTGATTTTTTTTGTGTATATTTTTTGCTTGCCTTTTAATACACAATGAGTTTCATTTTTTTCATTTCTTCTAATTTATTTTTGAAATCCATATATCTTGAACATTTTCCTCAGGAGGCAAGAAGTCTGTTGCCTGTGAACTGTGATAAAAGTTATTTGTGATCGTGGTAAAACTAATATCCCTCTCCAGGTCCTTTATTTGCTTCTGTGTAAACTGGCGAAGTAGGACCAGATAATTTTTAGCTCCTTACGTCATTGACAGTGTTGTGTGACCCTTTGCTTTCAGCTGAGGTGGGGCGTGACCTCTGGAGACACTTGCCTGTCCTTTAGGGTTTATCAACATTCGTCTTTGAGAGGCTTCACGGGGAAGCGTATGGACTCATACTTCCCGGAAAAAGTGCAGACAGATGTGCAAGCGAAAGTGACCCTCTGCACTGCGCTCCCTGTCAACAGAGTCAGTCTTTGATTAATTAAAGAAAGAGAGAGATCAGAAGACTGAAATCACAGATGATTTTCAAGCCTCACTTTCGGCAATAATTTCAACCTCCTCTTTGATTCCATTGAACTTTTGTATTTTTATTTTTTCTTTGTCTTAAGACCAGAGCTGTTAACAAGAAAAAGAAAAAATGACGGATTTAAATTTCATCTCCTTTAATTTTCTCTGTGCGGGCTGAGGCAGAAGTGCTAATGAGCAGCGGAAAGACAGCAAGAGTGCATTGAAGGGGTGAGAAGAAAGGCTGGGCCCACGAAGTCTCTGCCTAAGTGGTGAAATCAGAAAGAGTGAAGGTCTGCATTAGAATGTGCTAGGTGCTGTCCCGTACAGCCCCCACATCTTCCTGGCCTCGCTAGGCAGATAATTATTTTCATTCAGATCATGGACCAATGCAGGTATATGGAGGTGGGAGTGGGGATGATGCTGTACTCTGTGCAGCCATTCAGGACCCCGGGAATCTTCCATCCTCGCAGACATCAGAGACCTGCGCTGGGTCCCTTGCATCTGGCTTGGAGACAGAGAAAGAAAATGTGTAGGATGGTGAGGTGATCTTCTAGATCAAGGCTGAGGTAGCATATACCACTTCCGTCCCCATAAATTGTCAGTCACATGCCTTCACCTGGCTGCAGAGGATGCGAGAAATGTAGACCAGCTGCATTTCTGAGAATTAAAAAGTCATATATACACAGCATTAATTCTATCATGGGCTCCTTTGCCTATGGCTGTCAGGGACCTAAGGGCTCCAAGATGGGGAAAGATCTCCTTTCAGCAGTACCTTTGCTCATCTGTGACCTTACTCTGGGCTCTACCTTTATCCCCTCCTTTTTTGCATGCTGATAATTCCCAACGTCTAGACCACAGCTACTTAAATCAGGAAATGCTCTAATGGCATTTCTGAAGAAGAGAAGAGAAATAACCATCCACTCAATTTAGGGGTCAGAAACTGGGCTGGAAGCTATTTAGGTTTGTTCTGAATCTAGAATGCTCTGGGCTTGAGTTTTCCCAGTTCTGAAACAAACACTGAAGACCTGGTTTCACAGAGTTGATGGGATGGTGAAGGCTAGTGTTTGTCAGGGAACACAGGTTTTATCTTACTCTGTAATCCTCAATGAAATCAGAAGGGTAAGGAAAGCTTTCAGACTTAGTTTTTGCCCCACTGCCTCTTCAGGAGTTGTTATCCTGAAGTTCTTCAGTGCTGTCGCTTTCTCGCTAGTTGGCAAATGGACATTGAAAGTAATTGTGGCTTCCTGTAATCAAAAGGACAGGGAGAAAGATAAAGGACATCCATTTTTTAATCTCTGTAGAACGGGAACGAAGTTTGGAAGGTGGTGTCCAGGAGTCCAAATCTAGTTAATCTTTGAAAAATCAAGGAATCCCATCAGTGTCTGTAAAACTATAGTGGGGATGAGGAACATTTTGAAAGTTATTCAAGTAGATTTTAAAAGTTTGGAGCTTAGACAGTCTTGTGGAAATCTTTTCCTATATACAATGGATATAAATTAAAACTAGGTTTTAATACTCTAAGCCAAAATGTCTTTTAGTGTGAACTACTTTAGAACACTCTATGCCGTGATCGCAGTCCTGACCACTACAGTAGTAAAGGCAGCTGATTACAATGGCACTAAAGAAATATTCCTACCTAGAAGCTGGTATATATCAGATACTTTCAAACTCATCACATTTCCTTTTCTTCCTCCCCATTCTTAATCTTCCACCTCTCCCCTCATCCCCTGCCTCACAACATCTCACCTGTTTGACTCTTAGTTATCTGTCCTCCGGTTTCTCATATTAGAGAATCCCTGCGATATTTGATTTTCTGAGTCTAATTCACTTTACTAAGGACAATGGTTTTGAATCGTGTCCATGTTTATGCAAATGATTGAAATCTATCCATCTTTATGGCAGAATAGTATTTCATTGTGTATATACACTGCATTTTCTTTATCCATTGGTCTATTGATAGATTTTTCAGCATCTTCTAAGATTTAACTATTGCTAATTGTGCTGATAGAAACATGGGTATGCCTATATCTCTGTTATAGGATGCTTTTAACGTGTTTGGAAAGATACCCAGAAGGGGTACTGCTGGGTTAAATGGAATATCTTTCTTTTTTTTTTCAACTTTTAGAGGAATCTCTATAGTGCTTTCTATCATGGCTCCTTTCTCCTTGAAGATTTACAGTTTGAACTGAGTCATCCTTGTTGTCTACAGGGTTCAAGCATTTTCATAGCAACATGGTGCCTCTTAGAGTCTCATCAATGTTGGAGTAGTTCAACCTAATTCATCTGATGCTCTTGTGCTGGGAGTGCTTTTCTCCTGTGTGGCCATTGTCTAACCCTTATTACACTGCCTGGTCATTAGGCCGTGGAGGTGACGATTGTCCCCACCAGTTCTCATAAGGAATGTACAATGTTTCAGTTGTAGCCAAGAATGAAAACTAGGTTTGTAAGGACTCAGCTCTTAAGTAAGGCCAGAAATTCCCGTGTCATGGGTTGCAGTAGAACTGAGTGTGCCATTTAGTGGGTCTTGACCCCAGGTTCCTGACTGAGCTCATAGAGCTCTGTTAACACTCTAGCCAAAGTCTGTGTGTGAGAAGGAACGAAAATCGTGAGAACAGAAGAGCAGAATGTGGTATGGGCCTGCCACTGTGTTGTAAGCGATTTCTTTTTGGTAGAGTTGTTTGCTAAGCAGGATGTGCATAAGGGACTCAGAAAGACTGAATTCATTATCCCAGAGAAGACCTGCCCTCTTGCAGTGTACTTGGTAGGGGTAGCTCTGGTAGACAGGTGTGATTATACCCAGGGTGTTAGGCCCTCAGAATGGCAGCTGTGGCCTGGAGGCAGAGGTTTGCCTGAAGCTGACTTTGCCTTCCCAAGCTCCTTACCCCAGGAATGATGATGAGCAGGTTTTTTCCCTAGGATTCCCAGGAAGCGGGGAAATACTAAGACTTACTCCAATTTGACGTTTCTGCTCCTCTGTCCTTTCTTCCCACCCTGCTCAGGAATTCAGAAGTCCAGGAAATTAGTTTGTTAACCAAGTGGGTGATTTAATGAACCCACTGATATCAAAAGAAGACTTGTAATATCTTTATCTGTGCAATTAATTAGGCTGCGTCTATGAAAGGTCCCATGCATGTGGAGTGCTGCAGATAGCTGGTGTTAATTATTATGCATGGGAAACATAACTGGATTTCTTGACCTCTGTGCCCTTAACTGCTCTTGTTTAATGGTGCATTAATTGTAGCTTTATTTGTCGATCAGCATCGATTCTTTTTTGGTGACGTACTAAGAAACATATTCATGCTTTTCAAGATTTTTCTTTAGAAAATCAAGTTTTGCAAATGTGCTGGCAAATGTGAGTGGCAGCGAGGAGTGACTGAAGGTGTCAGAGAGGGGGAGGCGTGTGTGAGTGCACGTGAGCAGGATGCATCTGCTGGCGTGGAAAGGGAAGGGAAGCAGGGAAGAATCCTGGGAAGGCATGAAGTAATGAAAATTCGAATGAGAGTAGTGACTGGGAACTGGGGAGTGTATGGTTGAGAGGAAAATTTATTGCTTTAGGAACTGTTGAGGATAATGTCCTAATGGGTCCTTTGGTGTATTTGTGAAAAGTTGCAGGTGGCTTAACTTCCCTGTGCTAAAAATGAGAAGAAATAATGCAATATAAATTTCAGTTATGAATGATAACTTAGATCTGTTGTAAAACATGGTGCCCACCAGTAAAAATATGTACTGTCTACTTTAAAATGTTACTTAAAGCATAGACTTCTGTTACATATTCTTATCACACAGATAAGAAAATGTGAAAAATTTTGGGGTGAAAGAAGTTGCTTTGTAAAAGGATAATGTGAAAGCAAAAATGTGGAGAAAAAGCACCACAACTATAGTCCTGTGGGTCCGAGGAAGAAAGCCCTCGTGGCAAGTATGAGAGCCTTGTCCAGCAGCAGGTATTGGCAAGGCGCTGGTGAGCACAGGGCTGCTTGTCTGTTTCATTGATTTGCTAGTAAATACTGTTATGTGTGCAGTTATCTCCGGCTTTTACTGTGAAGAGTCAGTAAAACTGTGCACACATAATGTAGGAATTGTGTTTTGGAGAAGTCAGGGAATTACAGCTCTGGGTTAGCAGCAGAAAGACAGTAGTGGAAAGGAGAAAGAGTTCAGGGAGAGGTGAGTAGCGAGCTGCCAGCTAACACGGGTCCAAGTGGCCAGGAACAAATGTGGCAGGGGAATTCATCCAGTGGAGCAGTGCATGAATTTTCCATAGCATGTGAAGTAGGATCAAACCAATTTTGCTTGGTTTTTGAAACCAAGGTGATTTCAGTTAGTATTTAGGCTTAAAAACCCCAAATTCTAGAATTGATGGTCACCCTCCAGACAGAATTGTAGTGCAATTGTATGTTACAAGAATGAAGCCCAGGGTCTTCCTTTTTCAACGTTGCCCCATGTTTCCATTCATCATTTTTCTACTTTGCTATATGTCATTGAGACAAGCTATCTTTTCAAAGTTTTGTGTAAAAAGAAAATCCTTTTCTCTCAAACCATTCTATTTCAAATTATTCTGGGATTTTAATGAGATAAAGTCCAGATATAATTTATTATTATTATTTTTTTACTTTTAATGAGCTAAGACCCAGAGACAGTTGTCCCAGACAACTTTGTTTCTTAATGCTACCAGAGGATAGACGACATTCATTTTCTCAGAGCACTTTGGACAACCAAAAGGCTCTGCTGTCGTAGGAGATGGAAACAAAAGAAATGCAAACACACGAAAGGACTCTTCTGGGCTGCTTTCTCTCCCTAATTCCTTTTTCAGATCTTCATGCTGTTGCATTTCTACCTAGAATTTGTGTGTTGTGGGAGTTCACGATAGAGGGCTAGATGCAGAAAGCTGGGAAAGTTGGGAGAGTAGCTGTTCAGGAATTTGCTTCTGGATGTCTATTATTACTAAGTAGCTAAGTGACCCCGTGACATGTCATCCAGTCTTCTTTCTTGTGCTTAGCTCTGGCCTTTTTATCTATCCACTTGTCCATGTTTTTTCTTAGATTGCCTTGGTTTGCTGTCTGTATTGGAAAAAAAAAAACAGCAAGTCATTTATGTCCTGGAAGAAAAAGAAAAAAGGAATAAGTATTGCCTTTCTCAAGTGAAACTGATAGAGGATACCGCACTATGGCTGACTTGTAATAGCTCTGCGGGTTAGGATGCCTTGCCTGGCCGGCCTCTACTATTCACCTGTGAAATGCCTTGAGGACTGAAGCCCCTTGTCTTTTGAGAGGAAATTTTTTCTCCATAGGGCAGTTGCCAGGCCTGCCCAAGCATGCAAGCCGTGTCGAGAATCACACACTTCTCTCAGATACTTCCTTCCCTGTGTTTCTTCCTTTTGTCATTCCAGGATGCAGAAGGGTAGAAGACAGGAGTGACTCTAATGGAATCTGAACTGTACCTAAACCCCGTGGATAGTCACTGAATGTTGAATAACAACAGTGATCATATAATAATGATGCCCGCTCACTCGGGAGAGCATACCAAATAGCTTGGAATTTTCCTGTCATTGGCAGCATGGCCCAGGAGCATCCTGAGGTGAATTTAAAAACCTCAGCCACTCGTACCACATTTCCCCTAAGAAATCTATCTTATAGCTTGGAGTAATTGTTCGACTTATTACTGGTTCACTGTGTGATTTGTTAGCCTTCATTTAAATCTTTCAGGTCTGGAAAAAAAATACGTTGCTTTAAGATACATAATCTCAAAAAAAAAAAAAAAAAGGTATAGAAAACCCAACAGCTCATCTGGCTAGTGTCTTTCTCCTCTTTTTTCTCATTCATTTTTTCCCCCAACTGCTTCAGTTGCTCTGAAGTAAATTATTACTGTATGAGCTCAATTTAAAGAGCTACTGTAGAAAACAAACTGCCACAAGCTATTAAGAAAATAACCCCACTTCATTGTTGAGTGAGAAGGAAAAAAAAATTAACTCCATTCAAAATATATATTATTTTCATTGAACTGGGGTCTTTCTCAATAGTATCAATGAAAAGGAACAGCGGCCTTCGTGTCCTCCCTGCCTCTCTCAGGGAATCTAGCTGCCAGATTTATTGCACAGTATTCTGGAGGAAGCTGTCAGAAATCTTGGTTAAAAGCTTTCTGATGGGGACCTTAATGATTGGTTTGGAAGGAGCCAGGAAGAGTGGGTGTGAACATCGCTGTCCTCCCACCCCAAGGTGAGCGGTGCTGCCCAGAGCACAAACATGTACCTGCCAACTGTCCAAACATCACCGGGGCATCAGTACTCATTCATTCATTTGTGTATGCCCTGCTAAGTGCCAGATGCTTGTCAGGCTAACGAGGATGTACATAGGACACAATCCTGCCCTAAAATGTCCTCACTGCAGAGATGATTGAACAATTACAGGCTCCTTTTTTGGTGAATTTGATGGCAGTGACACACACGGGTTGGGGGATGCATGATGAAACCACGGTGCAGGTATACTGGGCCCGTAGAAGTTTTCTGGAGGAATTAATTTCAATGACAAATGAAAATACAACAATTGAAGAAGAGGCTGGGAAACAACCTTTTCTTATTATACCTTATTTGCTTCCTGGCACTTAAAATTTAAGTAGAATTATTTTGTGCCACATTTTCACAGTTTATCCAATTCTGAAGAAGAGGCTGTCTCCTCATCACTTCTGCTTCCCAGGTCCATCACTAATTCTCGCTTCACCATTTTACTGTGGTGTTGACACTGGGCTGGGTTCCTTTTAATATCTTATTTTTAATTTCTAACGTGTTTTAATTTTGCCCCACTTTCTATAGATGCAGACGCTGAGGCGCACAGCTGGTAGTTTGGGAAACCTAATCTTTTTTTTTTTATCAAATCCTTTATATAACATGCTGTAAATTAAAAAGAAAAAAATCCCCTGTATTCGCAGAGGAAAGAGTATCCTACTTGATCTTTCCACTTTCCAGGGTGTCAAACCTATGTCAAGTTTAAGGTATTTGCCTGGACAGATAAGTATTATTATATACAAACAATGGTATTTCTTGTGCTGATTTTTTTTTTTTTTTTTTTTTTTTTACATTTCAGCATTGTTAGACTTTGAAATATATATGTTTGTGGTATATTTCCATTTCTCATGAAAAAAATTTGGTGTTTTATATGATTTTTATGTGGACCCAGAAAGAAGCTTGAACTTTCGAGCCAGTTGCTGACTGACTTTCAGGACCACAAAGCTAGATGATGCCAAGGCAGAAGGAATGACTATTCACTCTTCTCCTTCTGTATAGAAATAATGGCATGTGAAAACGAATTCTGAAAGGCCCATTCAGAGCCGCCTTTTCTCTTATTTGTAAATCAAAATTGGAAGAAGAATATTTTTAAAAATGGGCCAATAATTGTTTCTAATATGGTAGTGAGAAAAAGACACCAACTCTATGAAAATCCTTTTCTTCTTGGGTCATAGTTGACTGTATTTCTTGGCTTTTGCCGAAGTTCACTGTGGTCATGTGGCTGAGTTCCAGCCAATGGAGTGGTTTGTGAATGTTTTACACCACTTTCAAGTTTGACTTATAAAATCCCAGGCAGTTCCTTCCTACACTTTACCCTTTCCAATTGCTTACAGTTCAGATGACTTTCAAGGTAACCTTGGAAGCATGTGTTGAAGATCTGTAATCAACTGAATTTCCATATGGGGCAACTGGTTCTCTTACCAAGATCTGTAATGTGAATATGGAAAAATTTCTACTATGCTTCTTTTATTTACTTGTAGGCTTATTTGTTACAGCAGCTTGTGTTATCCTGAGTGATACAGACCATCATCCCTGGAGACTTGACTGTCTAAGTGTAATCTCTGTGCCGTGAATCTTGTAATTTTCACTGTAGAAAACTCAGCAGGAACAGAGATGGAGGGGTGTGCCAGGCTTTGTGAAAATAGGGTACACAGGCCGCACTTTTCAGGCTGATGTTGTGTCTGTATCTGCTTTGAGAGGCTTGTCTGCTCTCAGGGCCTCTGAAAAAGAGAGGAGAGGTGTTCTGACTATAGCCTAGTCGTGTTTTTTCCCTTGGTTGATTATAGTTTGGTCCTGCTACTGGGTTTCTGATGGGATGTCTGGCCACTAGGGTCTGCATTTCTCTGTCCTTATTTTCACCCTTCTTCTCCTGAAGGGTTGTCCATGGTACTGGCTTCATTACTTCGGTTGTTGAAATTTTACTTATTTAAGAGAAGTGAAGTGTGCCAAGCTCTCAGAGGACAGAGTTGCTGAGTGAAAGCTGCGTTTTGAGTAGAGATCAGAACTCTTCCTTCTTTTGCTCATGTTAATTGGCAGAAGTCATTGTGAGGGCCTAGGTGGCCATAAAAAATTTTAAAAATACCTATTTGATGCTGAAAATGTGTGCATCCTTTACTAATATTTTAGAGGTTTTCTTTGATTTGAGAGTTGGGGATAATTCTTTTGGATAGATTTGGGGGAAATGGGTTCTTTCTACTGTTGCTGCGATGACCAGGGGATGTACATATGATAAGTCAGAATGAATCTCTTTTGGAATGAATTCACTTCTCACTTCATTGAAATATCCCAGAGTGTAGCTAACAACAGGGCATGGGCAGAGTGGTCCATGACCTGATTGTCACAGATCTCAGAGCCTGAGAACTGTGTTAAATGCTTGCTTTTTGGGTGACTACACATTTCTCTTTCCTTCATGTTCTGACAGATTAGAGAAGGCTGAGGCAGGATGAATGCTCATGTGGTCTGCAGAATCCTGCATAGGTTATCTTTAAATTAGACCCATCTTCCTAGTTCTGCAGACTGGCCATATGGTAGAAGTGGGTAGGAAAAACACAACTTAGCAGTTGGGGACTCTGAAAGTGTGTGTTGCATATAGTATATAATCATATTTACATCCATAATTCTCAGCATTTTAAAAACTATGTCATCATCCAAACTAAAGTGAACTGAATTTTATTATTTCTGTAGACAGAGACGTCTCCTTTTGTTCTGAATGGGTTTCCTAACATAGTTGTAATGAGACACCCAGCCATTCTCCAGATATTTACCATCAACATATATTTTGTCATTACGTGGAAGGCCACCTGAATATTTGTCTCCTTTCGACCAGAATGCTCTCTAACGTCATCCCAGAGGCACCGATGAGAACTATGCTACTTAGGAGAGGTTGCAGCTATATTATCGTGTCTAAATAACCCCAAATTTCTAAACCCTCCAAGAACTTCCCAGATGGATTATTCTTATTCACAAACTTTCCCAGGAGAAATTGGGTCTCTCTTTTATTAATTGCCCTATCGTGCCAATTGCTTTGAATTGTCTCAGCTTCGGTTGTGAGTGCTCTAGTTATGTCAGTAAGGCAAAATCCCAGAAGCTGTTAAAATTCGAATGGTACTTTTGACTCCCAAACATAAGCCAGAGCATTTGTTGTACAACTCGTTAAAAGTTTCCATTTTTCTCTCCCGAACCCTTTGCTTTTGGGATGACTCTAAGTCTCTAGAGGAATTGGAGACAACAGGGATCCTTTACTACACTGTATAGCTCACAGAACACCTGACATCAGAGGGAATATGATAGCATAATCACAGCATTGGATATTTGTAATACTCTATTAACCATTCTGGTTGGAAATTGTGTGATGAGAAGCTGAGGGAGGCTGCAGGGTCTCTCCTGCACTTGGCAGGGATTTGGTTCTGTTTGAATAACGTCATCAATTAGATGGCAAAGAGGCAGAAAGGGCAGAACAGGCAGAAAGGGCGGAAGGAAATCACAGAAAACTGAATACAAGTCACTTACTTGATTTGAACATATGAGTCTGTTTCTTGAGATTGGGTTAATTAATCATATTTGTAAAACATCGAGGGGGAAGATGTTCTTATACTTTTTATTTTAACATGGCTGCGTGGCACTCCATTTCCGTGTCTACTAGCCTGTTCATCCCAGAACTAAAGGAGTACGTGTTTGTTACTTTTTCATTTCTGTGACTTACTGTGTGCTACTAATTAGGTAATTAGTTATACTGGATAAAACCTTTAAAATGTAATATAAAAATAAATATATATACATACATATATATGTACTTGTGTGCTATCACATATATTTTAGGCTTATGCTATTATGCATAGTATCATGTGTTTCCTATTTAAAAATCTGCTTTGTGTCCTTTGTCATATCAATATGATTTTATAGTTTTTTGTTGACTTTTGAAATTGTTTTGGTCGACGCAGCATTTGGCAGCGAAATGGCACTCTTGTGGAGTCAGGCTTTGACAGCTGCATCAGATGCTTCCATTAGCTTTCCTAATACTTTGTCATTAGGAGACCAAAAGTCTTGTTGGGAGTGCACCTTCGCCCTTGTCTTAGCACAGAGCTTTCTGGTGGCTCACAGGTCCCCACTCTTGTTCCCACCATGGCTGGTCTATAAGCACGGAGGCAGTTGGTTGGGGTGAGCTCCGTGAAGTGCAACTAAGGCAGACTGGAGAAACAAGAGGAACTTACTCAAAAAGGGAGAGAAGGCCTGTGGGTATGCACCAGCTTTGGGGGAGGTTTGTTTTTGGTGGGAGTGTGGGTGGGGGTGACCCAACACTCATTTGCTTAGTGGTCCCTTGATCAGGCAGTGGGGGCTCACAGGGACTGTTGCTGGGATGTCCCAGGCTGAGTGCCATTTCGAGACTGTTCTCACTGTCAGGCATGGCCGCCTCCTGTTAGGAGATGTTGTGACAAATGAGGCCACGTTCCTCGGGCTCACTTGGACGCCTGGTACTGACACCTGTGCAGGCTCAGAGGTCTTGACTTTCCTTCCAGCCACTATGCCACCCTTGCCCATCTAGATCAGGCCTTTCAGCTGAGGTCCTCCTCAGCTGTCCAAATGGCCTCCCTATCCCACTCAGACTTTAATCAAGAGACAAATCCCAACTTATTAAAAAATAACATTTTATAGCAAACAACAAGACAACTAATTCAATTTAAAAATAAGCTAATGACTTTCATAGATAATTTCTCAGAAGAAGATATGCAAATGTCCAAATGATAATGAAAAAAATAAAAGCTTAACATTATTAACCATTCAGGACATAGAAGCCAAAACCCCAATGAGATGTCACCTAGCCTGAGTCACAATGGCTACTACCAAAAAAGAAAAAACGAACCCGAAAAACCTACCATCAAGGTTGTAGAGAAAGGGTAACTCTTATAAACATTGATAGAAATATATATTACTGTAGCCATTATGAAAAACAGTGTGTGGGTTCTTGAAAATATTAAAATTCTAACCAGCATACAATATAGCGGTTCCACTGCTGAGTTATATCCAAAGTAAATGAAATCAGAATGATGGAGATCTGCATTCTGGTTACTGAAAAACTATTCACAGAAGCCTAGGTATGGAGTTAACTTTAGTGTTCATCAACTGAAAACATGCTCTGATAAGAAAATGTGATACACACACATGTAAAGAATACTGTACAGAAAGAGAAGTGCTACATGATAACTCTTATGTGAAATTTCCAAAACTTGGTTTCCTATAAGTTGAGAGTAGAACAGTGATTACCGAGTCTGGGAGAGTAGGAGGGAGTGAGGATGGGGGCAGATTGGCCAGTGGATACTAAGTCACAGTTAGACGGGGCTTATGTTCCCATGTGCTCTTACAAAGTGGGATGCTGGAGTCAAAGCATAATAATACTGTGCTATGTAAAAGCATCTACAAGAGAGGGCTTCGATTTTATCATCACAAAAATGATAAATATTTAGACTATGGGAACACAAATGATCTGGACTTAACGATTCCACATTGAAATAGCATACTGTAGCCCATAAGTATGTGCAATTATTATGTGTCAAAAACAAAAAACAAATAAAAAATTTCAGTAGCTGTAGACCGCAGGAGATCTTGGACCCAAAATAGAAGTGTTTCTTGACTTTGTAATGAGACACTTCTGAGGTAAACCAGATGTACTAGAATTTACATTATTAATTATGTACCACTACCTACTATTTATGGCTGTCTGACTCTTTACTGGTTAGTCTGCAGGTACTTAAACATTTGAATAACTCATTATGGTGTGTCCCTGATGGATATTAGCTCTGATTTCTTAGCTGTCTTACCCCTGAACAGTAGCTTCTGAAAGCGAATGTTGAATTGTATTTCTTGAACCTAAACACCTAATTGCTTTTGGTAGTGGGTGGCTCGATGTGTAGGCTTCTATGGTGAGGGACAGGAAAGGCCACCTTCTCACTCTTCATTAGAATGGTTTTTCAGATCTCTTCAGTGAGGAAGGTGGAGTCCTTATCTTGACCGCTGGCCAAGAAAGCTGATAGCTCCTCAGTGTCCCCTTTCCTTCCTGTCCACACTAGGGAGCACAACATTCTTGTTGTAGTTCTTTTCTTATCTAGCACATTCTCCTCTGCCAGGGACCTCAAAAGTACATGTTACATAGAACTGTGAGCTGTTAAAGTGTATCCTGTAATTTATGGTCAATGTGCTTTGAAGGTGAAAAACCCCCTCTAGTCATACAGAGTCGCTCTAGCTTTTGCCTCTCCTTTTATCACGTTCTCCCCCTAGTTCGCGGGCTGACTTGAGTAACCTGCAAAGAGATCTAAGAGCGAAGGAGAAATGAGGAAGCACACTGGCAAAACTCTTCTTTTATTATTAACTTAAAACTCCATTTGACTTTCTTCCCCCAGGGCTGGAGACTACAATGGGAACATGGAATTGGTCCAGTTAGGCTCAAAAATTCAGAGAGAAAGATTGGTGTAGTAGAAAACTGAGTGAACTGGGAGAGAGCAGAGCTGAATGCTAACCGAAGACGTGATGTCCTAATTCTTCTAACTTTTCAGTGACTCCATTTCTTCTTGGGATACATTGTTCTTCCTCTTTCTTAGCTTTGACTTCATATCATGTGGTGATTTTCTGGTCTAGTTGTAAGGCTTGGCTCTATAACAGATGAAAATGGTTAAGAATGTATGTGGCTTCGTTTCTACTTTTTATTCTTCCATAATTATATTAGCATATGTTTGTGATACATAATAGTTACTTTCATCTTGGGAGAACTGGTGTATATACATACCACAGCTTAAACATTTTTACTTCCTCTTCATCTTTCTGGGGTTTTTGTTATGTAAAATATCATCTTTTGTAGATGAAAACTAAAAGCCATTTTGTTCTGTGAATTGCCAAATTCTGGGCTGAGTTGGCTCCACTGATGATGGCTGTTTTTCTTAGGCATCTGCTGCCACCTGGCAGATTCACTAGGTGATCTAGGTAGGTTTGTCTTGTGTGACTAGCGGTAGGTGGTTTGCAGTCAGGGTCTGGATGCTCATGGCTGGGGTGCCTCAGCTGTCTTCCAGGAGACTTGCTTGGACTGAAATACATGGTGACTAGGGGGTTCCAAACAAACACAGAGGGTAAGAATGAATGCTCAAGTACTTTTGAATTCAGGATGTGTCAAATTTGCTAATGTCCAACTGGCCAAAATAAGTATGGCCGATTGAGATTCAAAGGGTGAAAATGTAAATTCTATTTCTTAATGGAAAGGGAGGAAATTTTATAATTTATCACAGACTGTAATTTTTAGATGTGTGAAAAAATTATTGCAGTGATAGATAACATTTTTAGGTGTTTACTGCATCCCATACGTTATGCCAGTGATCAAATTTACATTGTCTTCGGATACCTGACCTCAGAGGTGCTGCATTTTGGTGCTTCCTTTAAAGAAAGAAAGTGGCTATGTAAGTTCCCTTTTCTGCTTTCCATGGCAGATGTAGTAGATAGAAATATTTCCTGTAAATAGAAATTTGTGGCTTGAATTATGCTTTCAGCACAATAGGGAAGTTGACTATTTCAAGGAACCCTGTTGCGAATCCTTTTGGAAAGTAAAGAATCCTTTTTCAACACTCCAGATCTCCTCCTGGTGTAGCTGCTTGGTAGGTCAAAGGAAAGGGATTTTAAAATATTGATAATGTATAAAAGCTTTGAGGTTATATTGTCCTAGGTTCAAATGTTACCATCTGTGTGATCTAGGGCAATTGGGTAGACATTTAATTTCCTTAAACCTTTTGTGTTGTGTAAAGGAGGATAGCTACCTACCCTAATTGGGTCATGGAGGACTATATGAAAATAGAAAACATATGTAAATGGATAGATGGTTCGCATGAGTTTAACAAATAAATACATTCTTTCATATGATCAGATATTAGATTTTGTATAACTACCAGTCCTTCCACTTGTCCGTGTGGATAAGAACCTTTTGAGTTATTTGTTGTCTAGTTTTGAAGTTAGTTTGGCGTAGTTCTTTCTTCTTGTACTTTCAAAGTCCTGCTGTAAAGCTTTACAGCCATTTTCATTTCTTGGTCAAATTCAGGAGGTTAGATGAGGAAAGAAAGTCAGAGCCCCAGAGTCATCCTAGGGTGAAAAGTCTATACCAAGCCAATGTAAAATTTAGCTGAGAATAAGGCAGGTGCTCCTAACATAGTATGTAAGGTTATCTTTTAACCTGGTCAGCAGAGAACAAGAATATAATTAACAAATTGGAAAGCTCCCCAAAATGTCTGAGTGCCACTGACCACGAGATGGCCCCTGGAGGGAATGCCATCAACTCTGGGTTGCTGGGTGGACCTGCAGTATCAGCACAAAACCTCTTCTTGGGGTGGCTAATCGGCCAGGGCTATGAGTGCATGGAAAGGAATTCATAACTAGTGAATTACAAAAGCAGCTCTAATTAGCCCCAAGAGACAATTGTGTAAGAACTACTGAGAACATTGCAGACTCATATTTGCTTCCTTCTCAGGATTTTATATGAGAGCTTGGTAATGAATGTTCTTTAACAATAGGAGCTGAGAGACCTTAGCGCTAATAGTGCTCCTGAGAATACAGCCTCCTTTATTTGCAATCCTGCAAAGATCAGTTGGATACCATTTTTAAATCTTAAAATTACCCCCTCCCCCAATTTACACTGTGGCTTAAATAAGGTGGGAGGACCCCAGAATTTTTGCTTAAGCACTGTCCCACCCCAGTACAGTAAGGAAAGATAAATAGTCTAGTATTTATTAGCTTTGAAAAAAATTAAAGGCCAGGCCATTAAAAAAAAAAGGTTCAGGCATAATTTTTTTGTGATTGTTTGAATATGAGGTAATAGAACTTTTTTGATACAGGTTAAAATATTGTTTCTTTTATACTCAGAAGCTACTTTGGCTAGACATGTTGGTTCCTTGAATTGCTCCTCTTGGGTCCTTATGAAAAGTTTCTAAGTAGGTTAATTCTCTAGTGAAATTTTGGAGGCTGGTTTAGAAATTTCTTCCTCCCCTTTCTTCATTCCTATCTTTCTTAGCAGGTACACAAAAAGTCTAACTTGGAACAGCCACCATTCTAGGTACAGGACACATAACAGGGACTCCAATAGATTTGTGTGCATTATCACTCCGGGGTGTTTTCTGAAATCAGGGACCTTGACATGCTGCCGGTTATAGGTACAAACCTGCACAGACAACTGGAGAAGATTTATTGGTGGCGATGGAGCCATATTTTCATGCTTAGTATTTCCAACATCAGGTGACATCCAGGATGAGGCAAGTGCATGGAGGAATTCAGCCTTGTTTTCCTCAAATCTTGGAATATAGTTATAATAAATTTAAATACAGGAAATTTAGAAAGCACAGCAAAACAATCATCTTTGTCATGAACTTTGGTTCTAAACCGAACCTTTCAGTTCATCCATAGCAATGGCTGCCGTTCAGCACTAGTGATAGATCTCATCAGAGGTGGAAAGTAGGTCCACCTACTTTTTTTGTTGGTAGTATACACATTTCTGGGCTACTTCCAGGAATCTTTCAGTCACTGTATTCACCTTTTAAGTAAGAAGCCCACTGATGCAGTAGATTCATAAACTGCCTTTTAAAACTGCTGAAGCAGATCTTGACAGGTTCATGTAGCCTATGTGCACCATATTGGATCCCGAGGGCATCACCCTCTCTCCATTCCTCTGATGAGAGAATCTCATATCCTTTTGTAAAACTACTCTTCTCATCCTGTGGAAAAGGCCATGGTAGCAGGCCTTACATTCTCAGCTTATCCAGTCAGGTGCTACTTTCCCTAGACTGACATCAGAAGAAGAAAGAAATCTGTTGACGACCATTGATTGCACGGTGATACTATGATGTATGATTGGTATTAGATTTTTCTCTCAGTTCTCAGAACTTCTCTGGTATTATTCAAGATGAGTCCATCAGCTATTTTCTGTATTGTGTGAATGATCATAAGGTCTTCAGATAGCGTAGTTTTTGGCCTTAGAGTTGTTCTGTTAGTATAACTAAAGAGAAGGGAATGGAACATATAGTTGGTTTTAAGTGGGTATCATGTCTAGGAAGGAAACATGAATTGTTCTACTGCATAGTTAATGGAAAAAAATGACATGGTCCACTCCCTCAGCCCCCATACCCCTGCAGAGGGAGTAGCATTTCTTCTCTGTTCTCAGGCAATTGCTGTGAATATTTGTTTGTGTATCTATTTTTCCTTGTGGGCTCTTTGGACAAAAACCAAGTCTCACTTTTCTTGTCTGCCTTTCCATGGGTGGGGCTTGGCACGTAGAGCACCTGTGTTACTGTGAAAGGTTAAGATTACACCTGAAATCTGAATGATGATGGAGAGGTTGGCATCTCTTGGGATGCAACTCAAATGATGAGCCTCGTTTGGGCAGTTGGTATCTCTTTACATTTTTCCCAGTCCTCTTTTTTGTAGGAAAATATAATCAGGCTTCAGGTGCTTCCAACTGCTTCATTATTTGTAGTATTTTTAGTTCGAGGTCTCTCCTTTGCTTAGAAATGTGTACTTCTTGTATTAACTTCTCAAATTTGAGACCATCTTATTTTCGTTTCCTCTTGAGAAAAATGCTGCGTTAATGACATGATAGACAAAAGAAAAATAGCCCTATCTCAACTCCCTAGGACCTCTAGAAATAAGTTTCCAATTAGCATTCTTTCCTTGGCAGCCCAAGTTTTTGATTAAAGAGCTGCATTGGCTTTGGAAAGTTTTAGAATTAAAACCAAGTACTAACAGAGGCCCAGGGGCAAGACCTTATGAATAGAGGCCAGAAAAGAAAGCAGATGGAGCCAAGGAAAGAGTGGAGGGGAGGGATGCAGGGAGGACAAAAATAACCTACTGAGATAATTTGCTCTTCCCCAAATGAAGTTTGTGGCAAGTTCCGTAATAGCTGTGTGGTCTGAGAATCAGGAAATTCCAGGGGACTTGTCTTTGCTTCTGCTTTGTGAAATGTCATTGCGTAAATCAAAGAATTTATTTGTATCTCCTTTCTCTGTAAGATTATTTGATGCCCTACATATAATCTGAAATACCATATCTAAAGTAACCATTTAGGATATTAGAAGTCAGCATGGAGCAATTCAATATAAATGGAGCAGGTGTCTGGAGATAGGACAACGTGTGTTGTCCACATGCCAAGCTAGTATTAGCACACACTATAGTTCACCCCTCTTTTCTAGCATACTGCTGTTACTGCAATATACAGATATGTCCCTCCAGGTCCTCTTACCAGCCACAATCAAGTGTCCCGAATAGGGGACAAGTGTGAACTACAGAGCCAACTTTCAGTGGCACACTGTGGTTTGTGTACAGGAGCTCTGTGTGGTATGGTAACAATATCCCAGCTACTGTATCTTAACTTCTATTTACTAATTTTTCAGAATTGGTTCTGGCTACATATTTTTCAGCGACTTCTTTTCTCTTCAGCTTGTTAGGTGTCCCTTGTTTGTGTTTAATAAACTTCCCTGTATATTAATGGGCCCTCATGAGTATCCCTCCGTGATCTCTTCAGTGCGGTGGGATGACCTTCTCAACCTAGACTCCTCCCTTAGTTTGCATTATGATTGTGGTTATTTGCTTAGTTTTTGTGAGTCTAAATTCCCACTTCTGCAAGTCGCTAATAGACTGTGGTGTCTTAGAGTTGTGGAGAAGGTCCAGCCACGCCACGGAGCACTATCTTATCCATGATGCTGTTGTGAAAACCAGACCTTACTTTTTCCTACTTGCCCAGTGTGGGCGTCTCTTTGACAATATCCATAGGAAAATACCATGCAAACTGAATGTAAATGTCACTCTTGGCCCAGTCCAGCTCTTGGCACTTTGGATAGTTCTGACAGCTCTTTTCCATATCGGTCTGAAAAGTGTCTATCAGTAACTTCTCCTCTTGAGTCTTATTTTGCCTCCTAGAGCCCCTCAGAGCAAGGCTGCTTCGCGTTTCACATGACAGTCCTTATGGCTTGATTATCTCAGGGAGCGTTGCTGTCTTGTCTGCTGTTCTCACCTCTCAGTGACAGCTGCAGCCAAACCTTTGAAGTTCCAGGCTCGCCCGTCCCCTTCCTTCCTTGATTGTCATCAGCTCCCTCTGTTACCTAGAAGAGAGGGAGAGAATTAGAATCTCGTTTCTTAGCTCCTAGGAAAATGGTCCCCAGGAAGGTCTTCTAAGGACACACATGAAATCTTGTCTGTTTTTCTAAATCTGCCGACTGAAAGGAGAATGCTTAGAGGAACCTTATATGCCCCTGTTTCTTCTCAATGACATCTTGATGGTAAGTGTCATGCCCACCACTACTTTTTTACTTTTCGGGTTAGAGTATGATTGTATTATTAGCGTGATGAGGAAACGCCACAGCCCCAGCGGCCCTACTTCTAGTCACCATCAATTAGCATAATTACTTGTGTAATTTTAGGCAAATCTTTCTCCTTATTGTGGAGGAGGCCACTCCAGCTCCAGATTGGAAAAAAGGAGTAAAGACAGAAGTAGACAGAACAGAGAAACATTATGGGACTCAGGTGTATCGATGTTTTGGATGAAAGGAGAGAGAAAGCACAGACAAGGCTGACTCCTGGGGCTTAAGAACCTTGGGGTATTGGGAGTGGAGGGAGGAGGAGTCTGTTCAGGGAACAGAGAAGCAGCCCTGGAGGGAGGAGGAAGAGGAGGAGACTGTGGAGTCCTGGGAGCTCAGGAAGCGTTCTAAGCGAAGGGATCACTACTGAGGTTTCCTGTGAAGTGATGACTAAAACATGTCGCAGGACTTCGGAAAGAGAAAGATGGCCTAATGCCTACACTGTCTTTTTAAAGCCTTTGGTAGGGGTGGAAGTCAGAGCAAAGTGAACAGAGGAGTGAGTAGGAGGAGAGCATATGGAGGCTGCGAGGATGGGTAGTTTTCTGGAAAACTTTGGGTGTGAGGAGGAGGAGAGAAGGCTATAGTTGTAGGAAATGTGGAGTGGAGGGAGGATATTTTTAAGGTGGGGAAGGTTTGAATCTGTTTAAATGTTTTGAGGGTGATGTAATTGAGAGGAAATGGCTGACTAGATAAGAAAGAGATAGAGGACTTGATACCTAGGCAGAACAGAAGGGAAGAGATCCTGAATTCAAAAGGAGGGACTGAAGCGGGCAGTGAAGGCACTGCCTCACAGGTCACCTCAGGGGTGTGTTCACCTATGGAGATAACGGTCTTGTCTGCTTAGATGATATTTCTCCTTTGTTCATCCCTGTCCACAGTATCTTCTAGATGCTTTTCATTTAGATCTTAATTCTGGGCATTTGAGCTTCCTTTGTGTGGAAGGCCCAGGAAAAATCTCTTAGGGTGTTTCAGGCACCTCCTGTGGGATTGAGACCAAGTTCCTTCTTCCTGTCCTTTCTCCCACAGTGATTGATTAGGCTCCACATTGATGCCCTGTATTTCTGTACTCCTGTTCCTTCTTTTGTCCTTTTTCACCTACATCCCAAGTTTACATTCTGCTGGATAGGAGCCAGCAACTCTCCCTGGCTCCCCTGAGATCAATTACAAGAGCTGCAAATGCAGGATATCCAGTGGGCTCCCTTCCCCAGGGCTGGTTCAGGCTTTTGTGTGCTGGGATCCAGAAAGAGTAAGCATCTGCAAATGCTTTTGGCCAAGTCGGTTTTTCCAATAGCTGAAGTCATCATCTCCCTTTGCCTAATTTACAGAGGAGTCTAAGTAGTCTTTCTGCTTCAACTGTGCTCAGTGACTCGAATGCCACTCAATCTTAACTTGAATATGACTGGCTGGGTTCTATACATACACGTAAGATGCTGATTGTGTCGTATTAAAAAAAAATCCAAGAAAAAAATCATGTAAAACACAAGTTAACTGAGAGCTTTAATATACTCTCATGTGCATAACTAGCTTTGTAAAGGCCACTTAGACAGGAGCCACACCTTTTTTTTTAAGCATGGAGAAACTGCACATCAATAAACGTTTTACTCCTGGGGTGCCACGCTGTATGTATCCACCCCAATGATGCCGAAGTGAACACAGACAAGAACAGTAAGAAAAACAATAACGTTATCACAGGATCACTGTCTATTTTTGGCTCCATAAATAACAGGCGTGGCTTCCCATTGATGTTTAAATTTTGTAAATGCCTCTGGAAATTTGAGTTAGTAAGAAAAAAAAAACATTCTGATAGAATGTTCAATTTCTCCTAACATAAGCTCTTAAACCTTGGATATGTGCAGTTTTCAGTCTCGGATCAGTTCAGGAGAACAAATCTCTTTGGAACAGAATGTGGCAGTTTTATTTTAAATAGGTTGATTTTAGTGGAACAGGTCTAGGGGAGAAGGTGATAGAAACAAGAGAGGCAGCAGACCCAAGAAACCTGCTTTTTCTGACGTCACATCTGCAAAATTGGAAAACTCTCCTTCAGTCATGTCCCCCATCTGAGGCTGCCTGCATTTTGTGCCAGCTTCACAAGCACTAGGGTTCGTGTGTGGAGGCTGTGAGCATTCACAGATCTGTGTTGACACTGTGAAGCACTAGTATTTGTATTACTCCTACAGAAATTACTCTGGCATTGGTTCAGATCCCTGGGAATTGTGTAATCAGCACCTTGATTGAAGAACAAAGGTCTTCCTGCTAGTGCCACCTTGTGAAAGGCACTGGAGGACTTTGAAGCCTTGAATCTCAGGTGTTGAAGGGAACATGAGCTTCGACAAGAGATCTTCTAACCTAGTTCAGTTCCTCAGGCCACAGGCTGTTAAAGTATAAATGCCCAATTCTTTAGAAGATCCAGTGACATTAGAAGTCAAGGCAAGTAAATGAATGTTTTCTTAGAGCATGGTGCTTGGCCTTAAATAAGCACTGGAGTCACCTGGGCTTGTTAAAACATGGACTGTTGGACCCTACTCCCAGAGTTTCTGACTCTGTAGGGCTGAGGTGGGGGCCAGAAGTTGGAATTTCTAATGTGCTCCCTGTGGTGCTAATGCTATTAATAAGGAAAACTATCATACTTTGAGGACTACTGGACTAGAGTTCTTGACCCCAGAGGCTGGACTTTCGTAGGCCAAAAGATGGTCTTTCTGCAGCCACAGGTTCACGTAGGGACAGAAGAAATCCATATTCTACGTAGAAGTATATTTGCTTAAAAGGGCTTCTGTACTCTGGCACTTAATTTTAGCTCAAGACACGGTGTGTTTCTCATTGTGACCTCAGGGTCTGGTTTCAGCTACTCCAGAGCCAAGTGCCTTTGGAAAGGCACAATCATTCCTTCCATATCCTGCCTTCTGACCTGAAATCTTTTAACTTGAGAGAGGAACTGTCACTCTTCTGAGAACCTGAAATAGAAAGGCAAATTTGTGAAGGCCTTTCTGACATCTGCACAGCTGGATTTGCACTTACTGTGGTGATAACTCAGTGCCTCCCAGACCTGACAGTGATGGATGAGGAACGATTTCACCCAAATTCTCTCACAGCCTGCAGGGTGGAGGCCTTGGTCATTGAGCCCGGGCCCTGCCCGGCCTCCCTGTCAAGGCATCTGCATGAAGAAGAGGTGTTTGAAAAGCTGACAGCAAGGCAGGGAAGTGGAGAGGTATCTGGGGAGTGTGGCAGCTTCAGCATTTGGCTGAGAGACGTAGGTAGGGGCCAGGTGATCAGCAGGACAGGAAGGAAGGATGGAGAACAACGGGATAATTTTCTTTTTTTCACTCTAAAAATTCTGGACCTTTCTTGGAGCTCCCTTGTGCTGGGACACCCATGTCTCGTGAGAAAACTCCCCTTGGGTTCAGAATGCAGTCCCAAGTCCCCCGAACACAAGCCTTGTGACAAGGCAACAGTCTCTTTCCAGGGCTTTGTGTTGAGAATATCTTTGCTTTTATTAGATTTTATATGGAACTTGAAAATGCAGGTGTTACAATTTTGTAGTCATTACTCTGTTTCTGTCAGTTTTTATTCTGCAGACCTTACAAGTAGCAGTTGTAATTGTTTGAATTATTATTATTGTATTCGTCGTCCCTGCCCCCTGTTCTTTTTCCTTTCTGCTTCTCTGGATACTTTTCTTTGGCTTTTAAGATCAGATCTTAGAGGTAGTCATGAAATGAGGTTCACCTTCTTGAGCTGCTCTTTGCCCAAGCAACTTGCAACTTGGGTAAAAAATAAACCCTTCTCCATTTTTTTTTTTTTTTTTCTTAACGTAAAAGCCACAGACGCTTAATAGGGAAAGTGCAGAAATCATGTTTTCAGTTTGAGGAGTTTTTCAGGGTGAAACTCTGCGACTGCAGAAATGGGGTGGCTAGCACTCAGTTTAAAAACCATAGCACAGTGAATCCCCCAAAATTCCTAATAGTCCTTGGTGTTAAGGGTTAATGCTATCCTGATTTCTAATACTGTAGAATAATTTTGACTTAAAAAATAAAACTTTATTGTGGTTTGAATCTGGAATGCGCCCGAAGCCTCATGGATTTGGATGTTGTGGAATATGATTTCATGAGCTGTTAAGAGGTGGCCAGGTGGGGTGTGTGGAGAGGATAGGTGTGTGGTAGACTAGATTGCTGGAGTCCCCTGATTCTTCCTCTTGCAATGGTGTGAGCGGATGTCCTCTTCCAGGCCCTTCCTGCCATTGTCAGCTGCCCTGGAATGGACTGAGACCTTCTGAAACTGTGAGCTAAAAGAAATCTTTTCTCCCTTAAGTTGTGGGTGTTGAATGATGTGTCCTAGCAATGAATAAGTGAATAAGAAAAAAAAAACTGTGTAAGTGAAATAATTCTATATATGCTGCCTTGAATCTGTCTGTTTTTCCTCAATATGATGTTTGTAAAATTGCCTGTCATTTTCTTCTCTCTCCCCCATCTCATGAACAGACCACATTTTACTCATTCATCTCCTGATGGACATTATGGATTATGTTGTAGTGAACATCCTTCACATACCCTCTGTGGGGACACATGTCCTTTTTCTTTTGGATTTGTACTTGGGAGTGGAATTGCTGTTTTAGAGGCTGGCATCGAGTCAGCTTTAGTAGCTATTTCTGAACTGTTTCTAAAGTTGCTTTACCAATGTGTACACCCACACAGAAGTTCAAGGGTCCTAGTTACTTCACAGCCCTGCCCACCTTCGATATTTTAATTTTAGTCATCTGGTGGGTGTTTGCTGATGGACGATTTGGGATTTAATTTGTATTACATCAGTAGCTAATAAAGTTGAACACATTTAATTATATTTAAGGTCACTTTTGGTGAAATATTGATTAGGTTTTTTTTTTTTTAAACTATGTTATAAGCCTTTTTATTGCCTTGTAGAAGGTCTTTAAAACTTTGATATGAGTTATTTGATGGATGCTCTATATCAAATGCCTTCTTTCAGGCCACAGCTGGTCTTTCCATCCAAACTCTTCACTCTGCCATTGTCACACTTTTATATGACGGGGATTTTTTTCCCATTTCCTTCCTCCCACAGTTGGCATCTTCTCTGTCTTCGCACGGATTCTGCTTAACATTCTCCCATGGCCGTTATTGCTTTAGTTACAATGATCTCTTTTGTTTCCTCTTCCTTTCCAGCCTCTGAGGAACTCAGAGTTCCTTCAAATGGAAACCATCCTGCCAATCTGGGAAAGGTTTTGGACGGTGTGTTTGTTTTTTGCATTATTCACATTTTATATGTCTGTGCCCTAGCTCCCCACTATATGTATGTGTTACTTTTGCAACAATGAAGATAAATACACATGCTTACCTTGAAGAAAATAAATATAAAATATTGTTCTCTGGTCCTCGTTCTATTTCTAACTCTGTGTACTAAATGTCTGTCTGTCTTTTCCAGAGAAATTTTCAACTTGACAGCTTAAAAAGCTCCTCATTTTTTTTCTTTTCACCAAAGCTAGGAAACGAAAGAGATGAATAGGGGGTGTTAGAATTCCCTTAAGTGCGTATCCCTAACCACCTTCCATTCTCTTCTCTGGTGTCTCTGAAATATGTAGGGTAAAATGCTATTGCCTAGATGCTAAGGATGGAAGAAAGTTACGCTAACTTTTAATTTTTCTTTATTCTTGTTGTAGTTTGGAACCTAGATATTTCCCAGAGAATCTCGTTAAAGGCTTGCTTGCCAGCCTTTGGCCCGACTGAGAGCTGAAGGAATGTTTGGGATGTGAGACCTTGTGGAAGAGAGCTAGGTTACTTGGGACGGTGGTCTTGAAGGGAATACTGACACACTAGCACCTTCTGTTACTCTCTTTTTGTGTCTGGCTGCCATGAGGTGAGTAGCTTCGCTTTACCGCTTGCTCCCTGCAGTGAGCTTCTGCCTTACCATGGCCCCAGGCAACAGAGACAACTGACTTCGGACTGAAACTTCTGAAACTACATGCTGAAATAAACATTTCCTGCCTTTTAAATTGATCATGTCAGGTGAGCGGGCACAGGGATGGAAAGCTGACGGACAGAACTCCCTCTTCCCACATCTAAACTGAGTTTTGCAGTTCTGCTACTGTTGTTGCTTGGAAAATTATAGTACTTTCAAAATGGTTCAGTTAACCACCCTTACTAAAGAAAAGTGGCGTAAGATGAAGTGAAACTGGCAAGGAGGATTTTGTTCAAGATTATTTTGTTAGAGGGAAAGACTGAACTCAATTCCACTGAAACAAGAGGCTTTTTTTTTTTTTAAGCCCTAGGGTGAGCTACTGGGAAAGGATTGGAACACATCCACATCTAGGAGGAAGTTGGTTGACGTGGTTAGGCTACCTCTGTCTGCTTATCTGCACTTCGAAAAGTTACGAGTCCTACTTTCCCACAGTGCCTGGGACAGAGAAAGTCTGACTTTCTTATTGATGGGTCCCAGGTCTTGAGAAAGGCATTTTTGGGTTGTAAAGCTAGCAAGAAAATAGAGAAATTTATAACTGTAGAGAAGCAGAGAAAGAATTTATGATTATATATTTTCTGAAGTCATGCTATTGAAAAGGAAAGTCAGGGTCTATAGTCAAAGAGGGACCTGTGTAAAGTTTATTAAAACTTCATACCACCAAGGAAACCTCAGAAGTCAGGAAGGTGTTAAAGAGTCTTTGCAGTGTCAACTGTGTTACCACGCTTCCATCCTCTGAGGTGGGACCCTGCAAAGCTTTTGAGAATGGTTGTAGCTAAGTGTGCTAATGAGAATTTACTTTATGTGAAACTGCTGCTGAACCTGTATGGAAAAATCATTAAAAGGCACTGTTACCCGGCTCAGGACTTAGAGTAGGGGGTCTCTTCATCTCTCAGCAAAGTCCCCTAGTGACTATGACAACATAGTCGTTGTTTCTGGTCTTCTTTCATTTCTCTTTTTGAGTAGCTAGAAGCCAAGAGACGAACCAGAGTCAGGAGGGCCAAGCCATCAAAAGGAGCTGTATGTGACAGCCCAGCTCTTTCTGTCCTGCTTTCTGAATGCATGAAACCAAAAGTAGTGACATAATTATTAGCCACTATTGACTTCACTAAGTAGGCATTTAACACTTTTATTTAATACTGTACCTGAGCACAGTGTTTAGGTAAGGCCATTTCCATTTCATAGACAAAGAAATTGAAGATGAGGAAGACTGATTTCAAAGTTCACAGGATGTAAGTGACAGGCCCTGGGGGGAGACAGAATCATAGGCTGGGTGAGGTAGGGACCGGAGAAACGAGATCAGGTCAGTTTCAATATTATTAGATGGCTGGCCAGATTGCTTCTGGGAAAACAAGCATTACTTCTCAGGTGTTCTCAGAGAGTGACCTACCTGGATTTCTCATTAGCAGTTGTCTACCTTTCCTTCAAGGGAGGTTTACTGGCTGTGTCATCTCAGGTACTGTTTAACAAATGCTGGCTTTTCCTCACGTGGAATCCACTTGCAACTGACTAAAATCATGGAAATCACCTGTGCCCACCAAGGTCAAGGGTATGGGCTCATAGGACAGGTGTGCCTGGCCTCCATGCTTGGAAATTCAGAAATGTGGATACATGGTTCCCCCTCATGCCTTCCAAATGGCAAGGAAAGTCTCAGCTTTCTACCTTCCTGCTCCATTGAACACACAGAACTCAATTGAAAGGCCATAACACATTTAAGTGTTTGAAATTAAATCTGGAGTGGAAGCAGCAGCATCTTATTACTTTTAATCAGTGCAGTGCGTGAAAAGCCCCTTTGGAGAAATCATTATTTTACCTCTATATGTGGAAGGGGGAACTGCTTTCTTATTTTCTCTGGTCTCTGGGAAATGGCAGAAGACTCTTCATCTTGCCTGCCCATCAGACTTCTCCATCTTCTGTCAAGGCCAGGGCTGGGGACAGATTTAATTCGTAGAATTGCTTTTTTAGGCTCCTTCTTTGCATGGCTCTCAGATGTGCTTTTCTTAATAAAGGGACAAGCAGCTGAGGGATTAGTAACTATAGTTACCGTTTATTAAGGAGTTTCTTTATCAGTTAAGGTTTTTTAGTAGCGCACAATAAAAACTAGTTTGAACAGAAGGGCAATTTATTAAGGGATATTAGCCCATGCACAAAATCTCCTGCAAAACCAAAGAACAGTTTTTAGAAGCTGTGCAACCAAAAACGTTTCCAAAATCTCACTGCAGAAGTGGAAGTCCTGGGGACACTACAGTTGCCACCCCTGGGCACATCACCACAGGTTGAGCTGCTAATGCTGAACACTGAATACCAATTTAATTTTCCCTGCTGCAACAATGCAAGGTAAATATCATTATCTTTGCTTTATAGATACAGTAAGTGACATTGAGTGATTAGCTTATCCCAAAAGTTAACTAGCAGTGCTGCACAGGAAGCCTTGAGAACTTTATTGGTTCTTCTCACCTAATCTCAGACCCTAGTGTACTGTCTGGTCTGTAGTAGGTATTATACGTATTTGTGGAATCAATAATTGTAGAACAGGGTGCATATGTTTAGAGGTCATTGTGCTTATTAACCATCAACACTACTTACTTTCCTGTCCCCTGCACACCTTCCTTTGATGCAGTGTCCTGTATTTCTGGCCAGCTGATTTAGCCAGGGACAGCCGTAGTATTGTCTTTCTGTGTGTGGTAACTAATTAAAGGTGGAAGAGTGTGGGCTTGGTTAGTTGTCCAACTGTACAGTGAAAATCTGACTGCAGTATTAAAGAGTAAGATCATTGTGTAGAGAAAAGCAAAGTTGAAATTTATGATTCAATTTTCACATGTTATTAATATTGACCCTATTATAAGTAAGTGGTACTACTTTAGTCATGAAAGGCAGGTTGAGATGGTGACATATCTCAGGAAGGAAGTTTTATTTCAGATGACATTTTCCTTTCTTCTTTTTTTTTCTTTTACTTTTTGGAGACAGCATCTTGCTCTGTAATCCAGGCTGGTCATGAACTTGCTGTGTAGCCCAGGCTGGACTCAAACTCACAGCAACTCTCCTGTCTCAGTCTCATAAGTGCTGAGAGTACAGGTGTGCACCGCCTTATCTGGCTAATTATTATGTTGTGCTTAGGGAACTGAACCTATGGCTTTGTGTGTTCTAGGCAGGCACTCTAACCACTGAGCAATATCAGCTCTAGATGCTGTTTGTAGAGCCCCAGGTATACGTACTTGAAGAAATATTTTAGAACTGACCAAAGTATGCATGCATCTGCTCAGTCCTTTCTACTTTGATCTTGGAAAGCCTCCATGCAATTCGTGCTTATTTGAGTGGAGTGTTTTGTAGTTGTGTTTTCTCTATCCAAAGCCTGGCCCAATGGTCATCTCCAGGATACTCTTTGTTGGAATAATTGCTGGCTCAAGGTGATGTGGAAGGAGAGGAATTGTCCTTACATAGACAGTGTGGATCCTAGTGGTTGTGGTGGGTTTCAGGTTGCCTTTGGGATCTCTTCTGTTGTGTTGGGGCCTTATGTTGACTCAGAGTAGAGCACTCACTCAGGTGAGTTTCCGTGTTGTGCTATTGTGAAGATGTCAGTGAAGGACCTGGACCGCTCATATGCACACCTGCAGCCCGGGGCTCTGTGAATACTGGGATAGTATCTGGGGATTAGATTAGTTATTTGCTTTTTCTGAAGTGCCTCCTGCCCCAGTCCTCTTGGCACGTATTTGTTGCACCGGAGCTTCTTCTTCATGGGAACTCAGTTATTTTTCTTGGAGTTCTGGTCCAGCTTTGCCACTGAAAGCCTGATCCTCTCTCTGATTACTGCCATGGACCACTGGCTGATATTATTCCTTATTGGATGAAATCTTGCCAGATAGGCAATGTCAAAAGGCGTGAGGATCGTGGTGACATATTTTAAAGTAGTGCTTGGGGTTGTTTCCTCTGTAGGGGTCGTAGATGAAACTGAAAGGGACAGACAAGTATTCTAAAGGACCAGGGGTGCTGGACAAATGATTTGTTTATGGCTCTAGTCCAAACAAAGCTGCTTGGCCTCTTTTATAGAGGATAATGAGATTCATGAGTGTGGCCATTACCTGTCATACACTAAGGCACTTCTCAAACCTCTGATTCGTATTTGTTTCTGGCATCCCACATTAAGCTCCCATCTCTGCAACTCTCTCCTTTGTTGCTTTAGGAATTTGTCTGTAGCCAAGAAAACCACTTAGCTTTGCTTAGATAAGCCAGCCTGGTGAAAGAATTAACAACTCACCGCCCCTGGAGCAAGTCTTAACAAAATGGGAAGAGAATCAGTAGAGGAGGTCCTTGGTCTTCAAGTCTCTGGAGATGTGTCCTTAGTGTTTCCTTATAGCATCTTTAGAAGCATCGGACCCCACCTCCCACAGAGATAGCCAGTGATTAATGCAGTCTATCTTGGTTTCTTTACTTTCTTTGTCTAATTTTGTCATTCCTTTACTTTTGCCTTTTAGGAAAATCTCTTAAGAACTGCACCCAAGTTGTTGACTCAAGCTTTTGTGTTCTGATATCCATTCCCTGATACTAAATGAGTGTACTACAGTTCAGTTCAATTCTGTCGTTCACTACCTGTCCTTAGCACGGGCCTCACAAATTAAGGTCAGATTCCTTTACATGATTCTTTCCATTTGAGGTGTCAGGTGCAAACCTCAGAAATCACTTGCACTGCTGATATTCTGGTTATAAATTTTGAGGGTTCCACGGGCCCTTCGTGTTTTGTCTGGGTGCACTGCTCTTCCTGCACCCCTATGTGCTCACCAGGCAGGAAGCTCCTCTGAGCTGTGGTATCCAAAGTTTTTAGCTGAGTTTCTTTCAGAGTCATGATAGATGAACTCCTTGTGCATGTGACTGACCTGAACCTCCAGCTGCTTTCCTCTTGATATTGGAACAACTAAAGTTGCAACCTTTTAATCATGTGGCTGACTTTTCTGGTCAGTGTTCTCCATCCTGAAGCTCTGTAGGTGCTCTGCTCTGCCATTTAGCCACCTCATTGGCATAACCAAGGCTCTTATACCATTAAAAAAAAATTCAAAGGGATTTTAAATTTCTCTGCCAAGAGCTGAGGACAAAGATGAGATATAGTTTCTGCATCATAGTTTTACTTTAAGGGAATTTAAGCGAAAGTGAAAAGCCTTTATAGTCATAATCAACATCTTGAAAAATACCACGTTGTTATTAGATTCTGAGCTGCCATCATAGAACGGTGTAAAAAAGCTATAGAGGTTAGTGGAAACACATCATGGCGAAGCCTTAGGTGCGCTGTATACAGCGGTAACAACTGAGAATTACTTTGACTTTTTAAATACATGTTATGATTTAAATCTAAGATGTCTTCCAGAAGTCTAGTGTTTGGAAGGTGACTGGATCTTGGGGGCAGTATACTCAGGAGTTTGCTAATTCATTGACAGTTTTATGTGCTGTTAGAAGGTGGAGCCAAGTTGGACGAATGAGTCTCTGGGGACATGACCTGGAAGGGTGGGCTCCTGTCCCTGGTGCCTCCCTTCTCTCTGCTTCCTACCTGCCGTAGGATGAACTGTTTTCTCTGTCCCTGCCCTCCATGATGCCATTCCACCATTGTTTTTTTTCTGCCTTGAAGGTGGGTGGTCATGGATGATTACTGAAACTTTGAGTTAAAATAAACTACTCCTTTAAGTTGTGGGTGTCAACAGTGAGAAAGTGACTAAGACTGTGCATAATAATTGAATAAATGCTTTGATTTTGAATGCCCATCAGCATCACAGGTAGAGCTGGGAATCCTTAGGAAGGCTTCCTGGAAGCCACTGTGGGC
Source organism: Ctenodactylus gundi (assembly GCA_004027205.1). NCBI lineage: Eukaryota > Metazoa > Chordata > Mammalia > Rodentia > Ctenodactylidae > Ctenodactylus > Ctenodactylus gundi. The sequence continues at coordinate 75,277 of PVKB01002131.1, forward strand.
ATCTGTACTTAGCGACAATAGTCAGGATTGAGATCCAGGACTCCAAAGGCTTTGAGAGCTCTGCTGATGTAAAATATCCAAGCTAATCTCCGTTTGTTGGGATACTCTGTTCCTGCAGGGCCCTTCTACTCCAGTGGTCCAGTGCATTCCAGAGCCTTGGCAATCCCAGAGCACCTGTACGTCCTATGTGTCTGAGCCTTGCTTGCCTCTACATTTGGTAGACAGAGATACTGGTTCTCCCGTACTTCTCCATTCATCTCTAGACTCAGCTTCTTAATTAGAGTTTTCATCTTCGGAGGTTAAAAAAACATCCGTTTCCATTTCCTAGACCCAATTCCTCTTCTGCATTTGCCTGAAGACTTTCCGAAGCTTCTCGTCCCCCTTCCCAGAGCTCTCGATCCCCTGTGCCATAGTTGTTCTCCCTGGGATGATGGCTTTTTCCCCTGAATTAGGAGAAAAGCATCTTGCTGCTGTTCTACCTCATCACGGCTTGCCTTAATAACTTTGCTTTTCATAATGAGGCTTAATTGTAAGTTTTATTGACAGACTTATGTTATGCCACAGGAACCCATCTTGAATCAATTAAAATCAATTAATCACACTGTGATTAAGTTTAATTGTGGGATGTTTCCTACACCCAACAAATAACCATTCACATATGTTTCAATTAATATTATTACCCCCCTTTGTTGACAAGTGATCTATTGTCCTTAAAATTAATTAAATGTTAGCGTGGTCTCAGTTAGCATTGCATTGCCAATAAAAGATCCTTGCTTGTCAATACTGAACAAAATCTGTGACAGCCCTACACTTAGGATATGTACCATGTATTATTTAAACACAAGGGGGGTGGTGCTAACCTCTTTGTCCATATAATGATGACCTTGTAAAAATGTGAAGCCACACTTAAAACCATTCAGAATTTTGAGATTTTAAATTATAACTTGAGAAAAACAGGGAGAGTGCAGTCCTTACCAAACTAGAAATAGTTGTCTATCTTTGTGCTTTTTTGAACCCAGATTTAATGTCTTTATAGTTTGTCATTGTTCTGTGTATATTCCCTTTTATTTTAATCGGTATTTCATATTTGCCTCCTTTGGTTTGATACGCATTTGCTCTATTTTGTGTGTTGCTTTGCCTAATGCTGTGGTTCCAGATTCTAATCTGCATCTTTTATTTCTCATTCTTGCCTTTTGTAGAGGTCCATCTAATTAGGATATGTGAGCCTGTTTCACATATGAGTGTTATTTATCTATGCCCGCATCAGTGAACATCCAGAATGTTCCCAACTCTACTTTTACAAGCAATAAAGAAATGAATATGTATTTTTGAATTTTATTTTCCCCAATACTTATTAGTACACAAATGTGATATACAGTGATCATATTGAGCTTGAGGATTTTGTGCACATTTAGGCACAGTAACATTGCAGTCCCTTCTCCCCCCACTTCCCTCCCACTGCCTCACTCATCCCCCCCTTCCCAGTTCCCACTGTCACACCCATTTTGTTCAATAAAATCCCTGTATTCTGGGTTTTTCATATTAGAGAAACAAAGCAATATTTTACCTTCAGAATTTGACTCATTTTGTTAAGCATGATGGTATCAAGTTGTATCTACTTACCTACAAAAGCCTTAAATTTGTCTGTCTTTATAGTAGACTAGTACACTGTCATGTACATATACCACAGCTTTTGTGTCTCTTGGTCTGTTAATGGCTATTTTGATGTCTTCCACAGTTTAGCTATCAGTTGTGCTGCTATAAACATGAGTATTCATGTATCCTTATTATATGTTGCTTTTTAACTCTTCTGGCTAGATATGCAGAAGAGGTATTGCTGGATCGAATGAAATATTTATTTTCAGCCTTTTGAGGAATCTCCATATTGCTTTCCACAGTGTTTGTATCAATTTACAGTCCCACCAGCAACGTAAAAGGGTTTCTTTCTCCTGCAGCCTTGCCAGCATCTTTTGCTGTTGAACTTCTCTCAGTGTGGTAAGATGATATCTTAGTGATGTTTTGATTTGCATTTCTCTAATTGCTGGCCATTTGAGTAAAGAATATTTTTCATGCATCTGAATCTGTCTACCTGCATGGGACATATTACTAGAAAGGCAGTCATTGGGTCACAGGACAAGTACAAACTATGTGGAGAATTAATCATGTTTTACATGGAAGGAACTAAAAGTTTGGAAATTTTAAGCAATTTCTCAAGGCCAAGTTTGTGGCAGGGTTTGGACTTAGATCTTCTGAATCCCAGTGAAGTATTTACTGCAAAGTGTCATACAGCTTCAATTTTTCTGAGTTCACTAAATTTTTCTAAATAAAATGTCTTTGCTGTGATAGTTACATTGTGGTTTCAGCTTGGACTCACCCAAGTTTTGGTTACTTACAGCAGAGTGAACATTCAGTACATAAGCTGCCAGTAATACAGACACACATGCAGCTCTTATCAGGCAGTGGCATTTGGGAACGTAAGTCCAAATTGTTGTCTTGAAAAACATCTACCTTTGGTACTGGGCACAGGCCTATGAAAACAAGCAAGTACTTTGAAATAGGTGATAGAGAAATGATGAGAATTATCAACCTGGCACTTCAAAGTTCTTTTTCACGAAGGGAGTAAAACACTGCTTCATGATCAAAAACCACAGTTCTCACATCTATGTTTTCAAGTAGTCTTGCCCTGAAGGGTACGCGTAGTCTGTCTTTGAGACACATACAGTGATGCTAACTTTATAAGCTGTGAGAGTTATGCAAAGACATAAACCTTCTGTACAATTGGTCCTTTATTCTTCTATCTGGAAGCTTGGAGACGGTTTGGCTTCTGCAGTGCCAACCCTGGAAACATTTTTCCTTCTGAATTTCTTCTACCTCCTTCCACACCAGCCCCTTAAAGGTTAATTGGGCAACTACTGCGTTCACTGGATTATAGTAACAATCCACATTTTATGTCCTTATAATAGAAGCTATCTGGAGAGAAGGCAGAAATTTGAGTGCTGAGCCAAGTTCCGTGTTTAACCAGAGGAGAGAGCCACTGCATCCGTGCAAGGGAGTGGCGAGCAGGGGGCGAGAGTTGAGCCGAGCTTTAACACATATACAAGTTGGACAGGGAAAAGGAAGGCATTGTAAGGACAAGATTTCACGCCACAATCACAGCCCACCCCCTCTTCCTCTTACCCCTACAGTAGCCATGTTCAGAAATAATCCAGCATCCCTCAGGGAAGAGGAACAAATGTTCTACATTGCGCAGACCCCTCTAGTACTTGTGCCTGTGAAATGCATTTCACGCCTCATCTGTTCCCTAAATGAGATGTGGAAGCAGTTTACACCTCGTTTACATTTTGTGCTGTTTTACAGAGCAGCGTAGATACAGCTCCATCCAAAGTAATGACATAAGGTCAGTCACCCCTTTCTCTCTTTGGATTCAATCCACACCGTTCCCGAGATCCTCCTCGGGCTGTGGTGGCTTCCAGGCAGCCAGGAATCTACCAGTGGGGAGAGCAGGTGTGAGAGCTGGAGGATAGGTGTGGCAAGCAGCTGCTCTTCAGTTTCTTTTACGTGGAGAAAATGGCCTTTCTTCCTAACCAAGAGTGCTTTTCTGAGATATGATTTACATAAATAAAATTCAGAAATCATGTAACTAGGAGAATTTCAACTCTTGCCTATGTCTGCATATCCAACACTAAGGCCAAGATGTAAAATATTTTTCTTACCCCTAAACATTCCATCAGACCCCATCCTAGTCAAGAGGTCCTTGCTCCAGAGATGATCACAATTCTAATTTTATCAGTGCAGATAAATTGTGCCTATCCTGGAACTTCATATATGTGAAAGCAAATAGCATATATTCTTTCTGTCTGGCTCCTTGGCTCAAATAATGTCTATGAGATTCATGCATACATCATATGTATCAGTAGCTTTTCCCTTTGAATTGTTGCATGGTACTTCATTGCATAGGCAAATTATTCATTCTCTGGGTGATGGGTATTTGGCATTGCTCTCTTGGCTCTATTGTGATAAAACTCTGTATATTCTTGTTCAAATTCGTAAGCTCACACACTCATTTCTTTTGAATATGCAGTTAGTGGAATCTCTGAGTCACAGAATGGATGTATTTCAATTTTATTAGAATCTGACAAACAGTTATGCAAGGTGACTCTACCCTTTTACACTCCCACAAGTAGTATATGAAAATGCTGGTTGTTCTTGCTGATGGAAGGCAGTAAAATTACTCTGAAAAAAACCCACTGTAAAGTAGAATAAACTCGTTCCAGGAGTATGAGGTATAAGCAAGATTGAATATTTTTTACACATTTTATTGATATGTGTAAGTAAAAAACTTAAGCTTTACATTGAAGTTTAGCATTTTGTGCACCTACATATCTTGTCAAGGTGACGAGTACTTTCCCACTCTCCTTTTGTCCCTCCCTCTACACGCCGCTCCCTCCCTCCCCACCCTATCCCTCTGTTTCATTTTGTTTTTCGTTTTAAGTTTCATGAGAGAATATTTTGCAGGAGAACTAGAACGGCAAAAGCATTCCTACACGTGGATTTTTGTTGCCCTAGTTGATCTCTTTAGTGTCTTTGATTTTCCCTAAATCTTACTATGTTAAAAACACTTTGCCTTCTCCAAATTATGTCTGTAAATTGTTCCTGCGGTGCACCAGGAGTCATTGCCTAACAGGCTCGAGTCAGCCATTTGTCCACTTCCCCCAAAGAATGTTTAGATCACTGTGTTAGCTTTGCTGCTGTATAATGTAAATATTATCTTCATTTTGTTACCTTTTTAATAAAAGACCTGATTTTTAGAAAATGCCACTTGCTTATCATAAAACAGCTAAGCATGAGAAAAAAATTAGAGAGCAATAAAGTTATTCCAAATTCTATGTCTTAAAGATGAAAGAAAAACAGAAATAATAAAATTCTGCCAAAATTCACTTTAGACATCTGTTCATTCCTACATGCAGATAACTATGTATTTAGGAAGAGATTTAGAATAATTACTTTAAAGTACAGTGTAAATTGTATTTGACATTGCTACACTCAAGGTATATGTTTATTATAAAATACATTAGTCCTAAAACTATTAAGTTTGGAATAATATTTGGGCTGCATAGTTCGACTTGGAACTTTGCCTTTGGAAACGTGTAAAAGGTGAAAACAATCATGAAACATAATTTTTCTCCATCTCTCCTCAATACTTTGAATTTTATTGGTTATCTTAACATGTTAAGTTTTATAATATTTGAACTCTTCCTAACTGTAATTTCTATAGCTCTCAATTTTTCTTCTATTTTTAAACAGCTCATCAGCATTTCTTTCACCATGGCACTTCCATTTCATTTATTTTGATTTATTGCTTTTTATGTGTATTTTATTATTCTAATAACATTTTTCATGAATGTGTCATAGAAGTAGGATTTCCTGAGTTCTTGCATATTTTAGAATATTTCTCAGTTTCATTCGGCTTTGAAAAATGACTTGGATAGGTATGCAATAATTGAGCCATACCTTCTTACTTAGAACCTATAGCTGTCGAATGTTATCTTCTGACATTGATGATGTCTGAGGTAAAGCTAAGATCAGTAGCATCCCCACCAAAGCCCTTCCCAAAACTCATCCACTTGCTGCCCCCCACGCTTACTTTTGTATAAGACTTTCTTTTTCTGTCATCATATCCGGTTAATTCTTCTGTTTAAAAATATGTAATTTAGTGGTTCCTATTGAGGTTACTGTGCATGTGTGTCTTCTCATTCTGCTGTTTATAATGAAAACTTAGTCATTTATTAGTGTGATTGTTACTCTGTGTAATGTAGAGTCTGAGTCTGTATGTGTGTGTTTGTGTGTGCACATACACACGTGTGATATGAGAGATAGAATTCAGAGCCTTTATAGTGAGTTACATCCTGTCATTTTTAATCATGCTTTGTGAACTTGAATGACTTAAGAAATATATATATTTTTTGTCTCACTTTGTAGCCCAGGCTGTTTCTAACCTCACTGTGTGGCCTAGATTGGCCTTGAACTCACACCAATCCTCCTGCCTCAGTGTACTGAGTGCTAGGCTTATGGGCTTGAGCCACCATGCTTGGCTTTTTTGGTGCTGGAGAATGGAACTTGGGTACTTAGCATTTGCTAGGCAAGCACTTTAACTGTTGTGCTATTTCCCAGCCTTCAGATGGCCATTTTGGATGCTCCTTTCTCTGATCTCCCAGTTGACAGATTCTGTGAGCCTACCTAGTAAATCTTGTTACATAATTTTGCATATATGTTTTTACTATTAAGTGTGATTTTTTTCTGGAGAACTGTAATACACACCCCTAGCCCTTTTAGGCTATATTTTATTTTGAAATAGGGTCTCTGGGTCACTAACTTGTCCCAGTTGGTTTCCAACTTGAGATTCTCCTACCTCAGTCTCCAAGAATGCTTGTATTATTTGTGTATGACTCCTTTTTTTTTTCATTGTTTGGCCACTGATAGCTTTTAAGTTTCATTCCTCTTTCCCCTTCTGCCATAATTTAGACAAGTTCATAAGAAAGCTTGGGGACTTTTTCTTGTTGATCAGCAGGAGATTCAAAACTCACCAGTCTCTGCCCTCATAAAGGAATTTTCATCCTGGTCCCTCCCAGTCGCAGTAAAAACCCAGGCTGACCTCCTTTCCTTGGTGTATAAGGTCCTTTAGAGCCTCTTGGGAGGCGTTCTCCATTCAACCCTAGGTATGTAAATAATATGAGTGATAATCCTTGGATTTTCTTGGGGGGGGGGAGAGAGAGAGAGAGAGAGAGAGAGAGTGTGTGTGTGTGTGTGTGTGTGTGTGTGTGTGTGTTTGGGTGGCATCTTTGGGTTTGACAACTGAACCAAATTCTGGGCATAGGCCCATCTCACTCTACCAGGGACCATAATACTGTTTTAAAGACTTCTTTTATTTAGATAGAATTCATCAGTTTTTTTCATGAGGTTCTTAATTATTCATTTATTTTAAAAATTACTCGGCTTAGGATTTCTTTTGAGATCCCTTTTTTTTTTTTTCTCAGCCATAATTTCTTTAAGTTTTGCACAAGCATCACCTCTCCCATTTCTATTTCTGAGACCTCAGTATGTCAATCCTTGTCTGTTTTCTTATAATACATTTTCTGAAATTTTAATTATTTTCTATTCCTTGTCTGATTTTTAACATTTTCTTTTGGGATTGCTTCCAATTCACTAATTCTTTTCTGAGTAGTGTCTAAATCTGTGCATCATGTTATTTTAATGACTTGAATTTTCAACTCAAGAATATTGATTCAGTTTTGTTTTATAATTTCTAATTCTCTTCAAAACTCCTCAGTTTTGTCTTTTATCTCCTTTGATATGTTAAGGATATGCTAAAGATGACTATTTTAAAGTTTATATTTGGGAACTACAGTTTTAAATCCCTAAAAAGTGTTTTAATATTTTTTCTTTTTTGGTATAGTTTTTTTAACCTCTCAATTAATTTAAATTAATTTTTTTGTGGTGCTAGGTATAGAACACAGAATCTTCACACTGATGTAAAACTCCAGAATTGTCCAAGCTGTCAACCTTCTAGAACCCTTTATTTAGTTCTTGAGTACCCATCAGAAGAGTGTGGTAAAAGTGCTTGCCTAGTGTACACCAAGCCCTGGATTTGATCCCCCAGCACCACATAAAAATTAGCTGGGCCTGGTGATGCATACCTATACTCCCAGCACTCAGGAGGCTAATGCAAGAGGATTTCTGTGAGTAGAAGGCCAGCATGGGCTACATAGTGAGTTCAGGACTAGCTTGGATCCCAGAACAAGACTCTGTCTCAAAAAATTTTCTCTGAATTACTTAGCCTGATACCAGAAATTGGAGCCGGAGTTTTTAATTTAGCGCATGTTCATCCTTGACATTCAGTAACTTCATTAGAATACAACTTTATAGAACTTGGTAATAAACTTTCTGCAATCGATCCCTTTATTACAGGATGCAGTATTTCTTTGTTCTAAGTAAATTTACTTGTATTATTTTTAAATATGTAAGAATGTCATATATTGCCATATTATATTCTTTGCCTTTTTATTATATCATCACTTTCAAAGTCCCTTAAATATCTGTGTACTTTTCCTTACTCTTTTAATGACTATCTGAATTTTATTAGTAGTCACGAACCTGATAGCATTGAGCAAGTCAGCTTACTTCTGGAATGACTTTTAGTATACGGGCAATATTTTCATTTTTCTTCATCTTTTCACCTAAACTTCGTCGGTTTATTTTATCCCCCTTTTTGTGGTATTATAAACTTGTTCAGAGGTTTTTCAGGTCTTTAGTTCATTTATCAAGGTCATTTTAAAAGAGAAAACTTTGGTGTAATTTTTTGAGACTCAGAGAACTCAAGTACATGCATTCTTCTGCTTTTGTTTATGTTCTTCAAAATATCTTGTGTTGTTTTCATCTTCCAAATTAAAATTGTTAGCATTTTTATTTAAAAATATTTTCTGAGGAAATATGACATATAAGCATGCATAAAATCTCAGAGTGCAAGTTTATAGTAAAACTTGTAATCGCCGTTTAGTTGAAGCACGGTGCTGACAAACCTGGAATTCCTAGTTAAGACTTGTCCCTTATGGTAAGCGCTGTCTGGGGCATCCTAGCAGTGACTTTCCTCCTTCCCTTCATGTATTTTCCCACCAAATTCTGTTTGGCCAAATCCTGTATACATATTAGCTCATGCCCGGTGTGGTCCTCTTCTGTGTTAGGCTGCTTTTGTTCAGAGTCAGTTTGTGAGATTCATCATTGCTTTTGCATGTAATTATAATTTTTGTATTTTTTAGAATAATGTTACTTTATTTTTTTTTTTCATTTCACCAGATAACATCTCACATTCCAAATGTGTAATATGATGCTTTGAGGCATGCACACGTTGTATGTCACTTACATAGTTATCAGGTCCTTGTGGTAAGAGTATATATCTGTCTTTTTATATTCTTCAATAATACAGCATATAAATAGTAACTGCATTCCACTTGTTATATAACAGAACTATTGAAATTTACCCCTCCTACCCAACTATAATTATGTATCATTTAACCAACATCTCAGTTTTTTTTTTTTTTGAAAGTGTGGGTCTGCCACTGGCCTTTTTCACATGTGTCTCATCTTACATAAGGATAGCTAGCTATTCCGTGGGGAGAAATTTGGGATGAGTGTCCCCCAGGCTTTCATGTGGCATTGGCTCTGTCCCCACCTGTCCTTTCTTTACTTTAGCTCTGGAAACCTCACTTGGGGAAGACTTTCTGGGAGCACGTTAGCTGGACTTGAGAAGCGAGTGTTCTTTTGTCACATCTGAAAATATACTTTAGGCAGGGATTGGGCATAGCACAGTCCTAATCAAAAGACAGAAGTGAATTTCCTGGACATGAGTCCAGCTACAGATGTTTTCATGGAGAAGTCTCAGCCAGGTTCTCCAGGTTGGGTCTGTACTGGAGTTCTGCGTGAGAAAGGATCTTAGGCTCACGGCCAAGGTCCCCGACGAAGCTCCTTGTATTCAGACCTAAACCAGCACCAATCATGCAAGGACTTGCTCTGTTTTTTTTTTTTTTTTCTTCTTTCCTTTTCAGTAGCAGCCAAAGTTCCCATTGCAACTTGAAGTTCTTCCTTTCTTCCAAAGCTTAGCTGAAAGAGTAACTCAGAGTCCACGTCTGTCATTGAAACAAAAGCCCAAAGCTGTGCGTTGAGAGACTTATTATTTACTCCTCCAAGCAGGAAGCATATCAAATTAATAAAATAGAGAGACGTTAAAGTCTACTGAACCGTGGGGCCCTCTGCTTAGGGTTATAACTTCTGATTCTTTCTGAGGAAGGTTAATGTTGAGGCTTTGGCCTTATTGTAGGATAGCGTAGGGAGGCAGAAACTTGACTACAGGCTCAAACCAGTACTATTCCTTCCCGATTTGTAACTTAGGCAAGTAGCTTGTCCTTTAGTTTTACCCATCCGTACTACATGAGTGTGATAATAGTGTCTACCTCCTGAGATGATTGTAGTGATCAGATGAAGTACTCTGGTACAGAGGTTAGGCTGTGCCTAACAAATAGTATACAATGGATATTTGGTGTTGTTAGGTCCTCTGGTATCTTTTCTATGCTTTGGAAACCATTCCCGTCGCTCTCTCTTTGGTTAGGAATGTCTTCGTGGAGAGGATCCTTATAGAAGAAAGGTCATGATAGGGACATTGTCCTCATATGGACATTCTTAGACAGGAACTCTTGCCTAGAAAGGACCCTTCTCTTACAGTAATTCTATAATCAAGATGACTCTTCTGTACTCGAGTGCCTTCCCCTGAGGGCACTTCTCAAAGAAGGCTTTTCCCCTTTTCAGTCTCTTCCTTTCTCAGGATCCTTTACCTTTGAGGAATCTTCTGTTATGAGAATACCATCCCTACAAGGACTGTTACCCAGGAGGACTCTGTCTGTATAAGGACAGCTTTAGAGGATATTATCCCCCAGGAGGACATGTCCTTCTGTAGATATCACTTCCCACCTGGGAGCTCCCACTCCAAGGATCCTTCCCTTAAACAGACTTTTACTCTCTTCCAACTCTTGTTTCTTAAGGACTCATACTCCTGGAAGTGGCCTCTGGAAGCCCATGAAGAAAGTATCACCTAAATTTTGGACAGTGTCTTCTGAGACACTCCAACTAGGTCATTAGACTGAGGCATGTCTATTTTTGGCATTTTTGCACAACTAAGTGCCTTTCCTTTGACTTGGGTACATAGCTAGATTTTGGGTAAGGACAAATGATGGCAGGTATGTGTGGTCTAGTAGTAGTGAACCTGATTGTGTTCCTGTGGCAGGAAAATGCAGTAAACATTAGTGTAAAATGGGTATTTGGATGCCCTGACAGACTATCTTATGGGTCATGACAGTAGCATAGAGCATTCTTCTCCAAGACAAAGTGGGACATAGGGCAGAGATTCTAAGGCTCCTGTTCTCAAGAAACTAATAATCTAGGGAGATGGGAGGAGTAAACTATAAAATATAAACAAACAAGAATGACAGATAGTGAATCATTTAGTTTTTTGCTCATTCAAGCATATTATTTTAAAATTGTGACAATTTGAAAAGAAAAGCCCGGTGTTTGGTAAATAGTTGTATAATATGTATCACAGTGTGTGGCGTCGAAAAGTTCATGGCCTGTTTCCTCACTTGGGGAAGCCCAGGAGAACCCAGTGCCATGTGTACAGAGTTGCTGAGGAGAAATTGTGAAAAGTGAGATTCTGCTTACATTCTGAATCTGGAGAGCTGTGCTGAGAGTTTTTGATGGGATTCTCTAAGTAGTGAAAATCCCAAGCAGGATGTTCAGGAAGGGAGAGACTTCGATCACTTCAGAGAAAAGCAAGTCTATTGGCAGTATAGATGTTCTTGGTTTACGAAGGGCTTACATTCCAATAAATCCATCGTAGCTTAGTAATGCAGGGCTCCCCAATATGCACTGTGCGTCCTGTGATGTGGCTGACTGGAAGGTGCGGCTGACTGTCTACTGCATGTCACACTATCTCAGAAGAATAAAAAAATTAAAAGTATGACTTTTAGTGCTTGTATTGCTTTTGTACCACTGCAAAGTCAAACCATAAGTCAAATTATGGTAAGTTGGGGACCGATTTGTCTATACAATCAGGAGAGCAAAAGGTGGACAGAAGAGCACGTTTCATTGCCATTGCAGAAGCCAGCCCCCAAATGCTGAAGGCCTGAAGGAGAAGAGTGTCTGTGGGTAGGAAAGGAGGAGGCAGACGTGAAGTCTTGAATAATCCATCCTCAGGAATCAGAGGTGGCTCCATCCTTCTTGCACAGGTAATTTGTGCTAATCCAGCAGTCATTCAGAATGGAGTCTGTCTTGTTTAGTAAGAGCATCATGGGCAAACACCTTAGATGATAGAGAAATAGGGAAATGTGTATGTGGTGATGAGAATTCAGGATTAGGAGTTTGAACACCTACACCCCACTGCTAACCCTCTCTAGGTCTTAGTTGACCTCTTTGTGCACTAATCCCTTCTTTATTTATAGGTTTGATTGATGTATCTTTTCAGTTGGGATCAGTCTAATCTGAAGGTCCACACATCTATGCTTCCTCCTGGAAATTTAAATCAACAGTCTGTTTTTCTTCTGATTGTTTGAATGCTCAATACAGAGAAAAGACAGGTCAAACAAATGTTCTCACAGACTACAATTCCCTTAATAAGATTTCCAGAGACCTTAAGCCTCTCCTAAGTTTCTTTGAGATCTTTTAGCCCAGAGATCGTCAGCGTATCTCTCCCATCTTGTCCACAGTTACAGCAGGTGTGTGTAGGTGGAGCTCAAAGTTAAAAATAACTCCAGTAAATTTACACTTTTTTATTTTTGCAAATTGCTATTTCACTGAACTCTCAAATTGTCAGCATTTTGTTTAGTAGCTAAACAGAACTAGGGAAAAAAAAAAAAAAAACAAAAGGAAGGAGGTGGGCACTAATCTCCACACTGTGATTTCACCCTTTGCCCTTCACCCAGTCTCCGCAAACCACTTAGCTGCAAGATGATAAGAGCTATCTATGTACATAAAGCACCAAGGGCAATGTGATCATAGCGTAATCCTTATTGACAGTGATTCCAATGTTTCACCACAGACTGAGAAAGAGGTTATAACACAGTGAGCTTTGTAGAATATAAATCGGAGCGTAAAACAGCAGCTCAGCTCCGGAGTAAGGACGAGACTGAGAAAGAGTAGCCCAGTACTATCATTTTTGGAAAGGCTGGACCAACCATTCTGTTTTTCTCTTGAGCTTTCCTCAAAGTGGTTTATTTGAAGGTGATCTTGAAGGTCACCTTGAAAGTCACCACAGAGCTATAAAGGAAGGAATGCTGATTGAAGGGATCAGACAGGGGATCACTCTCTCTCATCAAAACCAATTGAATATATCAATTTGGACAAATAGTCAACTTCAAACAAAACTTACTGTCATTGAGAGGATGCTTAATAATTATCAAAACTCATTGTGATCACAGAGAACATTGAATCAATACTACAGAAGTTGAGAATGATGAAAAATTCTCTTTCATGAGCAAAGGGAAGAGTTCTTAGATACAGAGCCATGATGGAAGGTTTCAAATTATATATTCTTATTACTGAAAGATGACTTCTGGACTGACTGGACAGTTTACTATGTATTCAGTTTCCCATGAGCCCATCCAAAATTTTATTTAGATAGAACTGAGATAAAACAAAGTTACTGAAAGAAAACGAGTCCCAATTGTTGGGTGTTACAAACACAGAAGGAAGATGTACTCTAGACCTTGGCCAGTTGAGTGCCTCAGAAGGCAAATACTTTCCCTAGTAATGGGTAAGGTTCCAGCATGATTCTGCTGTGTGGTAACTGCTGTTTTATTGTTTGTAGAGACCAGAGAAGTATGGGTATGTTAATCAAACTCAGCATGCCATTTTTTTTTGATCTACAGCTCAGTCCTTTTATAACATTTTATGTTTCTGCTCCTCTTCAACAAAAACAGATCCAAATTTGCATTGGTTTATTTTCCTGAAAAATGTAACACCAGAAGTGAAAAATTGTTTTTCTGTGGCGTGTATCCTCCTAAGAATATTTAAAGAAGTGGGTTCTAATTATGCTTATATTCTTTGCTTTTAAAAAGAAACAAAAGTTGACTGATTAAGGTAACTATATAATTTATTTTTCAATCCAAGACCTTTGAGTGTAAAAATAGTAGCTATTAATAATTGCACTAGGACAAAGCACAAAATGGAATTACAGGGACCCCTACTTAGAATAAAAATAAAAACAAATACCTAGCCAGGTTTCACTGATTCATTGCACATTTCAAACTAAACACACTTAATACCAAACACAAACCTGGTTATGTAATTTTTATTTTAATTCCTCCTTGAGGGGATAAACATATAATAATCTATTGAAAAAATGTCCTGCACAATGTGACACATGCTTTCTTTTTACTTGACCTTCCTAAGGTGAGCTAATCATAAATAGAACTAAAATAAATCTGTTATATAAAACAATAAACAGTGATGCCTCTCACAGAAAATAGATTTAAGTGCCCAGTTGCTGCTGGAGAAATATTTCTGGAGCTCAAAGAAAAATGAAGACATTAAAACTTTTTAAGAGAAGGTTTTGTGGAAAATAAATGCAGGATATCAACTGTTCTTATATAAAAAAGAGGACTGTAAAAGCAAACGAAGGAGAAAGAAAAGGTTAGAAGCATTTCCCTAGCTGGGTACAGTGGTACACAAATAGAGCTCCAGAATTCAGAAGGCTGAGGCAGGACTATGACAAGTTTGAGGCCAATTTGAGCAACATGGTGAGATCTCATCTCAAAAACAATGTAACAAACAGAATTTCCCTAACGTTCAAAATAAAAAAGAGATCTTACTAAAGAGATACATTGATTTATTTTTTGAGATAATAGCTCACTCTGTAGCCTAGGCTAGACTTGAACCAAGGAGATAAATTTCGAGTTGAGAAAACATTCATTTGGGGTCAAATAACATAAACTCCTAGGCACTCATTTTCAGAAGTATTCTAATGATGTTTCCAACTTTAGTAATAAATAGAAAATGTGAATATTCATACGGAAAAAGGTAAGCAGTCATGCATAATTTCTGTGTTGTTGAATTCTGTCATGGATGGTGTGATTATTTCCAGTTTGCTGTCCTACCCAAAGGGGGATTCACACATGTCTGCTTGTTGCCATGTGACTTGCAGGGCTTCCCTGTAGGAGAAAATGGCTTCCTTGTTGTTAACGGGTAGGCATATGATTCCCTTTGGACAGTGGATTATGGATAGAAGTGTTGCTTGCCAAGTCTGAACAGGAGATTTAAAAGTGAGTTTTACATATGGTTCTGCCATTGTCCTTTTCTTCTGTTAGGAGAAAAGAAGTTCTAGCCAGGATCTGCTCTATCAGCAAGGATTCTGGGATAAAAATGATGTAAATAGAACGACAGCTGTACGGTGAGGACTCAGCTAACCAGCAGCCACCACACAATGTGATTGATAAATAAGCTCTTGTTGATTAGAACAACTGAGATACTGATTTATTACGGAAGTATAGCCAAACAAAATCTGACTTATGAGAGTGCTTACGGTGTTTCAGTTGCTGTGTTGGTGCTTGAAAGTCAGCCACCATGGAGCCTTGCCTCATGGGATTTGTGGTAGAGTAAATTATCCCATGAAATTTTAGATGGAAAAAGAGAATCCATCAATGTGTATTGAATTTTAAGACAAAGCCAGGAGATAAATTTTATCAAATATTTGACAGTTTAGATGATATGCCTTTGTATATTCTTATGGAAAATTGCTTAGAGACATTAATAACAACTGAAATATGAATAGAATCTGTTTTTAAGGACGGGAAAGTGTGGCTTTCCTAAGAGTGGTAATGAACTTTGAAAATATAAACCTGTTTGATTTATTCATTCACTTGACAACTGCTAAAGGCAGGTGATACTATTTTCTTAAGGAATTCAAGAAAGTCAACTACAAAACCATTATGACAAAGTTTCCTACCATGGCTAATTACAGAAATATACATAAAAAATATCATTAGCTTTCTTAACCACTTGCAGATGTAATTAGGATAAAGAACTCTGTATTCATAGCAACGCAAGTGGTATTCAGGAATGCAGTTACGAAGAAACACGGCGCAAGAAAATGTTCAGTGAGGGTTAGAAATTGAATAGATGATTTAGGACTGCGGCATACTCATTTTTACCAAATTAGTTATATTTTTAATGTAAAGAAACTCAAGTTCAGGGCCTCTAAATCACTTGCCAGCGGGTGCAATGACAGGAAAGAGGGAAGTGAGAACCTGAAACCTAGTCTCTCGTGGACTGTGTTCTTTGCACAGTTTTAGTTAGAACCAACCTCCGAAAGAATGAAAGAAAATGGTTTAGAAGAAAGGTGACTTAGATCTGTAGAATTCAAGACTTCAAGAGGAATGTCCGAGTCCTGCCTGTGCCAGGGAAGTTGCTAGCCTAACTCAGGCCTCTTGCTAGGTTTCGCCTCCATTACCGTCTTCACACAGGGGTGACCTGAGGTACGCCATACACACATCAGTTTTGGCGGCAAAGCCATCATTGATGAGAAGGATCTGTAGACAACAGTATCCCTTTCGTGTTGGATCCGAGAGCAACCTTTCCACTCGAGGCCGTTATTGGCTTTGCCTTTGCTCTTTTCTGGGTCTCGATGGTATTTGTTAGGTAGCTTCAGCTGTCAGTAAAGCTGTGATCTCATGCCTTACCTCTCTCATCTAGGGTTTGGTTTCTCTTGATGATGTGGGATAATCATGTCCTGACTCATGTATATATAACACAGATTTTGTACTGTCTTTAGGAACTCTTTGGTCACTTCCAATGCTGTTTGTATTCTGGCTCAAAGACCAAGATGCTTGATACCTGGTATTATAAATAATCTTTTGTGGTTCTCAAACGGAGCAGGCTGGAGAGTTTAAGTTTATTTTTTAAAACAAAATTAGACACATTTATGATGTTCAGCAGAATGTTTTGGCAGATTTATAATTATGGAGTGGCTGTATCTAGTCGTTTAGCATATGCATGATCTCACATATCATTTTTGTGGCGATAAATTTAAAATGTAATCTCTTTGGTGTTTCTATCATACAGTGTTATTAGCTATTGTCAGGCTGATACACAAGAGATCTCTTGGACTTATTTCTCCTAACTGAAATTTTGTGTCCTTTGACTGACATCTGTCTTTGTCCTAACCCCTCAGCCTTGGGTAACTAACTACCACCTGACTCTTTGCTTCTATGACTTTTTTACATTTTATATGTAGGTGAGATCATGTACTTATTTTTCTGTGATGAGAAAGTTTCACTTAAGGTAATATCATCCAGGTTCATTCATGTTGCCACAACAGCAGGATTTAAAACACTGATTAAGTGAAGTGTATCATTGTGTATGCACAAAGCTGTCTTTTATATTCATCCATTGCTGAACCCTTAGGGTGTTTCTGTATGTCATCTATCATTGATAATGCTACAGTAGATAAGACAGTGCAGATAGTGTTTCAACATACTGATCTGATTTTGTTTGGACCAAGTACTCACTGGGATTACTAGACCAGATAGTAATCCTGTTTTTAATTTTTATATAACTTCCATCAACGCAACGTCCACAGTGCCTATGCTAATTTACACTCACATTAACAATGAGCAAGGAGTCTTTGGCTCCATGACTTTGCCAAAATTTGTTATCTTTTATGTTTTATAATAGCTACCCTAATAGTATGAGGTGATGGCTCATTATTTGATTTGCATATCTCCATTAACTACTGATGTTGAGGGTTTTTTAATACACTTAGTCATATGTGTGTATTTTCTTTTGAGAAAGATCAATTCAGATCCTCTAAATTGGTTTCTTTTGTTGTTGCTTTACTGTTGAATTCCTTATATATTTTCTATACATGTAATCCAACTTGCCTATTTGTGCTTTTTTTGCCTGTGTTTTTGGTTCACATCCAAGAAATCTCTGCAGAGACCAATCCTGTGGATCTTTCCCCCTATATTTTCTTCTAGTAATTGTACACCTGGAGGTTTCTCATTAAGTTTTTAACCCCTGCTGTGAGTTGATTTTCGTATATGCTATAAGATGAAGACAGATTATATATTTTGGGCCACGTGGATTTCCAGTTTTCCTTTAACCATTAATTGAAAAGGCTGTCTTTTATACCTTTCATCTCCTTGTTTAAAATCAGCTGACTGTAATTACGTGGTTTTGTTGCTGGGCTTTCTATTTTTATTCCGTTTGAATACTTGTCTGCTTACGTCAGTAGTACGATGTTTTGGTTAATAAAAATTTGTAGTAGATTCTGAAGCCAAAAAAATGATGATTTTCTTAAGATTATTTTGGCCAGATGAGATTTTTGTGGTATTGTAAAACTTCAGGGTTGTTGTTTCTTTTTCCATGAGATTGAATCTGTAGATTGTTCATATGCATATATATATATATATATATATATATATATACATATATGCACATATATGTGTGTATATATACATATATATGGAATAACTTTTTCAATCCTCAATCATGAAATATCTTTTACTTGTGTTATATTTAATGTCTTTCATCAGTGTTTTATAGCTTTCCATTTATAGATTTCTTAATCTCTTTGGTTATATTCATGAGCATTATTTAGCTATTATAAATGAGGTTTGGGGTACTTTAGCTTATGTCAATTTGCGGGGCTTAAGCTTGATTGTATTTGCAAGATTAGTAAAATATCCTTTTGAGTGGGTCTCGGTGGGGCTTGGAGACATAAATTTTGATACTGTATGTCATCTGTGGCCTCTTCCCCTCTGACACTCTTTCCCTGTTACATCTCCCAGTTGCCATAAGCTGAGCATTGTTGCTCCGCTGTTCTCTTCCAACATGAGGTTTCTGCCTTGGAGCCAGAAGATTAGGGACTGAACCCTCTGAATCCATGAGCCAAATTAAACTTCTCCTATTTAAAGTTGTAGTTGTTGGTTATTATGTTGCATAAGTTAATACAAAAAAATTGGTACCAGAGAAGTGTAGTCATTGCTGAGACTATATCTTATCATGTAGTTCAGAGGCCTTTGAAACTGTTTTCCAGAAGGAATTTGGAAAGGTTTGGTAATGCCTGATTTAGGGAAGTCTGAAAGTTGTGTAAGCAGCGCCGTGTGGGTGATTCTGCCTGATGCTCAGAATGATAGGAGTAGAAACAATAGATGCTAGGCTTAAGAGGCTTCAGTTGGGAATGAGTACTATATTAGAAATTGTTTTAGAGGCCATGTATGCTACAGTATGACATATTTTTGTCTGCATTTGCCCCATGCTTTGGACTGCAACATGCTGAGATTAAGGGTGGAGAACTAACTCATTTAGTATAGAAAATTTAAAGGCAGCCCAACACTCAGGCTATGCCATGGGTATGGCTGGCTACTTTTAATCAGACGTATGGTGAGAACTGGGGCAAAAAGTTAAGGGGAAAAAAGCAGAAGAACTTAAATTTTGGACTCAAAGAAACCACATGTAAATTTGGGGCCAAACATAATTTGGTTGCTATAAAGATTAGTGATATTGAAAAGAAACCAATTACTTTGTTTAGGGAGAAGAAGAAAGGTACCCAAGAATAGTGCAGGAATCATTAAGACCTTGCCCACCATAAGGTCAAGAATGTAGAAGCGTAAACTTTTCATTTCAACAGGGTCTCTGGAGCTACTATTGAAGAAAGGGCTAGGGCTGCAAAGGAGTTTGTTCCTCGGGATTCATTTTACTGTGCTAAGTCATTCAGACATTCATTTTACTACAGACTTGGTTAAAAGGGGTCTGGCTACTACCAGCATTGGTGACATTTTGTCATTGTCAGTGTGATGCTGGTTTTATTGCCATGCAAAATTCAGGAGTTGTGGGGTCAGGAAGGCTTCTGTCGAGGTTACAGTGGAAGACCTGGGAAGTCAGGTATTGTGGTTTAGCTATGTAATGTCCCCCAGAAGTCTGATGTATTTGGATGTTATGGATTATGTATGAAACCATGTGCCTTTAGGAGATGGGAGCTTGGTATGGAGAAGTAGCTTTAGGGTGTGTTGTGAATTATAGGTGTGTTATGGAGGACAGGCATGTGGTGGATTATAGAGTACAGGTGTGTAATGGATTAGGGACTTAAACCTGGAAGGGCCAGAATACTGAGGCTGGACTCAGAGAAAGCAGACCCCTGGGACAGGACCCAGAAGGATATATGCTAATTCCTCCTTCCTTCAGGAACTTGGCTTCACATTTGCAATGCCATGAGGAACTGCCTTCCACTCTGCCATGTGCTTCTACTCTTTGCAAGCCACCTGTGAATGGACTCTGACCTTCTGAAACTGGGAGATAAGATAAACTTTTTTTCCCTAATTTGTGCATATTGGGTATTTTGTCACTGAAACAAAACAGTATCTGAGACATTAGGCAAAGACCACCTGAAGGGAAAATGCATGGAATTATAGAATAAAGCCAGAAGTACAATGGAGACTAGGAAGTTGGAGATGCCAGGAATGTGAGACATCTGAAAGCTGTAGGTGAGTACAGCTAGTCCAAGATACGAGCCATGTGAGTTGCAACTAACCAGGCCTTAGGTTTGGGGTGCCTCGAGGCGCCCCGAACTCACCTCTCACCACTCTGTGCTCTAGGTGTGAGATCTGGAGCTCCAGGACGTAATATTTGCCTTACTTTGCTGGATTTTGGCCTTACTTTTATCTGATTCTTTTCTGTCCCTTTATTCCTCACTTTTGGAGTTAGAATTTTTACCCCATGCCAATGTACTTACGTAGCTTGTTTAAATTTTTACAGAGGTTCATAGCTAAGAGTTTGCCTTTAGCCTTAGAAAAAACTTTGATTTGGTTGTTTTAGCAATGCTGAGTGTTGAGATTTTGGGGGGAGGAATTGTGTTTCAGTTGAACATGGGATAGTTGTATCATGTTAGGAGGAATGACATGTTTAATTGGAGATTAAAGATGGCTTAAGGACATATTTTTGGGTGTGAGTTTGGCAAGAAGTGCGTCTTGGTGGGTAACCTTAGTTGTACTACCTTGGTTGGCTCAAGAGCCGCTTACGGAATTAGTAAAACACAATTCTGAGTGTGTCTGGAGGATGATGTAAGCATTAATTTGAATATGATATGTGGTCCTTGATCCTTTCTCCTCTGCTCTAGCTCTCTGCTGCTTCCTGGTTGTTGTGAACAAAACATCGCTGCCCTTCCTCCATGGTGTTTCTGCTTGGGAGCCTACCAACCATGGACCAAACCCCTTGAAACTGTTGAAATTGTTAGGCAAATTTCAGCCCCCTTTCTTTAAGCTTTGAGTGTCAAATATTATGTTTCAGTGACAGCAGTGCTCACATATGTAATTTTTAAAATATTTTGGATAAGTTCAATGCTAGTTAACAAAATGTTACTGATTTTTTAATGTTGGCATTTTATTCTTCAACCTTTTTTTTTTTTTTTCTGCCAGGTATTTTTGTTTTAGTTGTTAGGGTTTTTTGTATATAAGCTCATGTTCTCCACAAAGATAACTTAACTTTTACTGTTCCAATTTGGATGCCTTCTGTTTCTTTGTGTTGCTTAATTGCTATAATTTATGTTGTTAATCCCATCTTAAATAAAAGCAGCAAGAATGATCATTTTTGTCTTTTTCTTGTCTTGGAGGAAAAAGTTTCAATTTTTCACCATTGAGCATGTTAGCTGTGGGCTTGTTATATGTGACTTATTGTGTTTCTTCAGTACCTACTTTATTACGAGATTGTTTTTATCATGAAAATATGTGGATTTTGTTAATACTTTTTCTGTAGTAATATGATTATGATTTTTTTGTCTTTATTCTGTAATGTGTTGTCTCACATTCAAAGATTGTGATACCCTTTCCTTGCAGGAGTAAATCTCATTAATCGTGGTGAATAATCTTTGATTGTACAGTTGAATTTGTTTTGTTAGTATTTTATTGAGAATTCTTGCATTTATATTCATCTGGGATATTGATATGTAAGATTTATTTTTTTAGATTGGCCTTGCCTGATTTTTGCAATAGGACAATGGTATCTGTTCTGATGTTAACAACTATGGGTCTCTGTCAGAGCTAGAGTTATACTGTTTGAATTTTCAGTCTCCAAAACTGTAAGCTAAGTAAATCTTCTTTCTCCATAAATGATCTACCTTCAGGTATTTTGCTGTAGCAGTGAAAAATGGACTAACACTCTCATTGAATTTTGCAGTTGAATATACTACCTTTCTGTTTACCAAATGTGGGAACTGAGTCAGAGAACATAAAACTGAGCATCTTTATTTCTCCCTTTTTTCATAATACTTTTTACTTAGGTGTAATTATCGATTTCCTGACATATAGAGTTGCCTATATGATTATGATTGAGGTAAGGGGGATTTAGAGCCACATGTACTTTATAATATGTATCTTGAAGTAAATGATTCATTTCTTTTTTCTTTAATTGCCTGTTCTGACTATGAGTTCTAACATTAGGCTATTGTTTAATCATGTGGACAAAACATCGTAGGGAGAACAAAGCAACAAGAGAGGAGGAGATTGGCCTGGATGTGGGTAGAAGATTTTTTAAAAAGGTGAATAGATTGTCTGAGAGTAATGGCCTGTCGGACCTGAAGTCTGTTGGAGCTTCCTTCGTCTGGTACAATTTATGCTCGGGTCAGTTGGCCACCACCACAGCCTTCTCTTCTGCTCTCTCCATTTTTAATTTTGCACACTACCGATTTAATGAACTGTCAGACATTGCACCCAGTGTCCCCTGCCTTTTCGTGACCCCTTTTTGCACTTGGTGTGAGATTCATTCCACCTTTTGGTGTTACCTTTTGGGAAAGACTTTCTTGCCTGTCCCAGTCTGTATAGCGCCCCACTCCTAGGGTCTGTTGCTTCTCTCTGCTGTGCTGTGTTGTACATGCCTTTTGCTTCTCTATTTATAGAACTTTAAGCCAGCCAATGGCATGAAATTCATTTGTGTAGTCTGTGCAGACCTAGATTAGTGTATCTGTCTTGGTAAGTTTCACAAGTTGTCTTAGAAATGAATGAAAGTGATAGAAATAGATGTAAAGGTGTTTCACAGGTAGCCATTCTTGACAAGGAATAACTTATGAGGCAGTGAGAATGGATGGATTGGAACCTCTGTTAATGTTTCAGAGGTAGAGTTAAAAGGCGGCCCCCGACTCAATGTCATGGCAACAGAAGCTTTTGGCCTGACTCAGAAGCCAGGGTGCTCATGTAGGAGCATACGGGAAGAGGTGGTAGGTAATGTAGCAACAGTGGTTTCAAACTGAGTTTAATCTAGGACAGAACTAGGTAACTGTTTAGAATAACTGTGCTTGTTTTCTTCTATTGGATATTTTTTTCCTTCTATTGAGCCTAAATTTCCAATATGTAATTTAAGCTCAGTTTGATATAAATTTTTATTCCTTTTTAATTTTAGATTCCTGAATGAATGTGTTTGTTTGAAGGGAGAAATAAATATTTGAAAAGAGTAAACAGTTGAAAAATTAAAATATGAATAATTTACAAGCTGACTGGCAGTTATTTTGTTGATTGCTAAATTATGTGTTCGTTGAATGCTGATTATGTTTAAACATCTCCTTCGGTGTTGCTAAGGGAGACACGCTTTCCTTTCCTACTGACTTCTGTATAGAGACCTTATTTTTGTTTATATTGTTCCCAGTTTATTTTTTTAGTTTTGAAAAAAATAATGACTACTATTTTCATAAATTTATGTTAATTTTTTCAATAAAATGTGTGAAATGAGACATGCAGGTAAGAAAAAAAATATAACCTGACATTCCACTACTCAGAAACAGCTGTTTTTATGCTTTATAATACAATCCAGTTATCCTTTTATTAATGCATCCACTGATGGATAAGTGGAGAAAGGGAGAAGGATTGAGATCAGAAAGCTTATGTTATTTTTATTAAAAACATCATCCTTTTGTTATAGTTTGAATTTGGAATGAAGTCCTCATGTGTTTGGGAGGTGATTAGATTAGAGGGGTGCTGTGTTAATCAGCGGATTAAATCACTGATGAGTTCATGTGCTGTTAGGATGTGGGCCCTTGTGGGAAGATCAGTGGGAACCTGGCCTGAAACAGTGTGTCCTTGCCTGGGCTCTTCCCAGATTATTCAACTTCCTGTAACCCCGCAGGAACAATTCTCTGAGGCGTGACCCTCTGTCGGACCTTTCAGCCATTGCCGACCACAGTCAAACAGAGATCTTGAGATATGAACCAAAATAGACCTCTCCTCCTTTAGGTTTTGATGTTCAGTATTGTATCCACAGATGAAAAATAGATAACATACTGTATTTAATTTGTCAGAGAGCAATTTGCAGTGAATGAAAGGAAGCCATGACCTTATAATTCTTAGATTAAGTTATGTCATATTTAAATGACTTTAATGATAACCAACATTCCCTACCTTATGCTTCTCTTTTCTTACGGTTAGTATTTGATATATTTCTTTGCCAGTTAAATTTCACCCTTTAGTAGTTTTTGCAAGAAAGGCTTATCTGCGCTGACTTTTCTAGGTTACCATAAAGTGGAACATGTGTGTGTGTTGCTTTTACGTGTTATACTTGAAGGAAAGCTTGTGGATTTTTTTTTTTCCCCTCAGAACATTTGAACTACTTGTTCACTCCTTTCTGGCATTGGCAGTGTTGCTCTGGATACATCTTAAGATCCTCTCTTGTCTTTTTTTCCCACTTGAATACTGGTTCAGTATTTCCTTAAAACATTTTGTGAACAGCAACATATGTCTGGAAAAACTCTCAACACGCAAAAGGATCACTTACGTATCCCTCATCCAAATCAAGAAATTGAATATTGCTTGTGTTTTCTGCTGCCCCTCTAGATTTGAAACCTTGTTATCCTGATTTTGTGGTGTTAATTCTTTATTACTCTTTTAGATTTTCAGTGCCTTACACTATATTTTATTTTCCCCCATATTTTATTGATATGTATACATGCAAAATTCAAGGTTTATAATGATGTTGGGCATTTGGTGCACATTACTGTCTTGTCAAGGTGACAAGGGCTTTCCTACTCTCCTTTTGTCCCCACGCCTCCCCTCCCCTCCCTCCCTCCTCCTCCACCCTACCCCCCCTCTTTCACTTTGTCATTCCTCTTAAGTTCCAAAGGAGTTGTGATCTGGGTCTCTCATATCAAAGAGACCATCCGATGTTTCACCTTCTGCTTCTGACTCACTTCACTAAGCATGATATTCTCAAGTTTCTTCTGTTTGCCTGTAAAAGCCTCCACACTGTTGGACTTTATTGATGCATAGTATTCCATTGTGTATAAATACCACAGTTTGTATATCCACTGGTCTGTTGATGGGTATGTTGGTGATTTCCATATTTTAACTATTGTTAGTTGTGCTGCTATAAACATGGGTATACATATATCTCTGCTATGTGTTGTTTTGGCCTCTTTTGGATATATTCCCAGAAGGGTTGTCACTGGATCGAAGGGGATATTTATTTCTAGTCTTTTTTTTTTTAAAGCTTTGATGGCAAGTGTGTTTTCTTTCTTTTTTTAATTTCTAGTCTTTTGAGAGCTCCATACTGCTTTCCAAAGGGGTTGTACAAATTTACATTCCCACCAGCAGTGCAGGAGGATTCCTTTCTCCCTGCAGCCAGCCAGTACTATTTGAATTGTTGATGTAGGCCATTCTCTCTGGGGTGAGATGGTATCTTAGCATTGTTTTGATTTGCATTTCTCTTATGGCTAGAGATGTTGAACATCTTTTCATGTATCTATTGGCCTTTTGCATTTCTTCATGAGTGAACTGTCTTTTCATTTCATTTGCCCACTTTTCAATAGGATCCTTTATTTTGATAGGCTTACTTTTCATGAATCTAGTCTCACACCTATCACCATGCACCATAATCAAATCAAAATGGATCAAAGACCTAAACATTAAAAATGAAACACTAAACTTTCTGGAAGACAATGTAGGCAAATTTCTAAAAGACATAGGGGTAGGCAAAGATTTTCTTGACAAGACACCAAGAACAAAAGAAATTACCCCCATTATTAACAAATGGGATCTCGTCAAACTAAAAAGTTTCTGCACAGCAAAGGAAACTATCAACATTGTAAAAAGAGATCCAACAGAGTGGGAAAAAATATTTACCACCAACATCTCAGATAAGAAGCTTATAACTAGAATATACAGGGAGCTTACGGTGTATTTTAAAGAAACACTTAGTCCAACTTTTCCACTTATTTGCAGTAGAAGGGTTGTTCTAAGTTACACAGTTTGTCATAACCAACAGCCGAAGTTTCACCTTGATTTCAATGATTTTGGAAGAATACAATTATTTTCACAGACTATGATTGTAATGATCATTGTTACTTTTTTACTTTTTTCCTGAGGGGAGGATAGGTCATGATCATTAATATCTAATAATTTACTTATGTTTGGAAAAGTTTCTGTAGTTGAACTTTCCTTGAATTCCTATTACTGTGTGTTAGTTCTTCAAGAGAAATCTTATAGCTGGGTGTAGTAGTACAGGCTTGTAATCTCATTACTCTGGGAGGCTGGGAGGCTGAGGCAGGAAGATCTCAAGCTGGAGCCCTGAAGATTGTCTTAAAAAAAAAAAAGAAGGAAAGAAAGGAAAGAAAAGAAAACAATATCTGCAACATAGCTCAGTGTGCAATGTGGAGGCCCTGGGCTAGATCTCCAATACTATTAAAAAAAAAAGACAGTTTTGTGTGGGATGAATTTTCTTCATCTTGTATATCTTTATCATCTGTACAAATAATTTTAAAAATTAAGATCAGATTGAATTAATAAATGTGTGTATAAAAGTGGTAATTTTTTTCAGTTAGTAGTTTGATGAGTTTTTACAACCGAAGTCAAATTCTGGTAAGCAATACTCAGTGTGAGAAGTCTACCTTATCAGATTCCCAAAAGTCTTTCTGTGTCTCTGTGCAAAAGTATTCAGTTTTTAACTTCAAACATGATAGGTTAGTTAAGTTTGATTTTGAACCTTATATGAAGGGAATTACGCAGTGCATCATCTTTGTTTCCCATACATCCTTTATTAACAACACATAGATAGCTTTATCCATGTCGCCTTGTGTTGTTGTTTATTAATATTACTCCAGAGTGTGCTAGTGTATGATTATATTGCTGATTAATAACTTGTATGTATGTAATTAGTAGTGTTTCTGGTTTTTTTTGATAGATGTTGTTAGGAGGTAACATTGTACATTATTTTGTATACTTTCCTAAAAATGGACCTGGTGGGTCATTGGGTAGACTCAGGCTCAATTTAGCAGCTACTATGTGACAGTATTGCTAGGAGGTTGTACCAATTTCCTCTTCTACCAGCACAAAATGCTGTGACAATTGTGATTTTTTTTGCCACATTTTTTCTTCCTTTGGTGTTCAGTTTTTAATAATTCTGATAAAATGAATAAAACTTTTTGTCTTATTTAAAAATCAGTGGTAGAAGACTTCTTTTTTTACCCATTTTGTGTTCTGAATTTCCAAGGATTTTATCTCTTTATCTTTCAGTACAAGAATATGTAACTTAGTCTTTTCATTTTTAAATTACTTTATGCTATCCTGAATGTTGAATGAGTGCCAAACTATTTTCTTAAGTTACTTATTTTTCTTTTTCAATTCATTTCTGAACTTCTCATTATAGTTTCTTGTATAGTTGGTTTTTGGTGTTAATGTATCACAATACAAGTTTCCTTCACAGGAAAACTGACAGTAAGTTTTCTGAATCCTTTTCTGTAATAACCTAAGGAGAAGATGGTCAGCTGCACTGTCGCTAGCATCTGATTTGATCCTTGTAGAAACATTGATCTCTTAGGATCATTAAATTAACTGTAATTGCATTAATGTCCTTGATTCAAATTTGACCTGAAAACAAATCACTGGAAAAAGCAGAATGTTAATTTCAGCAGTGTGGGGGATTGAATCCACAGTGTAGCAAATGATTTTTTTTTTTTGTTTGTGTATTTGATAAAATTCGGCACTTTCATTTTCCATTTCCCAAATGCTGAAGTGCAGTATGGTTGTACACACTGTTAATTTATTCCTTTTTTTAACCGAGGGCTGAAAAAAATAGCCAAACAAAGCCAAAATATACAAAGACACAATTTGAAGTCAAAAAGACTGTGCAAGGGCTATCATATAACTCCTTTCTGAACAGAAAGAATAGTTCCCATAGGCAGTCAACCGACCACTGTGATCAACCCACGAGCCCTCGAGTGGCACCATGTGAGAAGATTGTTACCACTTGATTATTCCTTGTCTGAAAATGGCTCTGGCTATTTATATTTTTCTGCGTTTGTTTTTGATGCTTTCAGAGCTCACTCACTATTGATAACTGCTGCTGGTAATAGTAAACACAAAGAAAAGTCTACCAACTTTTTGTTTTTCTTCATGTTTTCATGGAGGTACACGTAAATCAGTGACAGATGGCTTCACTCATGGAAGATTCCTTTTACACATCATTTTGACAGATGAGCTTCGTATATGAGGAGAATCCAGATCCAAAACCTCCAGTATCTTGTTATCTTGTATGAAAAATAAAAATGTCTCACCATTCAAGCAAGACTAGAGAAGTGATAAAGTTTGAGGCAAGACCAGATAAGAGCTGAACTTTTCCTCTAATCATTCTGGTTCCTTGATGGCTACTTACAATTTTTGTTTCTGTACCCATGTTTGCTCTGTCTCACCCACTCAGCCTCAAGGAAGAAATAGACTCTGGGGAAGGACTGATGTGTTGATTGAAGAAATGGATCATAGTATCTTAGTTGGAGGCTGAAATATAAAAAAATCCTTCAGCTAATATGAATATGTTCTCCCTGCAGTATCATCTGTGCTACACATGCCTATGAAAATTTCTCTCAAGCTTTAGAAACATACCCTCTGCCCACTCCTCAAACTCTTCAGGAGTGGGAATGTGGGAAGTCTTGTCTTCCTTTTCTGTTCTAACCAACTACAGCTGGTAGAGTGAGAAATGGCTCGGTGTAGTTAACATCCAGGTAAGGCGTTTTTGTGAGGATCTTGGAAGTTGATGCTGATGCTTCAGTGCTGAAATTGTATACTTGGATTGCCCAGTGGCTGAGGTTTATGGAACAGGGGGGGGGGGGGGGCCTTTGTGCAATTTCAAATGGATTCTGACTTCAGAGAAGAGTGAGCATATAAATACAGGTGGGCAATCAGGCTTTGCTTAAAACATTTGGTAATCTCATCCATCTCTACTTTTGACATGTGAGATTAGTATACATGAACTCACTGGGGAAAGCACAGTCTTTTGGCTACTTTCCTGGAAAAAACGCAATCTTTTCTCCTGCCAGAACCTGCTAACCAGATGGCATTAGGGAGCACACGCCTTCCTTTGCAGTCGTTCCTGTTTGTGAAAGTGAGGGGGGTATAAAAATCTGCTGTAAGAGAAGGGGTGCAGCTACACCTCCTTCATAGGTTGACATAACCGTGCTTTGGTGAGCCCTTCATGAAACACCTGAATCCCATTCATTTTATATCATGTTTATTGGTTTTCATGCTCACTACGCTGTGTACCTTAAAAAAGCTGTTGAGAAGGGATGACTGGGATGTAAAACTGTTCTTGATAGAGTGGTCAGGGACCTCTTAGAACAGGTCCATGGCGAGATGCTGATGCCATAGGCTTCCAAGAGCGTGATGCAGGTGAGCTAAACCATTGCCAGTGTGGGTCCCCTCCAGGCCATCAGTACATCTGCCAACAAGGTCACAGTGCACCCTGTAGGAGCAGTCATCCTCAGGAGGCAACAGGTGTGAGTGGATGGTTTCTTAGTCACCATGTTCCTCTCCTAAAATAGCCATTTGTGTCTGCAGTGTATTTAAGTATTATTTCCTGTCTGTAGGCTGATGGAGCAGGTGACCTCCATTAAAAAGTGGGACAGAGAATGCTTAAGAAAAATAAACATTTCTTTATAAAGCCAGGAAATTGAATTCACATTCAGAAAGCTGTGAGTTCACCTCAAAGTTGTAATAAAATGTATCTTTCTTTAAAAGTGACGTATTTTAATATGCTTCTGGAGAAAATAAAGGACACAATTCTTTGTGATCTATTTTAAATTTGAGTAAACGAGTGGCAAGCCAGTGGACCCTGGCTTCTAGTGCCTCCATTCTCATGGGTCCTTCTCTGAAGAAGGAGAGAGAATTGCTAAGTGGGATAATGAATTCCAGAACACATCTCAGAAAGTCTAGATTTCATATCTATATCTATCTATCTATATCTATATCTATATCTATATCTATATCTATATCTATATCTATATCTATATCTATATATATATTTTATATATTTTTTGATAGTGCATGATCTTTGCTACTGTTTCTAAAAAATGAAGACTGACTCGATTCTGTGATCAGGATCTGGCAGCTGGTCAGGACCCCGTGTTGGAGGGAGGTTCTTTTGAGTCTCATCTCAGATGAACTAGATAGCTCAACTCAGTTAGTCTGCCTGGGTAGAGTACTTAAAGCAGAGCATTTTAGGGGTTTTTAGCAGCCCACAGTGGTACCCAGCAATTCTAACTAAGAAATCATTCTGAGATTCTGAATGAAGTTACCGGAAATCTCACAACACTGTACAAATTTAATTTTTCCAAAAACCCAGGCAAGCATTGTTTATTCAGATATTACAGGCAGATGTACACATGTACAAGGTATCAAGCAAGATTCTGCAGTATCAGAAGCATTGTCCAATCATTCAGTCCTGATTTCAATCTTTTACTTCAATAAGCTTTTACCTGTCCTTCTGATTCTCTCGGCTGTCACCCATGGTGCCTGTATGTCTCTCCTTTCCTAGAAATTTTAGTTTATTGTATTGTAAAGGATTTGGCTATAATTGCTATGCTGGATTCGATTGTTTAAAGAGTCAAGTAGCGAGTGAGGATTCCCCATGAAGTAGCATTTTTCTTCTCCCGGTCCCCATTGGTTTGGTTACCTTTGAGTCTCTGTGGCCATCTTTCCTGCAGATCACCTCCACATTACATGTAGGCATGCATCAACACACAAGTGTGCCTGCATGTACAACCACAACCATACATGGAAGCGTGAGCATATATATGTCTGTGCAGACAAGGACCAGAATGTGTCTTTCCATTGTGATTCTAATTGATATTTCTCACATTTCAAATTTTTTTTGGAGAATTCAGTGGTTGTAAGATAATTAGGAGCGGAAGACCTATCTGAAAAACACAGATGTAGAAATTTCAAGAATAAGGTGATATCCAAATACATAATTGTTTCCAGTAGGCAATGGTAAACACATGGGAAAATAAAACCTAACTATGGTAAGAGTGTTAAAAGGAAATGGTTGACATCAGCAAAAGTAAAATTTTATTGAAAAGCTTGATATGCAAAATGGTCATAATCCAAAATACTAATGGCAAAACAGACAAAAATAGAACAAGCAAAAGTTTAGGTAATAAATTAGGGAGATGTATAAAATAAAGAGGATAAATTGAAAGATAAGGAGGTAAGGTAAAGCAGTTGGAAGTGATGTTTTAAATGTGAAGAGATAATAGAATAAAGAGAAATCAATAGCAGGAATGATGCATTGTATTTAATCACGTTTTAATCATCTCTACACAAGGAAGAAGTGATAGAAATAGAAATCTGTATGTTTGAAGCTATTGAAAATGAAAACTACTAGCAATGAACTTACTGAGAAAGAGCTCAGAAGAATAATTCCATTTTTCATAGACCATAAAAAATTAAATACCTAAGAATAAAGCTAACTAAGGAAATGAAGGACCTCTACAAAGACAACTATATTACACTGAAGGAAAAAATTGAAGAAAACATTAGAAAATGGAAAGATATCCCCTATTCTTGGATAGGAAGAATTAATTATAGTCAAAATGACTATACTGCCCAAACTGTTATACAGGTTCAGTGAAATTCCTATGAAATACCAGCAATGTATTTCATAGAACTTGAAAAAATTGATATAGAATCAAAGGAGACCTAGAATAGCCAAAACAATCCTGAGTAACAAGCCAAAAGCAGGTAGAACTATGTTTTCAGACAGCAAGTTATGCTACCTAGCAACAGTCATAAAAACTATATGCTACTGGCACAAAAACAGGTTGACCAGTGGAACAGAACTGATGATGGAGAGACAAACTCAAGTCCCTTCAGCTACTTCATACTCAACAAAGGAGCCAAAAGCATACACTGGAAAAATGTCAGTCTCTTCAAGAAATGGTACTGCAAAAGTTGGACATCCACAGGCAGAAGAATGAATCAAGACACACACCTGTCACCATGCACCAAAATCAAATCAAAATGGATCAAAGACCTAGATATTAAAATGGAAACACTGAACCTTCTAGAAGACAAATTAGGCAAAAATCTAAAAGATATAGGTGTAGGCAAGGACTTATTTAATAGAAACCTTAAAGCAAACTAAATAGCCCCTAGAATTAACAGATCGGATTATTTCACATTTTAAATTTTCTGCGCAGCAAAGGAAAGTATAAACAGAGTAAAGAGAGAACAGAATGTGAAAAATATTCTCCACCTACTCCTCAGCTAGGTGGCTTAATACTAGAATATACAAAGAAGTCAAGAAAGTCAGCCCCCTCAGAATCAAAGACCTGACTGAAAAACGAGCAACGGAATAGGCAGTTCTCAGATGAAGAAGTTCAGATCACCAGGAAATACATGAAAAGATGTTCAAATCCTTAGCTATTAGAGAGGTGCAAATCAAAACATCACTTAAGATACCACCTAACCCCAGAGAGAATGGTGTACATCAAGAACTTGCACAGCAGTCAGTGCTGGGAGGCTGTGGGGGGAAGGAGCCTTCTCACACTGATGGTGGGAATGTAAGCTAGAAAAACTATGGAAGTACCTCAAAAGGCTGAAAATAAATAGTCCCTTCAGTCCAGTGATACCTCTTCTGGGAATTTTCCCAAAAGAATTAAAATCATATAAGAGAAATGCCTGTATACCCGTGTCAATAGCAGTACCACTAACAGTAGCTAAAATGTAGGAAGACACTGCAATACCCATCAATAGAACGATGGATACATACATTGTGGCATATGTACACAATGGAATACTACTTGTCTCTAAAGACCGATAGGTTTGAGGCTTTTGTAGGTAAATGGATACGACTTGAGCCCATCAAGCTCAGTGAGGTGAGTGAAAGGAAGAAGGTTAAACATTGAGTGGTTTCTTCAGTATCGAAAACCCAGAATTAGTTATTTCATAGAACTAAATGGGGAGAAGGTAGTGGAGCTAGTGGGACATGTGCAAAGGTCGAAAGGGAGAGGGGAAGGATTTGTGATTTTTGACTCAATATATATGTGCACAAATATGTAATATATGTTTACATATGTAAACATGTATCACATAAATACATACCAATAAAATGGGAAAAATGAAAAGTGCTAGAATTTTTGTTCTTTTTATGTTTTTATAATCAAAACCAATAAAATAAATGAGAATCCCATAAAATGCATCAGTGAAATTAAATGAGAGGGCTGGAGGAATAACACAGTGGTAAAGTGCTTGAGTAGCAAGCTCAATGCTGAGTCCGATTCCCCAGCACCACATACAGTTGAGCGTGGTGGCATATGCCTGTAACCTCAGCACTTAGGAGGCTGAAGCAGGAGGATTGCCATGAGTTTGAGGTCATCTTGGGATCCATTGTAAACTCAGGACCAGAATGGATGGCAGTGAGTGACCTGTCTCAAAAAGCAAAACAACAACAACAATAACAACAACAACAACAACAACAAAAAACAAGTGATAAATTACTGTATTATGATTGACCAGGTGCTATAACCAGGTGTTTGTATACCCTTATGTACACAGATCAGCAAAAAATATTATTCTATCCAGTGTATGCCAATACAGGTTACATAAATGAAAATATAACTTTATTGGACAATATAAGAAAACTTCAGATAGTAGGAGAAACAGGAAGAAATGGAATCAAATTTAAAAGAATTACATAAAGCACCTAAAAATAACTCCTAGACAGATTTCAGACCCATACGAACGAGTTCAAGATTTTTTCCCCAAACCGCTATATAACAGAGTTCTTGTGTAGCTTAAAATATCTGACCATAAAACACAAGTGTTGCCATCTTTCTCTTTTTCTTATAATTAGGATAACTAAAAAGAAGTATAGCCCAATCTTTCTTAGGAATGGAAATGCAAAATTCTGAACAAGTGGTGACTTCTTCAAATCTGGTATATGAAAGAAATTATGTGTCATGATTAAGTAGGTTTTATTTCAGGAATTTAATGATGGCTTATTAATAAAAACATTTATTATGCTAATCCATCATTTTAGTAAGAAAAAATGTATAACTTTTCTTAGTTTAAGTAAATTATAAGTTAAGTAGGGCTAGAAGAATAGCTTCTGAATGTAGTAAAAATAAATCTAATTGAATGCTCAGCATCTTACCTTAAACGCAAACTAAAGTTATTTTCATTACAAGTCAAAATTGTGTGCTCTATCCTACACAAATTATCCAATGTGTCATAAATATAGCATTTGAAATCAGTAGGATAAAGAATACACATTTTACTATCTTTCATGGACATAGAAAAGTAAACACTGAAGGCGACAAAATTAAACAGAAACCAAAGGCTTTGTATATCTTTAAGGTAGGAAAATGAGGTCGAGTTAAAAAAAAAATACTAGCACACAGAGAAAGCGTAAGTGCATATTTGTTAGCTTGGAGAAACAAGTCTTTACCTCCATGATGAAAAATATAAAGCAAAAGTAGAGAAAATGAAAAGAAAGCAAGCCATCATGCATTACATTAAAATAGAAAATTGGGAAAATATTTGCAAATAAATAGGTACAAAATTACTATCATACAATTACAAAGAAGTGTGACGTTACACATGATAAATAAGTGTTCTTAAAGAAAATTTCCAATCTTTACTAAAGGTCGAACACATTGTCAAGAAAGAGTTATGATTCTACAGTGATATGTCTGTTGTCCTACTAGTTAAGCTACAATTGCTGTTGGTGAAATTGCCTGAAGGATGAGACGTGATTAACTTGAACAAGCAGAAAGTGCTGATTTGGATACAGAGTCTGGGTAGAGTATTTGTGTTAAAAACACTTCTTTTATTACTCACTAATTACTAATGGCAGTCTATTTTGCAGTACTCAGTGGCAAACAACATTTGTAAATTAACAAAGCTAGGGAAGTGTGGTGTCACATGCCTGAAATCCCATTTATATGGAAGGCTGAGACAGTATGATTTTATGTTTGAAGCAAGGTTGGGTAACTTAAGCTTGGCTCAATATATATATATTATATATAATATATATAACATATATAATATATATAATATATATAACATATATATTATATATATATATATATATATATATATATATATATATATATATATACACACAGTGGAGCTGTACCTTAGTGCTAGCACACTTGTGTAGCTTGCATAAGGTCCGATATTCATGTGCCTAGCATCACAAGTCAAGAGAAAACACAAAAATAAAGCCAGTGTTTTTATGCCACTTATTGAAGTACGTGTGAAAAACCAGGCCTACCCGAAATTTCCAGAGGCAAATGTGAGCATTAGTTGGTTTTCCGTTCTATTATCTGTTTGTCTATTTCTGGCACCTACATGTATTTATTTTTCATAATGATATTTGTGTGTTAAGGCATGCGATGAGGGTGTAATGGGTAGAGATTGCATGTGTGTGTTGATGAGAAAGAGATAATGAGTTGTGCTTGTAAAAGTACACATCCAAAGATATAATTCATCTTACAATTTTTGTTTGAGACAGGATCTTAACTCTAGTTCAGCCTGGTCTTGAACTCACAGCAATCCTGCCTCAGCCTCTCAAGTACTAGAATTACAGACGTGCGTGTGTCATCATGTCTCACGTATGGGGTGCTAGGGAATCGAACCCAGGGTCTTGTGCTTGCTAGACAAACTCTTTAATTTTTGTGCTATTCCTCTAGTCCTGTCTTACACATGTTTAAGTCTGTATTTTTGCAAAAGTATTTGAACCCAAAATAAATGTCATGGTTAAGTTGGATTGTCAAGTTGGTTGGCTTGGGATCTGACTAGGGGATTGATAAAGCACATGTTTGGATGGTCTAGAAGGGGCATGGATGCATGACTTTGAGGTCTTCATCTTGTCAATCACCTCTTCCTCTTTGGCACAGTTTCCCTGCTGGGTTTCCTGGCCACCGTGACCTAAGCAGTTTGTACTGCTCTGTACTTCTGCAATAATATTACTGTTCATGGACTACATCCACTAAAAACAGGAGCAAAATAAACCTCTCCTTTAAGTTGTATATGCTTAATATCTGGTCCTATTGTCATTCATGGGAAACGGACTAATATAACATAGGTTGATAGTAAAATTAATAAAATATGATTGAAGAAATAACAAGGTCTGTGGTGAAGACCAACTATTAGTCATCTGAGTGATGGTTACTCTCACACTAGGTGAACTTTGAAATCTCAGTGGCATAGCTAATTAAAATTTATTTCTTGCTTATATCACAGCTGGAACATATGGTTTCTACATTTGCCAATCAAGGGAAGAAAGAAAGCTGGAAAGTCACTTTAGGTTTTTAAAAAAGTTTACATCGTTTTTGCCCATTGTCTTTTGGTTAGAACATTGTTGTTTGGATAGTATTAATCTTTACTGCTCTTGTTAGAGTATAAATAGAACTAATATCCTGGGATTACCCAGTTGCACTATAAACTGTCTCAAAGACAGTTCAGCTATTTATTCTGTGTCCTTGACAGTAGTACCATCACCTGGGCATTGGTTGGGAGAGTCTTGACCTTGAGTTCCATTTTCATGAATGGTTGCTAATCCACATGCCATCATCATCCTCATCATTGTCAAACTTACAGTAGAACTGTGTGGGAAAAAAAAGAGAAAATACCAAACCAAATCAAAACAATAAAAGTGCCTTCTAGTTCTTACCTAGTTGTTAGCGATATTTGGAAGCGAATGTCTGGGCATTATCCTTGCAAGTATATGAGTCCTGGGTCAACCAGTGCAAAGCGTGCAGTAGGTCCTCCATGTTTTCCCCTCTCTCTCCATTCCATTATTTTTCTCTCCTCACTCTCCAAGATTGTTTTCATAGGTGCTCCCTTTGGTTCATGCCTGAATGTGTTCAGGAAACCTATTGCTGCATTTGTGATGAGGCTACTGTGCACCAAATCTCCAACTGGCTCATGCGTGAAGCTCCAAATGAGACATTTCTTTCAATGCCTTGTTGTAGAAATAGCTTAACCTCCTTTGAAGGATGCTGGATTGTGCTTTCTTATTTACTTTTCTTTCTGCTTTTTCTTTGTTTTGACCACCAGAAAACACAGAAGGTTGGTTCAGCTAGCACAGGTAGAACAATTGGGGGATGCAACCATGTACTGGGCTACCTGTGCTCCCAGGCTGATCTTTTATTTAGATTTACATTTTTTGAGTCTGGTTTCTAAGTTTTGTTTACACTTCAGCATTGTAATGCATATTTAAAAGTCACCTTAAGTCTCAAATGCCACAGGAGATGTTATATAAATAAGTTCACCCCGGGGAAACAAACACCCAGAAACTTTGAGGGATGAGCACTTGAAGGATTCTTTTGAAATAAGACAGTTGGGGTTCATTTGGTTACGAAGCCACACATTACAGCTCTGCATCAGTTTCTTGGGCATTCTGGTGAGCATGTTTTATTAAAGAGCAGGCTTGGAAGATAGGATGTTTATGAGAAGCAAAGTGAAATGTGACAGTCGATTTAATAAGGAATAAAAGCAAATCATAGAGTCCGTTTAGGATTCACAAAGAGTATTTTGCATTCTTCTATTCCAGAGGGCATGTTTTATATCTCAGTTATGTATTGCTTCACTAATGGGTGGGGAAATGAAGTCCTCTGACCAGAATGTTAATATCTCTGTAAAGATAATATTCATGAATAAAAGAGAAAAGGATTTGCCCATTTCTCGGAATATAGAATGTTACAGATACAGTAGTATTAGATTACAGACAATGACCTTGTTCCCATGGCAACGCATTCATTATCTTATCATTCTTTTCTAAGTTACCAATTTAAGTTCCTCATCCCTTTCCTCACACCTCCCCCTCATTAAACACTTAAGCAGATCTCTTCTGTAGCTGTGTAGGCAGTATAACGGCTTTCAGCAGCTGCTTACTGAATGAAATGAGAAAACATCCTCGTGTGTGCATGCACACGCACGTACACTTAGGGAATATGTGTAGGGAGGAATTTCAGCAGTATTTCAGGATCAAGTAGATGTATGTGACACACACACACACACACACACACACACACACACACGTGCGCGCGGCCAGCATCACCCTGGAACATTTTGTGCAGAAATGTGCTTTGCTTTGGTGAACATAGTAGCCATATGCTGACTTGACAGAGCCGTGGTTCTCCTGATGGTGAGGCAGGCTATTAATCACATATGACCAAATAAACACACAAAGGAAGCTACTCTTATTTTTCTCTTTCCCTAGATAGGAATGTTGGGTTTGCTGAAAGGTTATGTCTTTGCGTCACTTCCAGTTGCTTATTCAGTCTCTGTCTTTGTGCTGTCCTTCAGCCCAGTTGGAGGACCTCTTGTATAGAACCTTGAAGTTGGTGGGTGACTTAGGGAGAAGAAGCCATGGGACTAAAGTCAGCAGAATGGAGATAATTTTTTTTAAAGATACTTATTTCACACTAACTTGTTTCATTGTAAGATCCATTGCAAGAATAAGACTGTAATTATTACTCTAATGGCAGTGGTCTTAGGAGGATAAAGCAGGTTTTTTGGAATATTTTATTGGCCAGCTCATGCTGACAGTTAATACAGACAGCATGTTTAGTATGTTTTTACAAGTTGTATTTCAAAGTGAAGTAGCCACATACTCTCCCGTTGGAACTTTTCAATAGGACGTGTTGAGGAGGTAGTGAGAACGTAGTGCCAGGATCTGCTGTCCTGTGCACTACTTTGGTCAGTGGTGGTGTGAGCACTCTGTGTGTCCATTCCTCTACCTGTGATAGGAGTGGGCCAATACAGAGTGGACTTGATCTTACTGTTCCTCTAGCACAAAGGTATAACACTAATGTGGCTTCATCAGTCGCAGTGTTTGAGGTTAGACTGCAGGTATCTGGGCTGTGCTTGTAGTGGGAAGATTATGGAAGGGAATAAGATCCAAGACAGAAGAACAGAATTCAAGTATAGTCTTCAGGAAGGAGCCAACAGCATTTTATATACAGAGCTAGACAGGCTTTACAAATCATATTTTTTATCACAACTACTCAACTCTGCTCTGGTGGCATAAAAGCACTCACAGACAATATTGGAATGAATAGACATGACTATATTCCAGTAAAAACTTCATATACAAAAACGCAGACAGTGGGCCAGTGGATTGGATCTCTTTCATAGTTTGCTAAAATGTGGAATCAAGTACACAGTAGCTACTGAGATGTGGAGTCAAACAAGGCTGATGTGGTAATCAGTGAATTTGGGAAACAGAGAGTAAGAAGTAGTAAAATTTAATAACTAAGTGATAGTCACAAGATGCCAGTCTTTCTTCTACTGTTTTCCATACTCCTGCTCATTGTATATTAACAAAAATTGTGCCATTGCTATAAATGCCATTTATCTGACTTGGAAACGTGAAGGTCATATATGCTTGTTCCCAAGGTCATGAAATGAGAGAAAGGTCTGAGATTTAAATCTAGGTTTGAAAAACTCATGTTCTTAACCATTCTGATTTATTGTTCCATATTGTGTAAGTGAAAGTGAGAAATGGTCAGGAGGGATTTTATGAGCTCTATTGGATGTTGTGTTTGCTGTCAGAAGACTTCATAGGGTCTCCAAATCTGCTGCATTTGGAAAGTCAGAATGGGTCAGATAGGCTGTACATTGATGATCTCCATCACCAAGTGGTAAGTGGGTGGGGCAGAAACAAAGTAGGGAGTGACAGGAAATCTCCATAATGACACCAACTTTTTTCCCATGTAAAATACACACATAAAGCATCTATCCAAGAATAGCATCAGGAGGTACAGTAAATGAATGAAATTATGCATGGAATGACTTGTTTATAGATTGCAAACCCATTTGACTTTAAAAGGTAAATTCGAGTTTTTTTTTTTTTTTTTTGCTAATGTGGTCATATAAATTCATGTGTCCACCAGCAGAGAGAGTTGAGAGTTGGTGTGCCTCTATGTACTAGTTAACACTTAAAATTTTTGCTAGTGTAGGGACTATTCATTTGAGACCCCCTCCCACTTAGTAGGAGGTTTTACTCTTCTATCTTTGTTTATAAATAAAGACCTGTTACTTCATAACTTCTCTTTTAGTCTGGTTGATGTAAAAGAGCACCTGTTGTGGTTTTAATTTGTATTTCTTGATTACATTTGAAGTAATATTCAGAATTTTACATTACTGCCTCAGACTCTTCCTACTAAAGACCAATG
This sequence comes from Ctenodactylus gundi, assembly GCA_004027205.1. Lineage (NCBI taxonomy): Eukaryota > Metazoa > Chordata > Mammalia > Rodentia > Ctenodactylidae > Ctenodactylus > Ctenodactylus gundi. The sequence goes on from PVKB01002131.1 coordinate 115,298, forward strand.
TCAACTTGATTGTTGACAAAGAAAATTGCCTTAATTGTCTCCTTCATGCTGACATGGTCGTTAGATTTGCAGCAACTCTACACAGAGAGGTCGTCTTTGGATATTGGTACAAACATTTCTGTCTCCATGTCAATCTAAATTTTATTCCCTGTCTCAGGCTCTAGAGGCAGAGGGCCAGAAGTTTACTGATATTATGTCCATTGTGGCTCAAATGTCCCTTCTAAAGCTCATGATGAAACTTAGTCCCCAATGCAACAGCATTGGGAAGTGGAGCCATTTGGGACGCGTTGAGGCCACACGAGCTCTGTCCTCATGAGCGGATGAATGCTGCTGTGTAAAGGGATTGTGAGAGTGGGCTGGTTCTTTTTTCATTATTTTGCCACATCAGGAGGAGCATTTCTTTTCTCTCGATGGTGCCATGCTCAAAGTGCGCTCTTGGAAGAGGCGACAGGACCCTTCCCAGGCTCCAGACTTGCTAGCACATTGATCTTGGGTTCCCAAGCTTCAGAACTTTGAAAAATAAGTGTCTGTTCTTTATAATTACTCAGGCTTTGATGTTCTGTTACTAATAGCACCAAGTGGACTAAGACAACATTTCTGCTACTACTTAGAAGAAGGAATTTGGGAAATTTCATTACTTCTTAGGCACTGAGTTCCTTCCATCGTAGGATGAACACAGTAGTATTGTCTGTGCCATAGTTTCTAAGTTTTTTCTTGTTTTAAGGGAGCTAGAAGGCTGGAAATAATATCCCGGACTCTGAGTCAGATTCTGCTCTTGTGAGATACTCATGCGGAGTTGGAGAATGCAAGGAGAAACACTCATTTTCCCCTGAATGAGGCGAGTGTTCCTGGGGGTGTGTTGTGGGTATGATAATTTGCCAGGACTCCCAGGTTAGCTTCCACAACCTTCCGCTTCTATGCGGCATGTAAATAAGATTATTGTCAGGGACTGCCGAGGAGCCAGGCTTTTCTTGATTCCTTCAGGTCCTACAATATTTCTCACTGCCCTTCATTTCCCTCCTCATTTTTCTTAGTATCTATATTTCAGAAGCAATTGCTGTAGGGATTTCTGTTCTCCAGACAGAACTGTGACCAATGTAAATGGCCCTACACTACTTAACTAGCTTAGCCTGTTGTGTTGATTCATGGAAAAATTTAGCATGAATTTGACACCTAGTGGGCAAGCACCATCTTTTCCCAACTTTCTAAAGGAAGAAAAGCTTCTTCTATTTTAAATTATAGAAGTGTAAACTATAGACGGAGAATGGCATGTGCATTGGTTCACTGACAATAGATCTCAAGACCTTGTGTGGAAGTTCAAGTGACATTTTGGTTTCAGGACACCCAGGTCTGTTGTTGAGATGCAGATGTTAGAGCGTTGCCAAATCTGGGGAGAGACTCTCAGGTGTCCAGACCCAGCTTTGCCAGGTTCAGTCTTTGCCAGGTGCTTTGGAATGCCACGTCTCTCTCTGGTTGAGATGCTGACTTTTTTGTGGTGTTGAATATGAATCTCAATAAACATCTACACAGAATTATCATTTGATCAAGTTCCTGAAATGACTGAATTACTATAATGAGATATAATACCTGCCAAAATTTTTTTCTAAGCAATTTTCTAAGAGGAGTCAATAACTGGAAACTACCTCTCTTTGCGCTAAGAAAGTTTCTCCTGGGAGGTAATTGGTACAGCAATTGCCTTCTGTTAATTTCTCCCCTGGCATCAGAAAGGTTTGAAATAATCTACAAAATGTGACCGGTCGACAATCAGAAATGTTCACATACCTGACCTTGTTTCCCAAGACACGTTCACTACTGTGTCTTGGCATTTGCAGTGTCTTTCATGAACAACCTTAGAAAAGCTAGGCAGCAAATCAAATTCTGTTGGACTTCAGAGTTCTTAATCTTATTACTATAGGAAGAAATGCTCTGCAGAGAGAAGATGTCATCTTTTTGCCTTTTCGGTAGCATTTACCCTGTCTCTGCTCCCCCACCTGCTTTCTACAGCAAAGTTGTAGATTAAGCAACTGTGTCTTAATTGTCCTCAAATGTGTCCCTTTTGACTCCCTTCTCTTCATGCAGGAATTCACCTCTTTACTCTTGCTACACTCTGTTTTGAGTGGATTTATTGTGCCCCTTCCTTCTCTAAGGGATATATAGATTTGAAGGCATCTGCATCCCCTTGGTGTGGAAAGCTCTGCTTGCTTGTATATTCAACACACACCAAGATGTGTCGTGTGGAACTGGAACTATGATAAATAGTGGGAATAGAAATAAATAGATCTTTTCTGTTTTGAAGGAGCCTCGTACCAGAGAGTATGAGCTTGACTTTGGTTGTCTCAGGCTTGGCAGGGTTATGGGTGTGAGTCAATGAGCTACACTTCTGATTCAGAAAAAGTAGAAAAGGACTCCATAATGAGGGCGAATGACAGTGGGGTTATCATCTTCCCTGGCTTCTTAAACATCTGAGGACTGTCTTGAGCACTGGACATGTTAGGAGAACATGTGGGGAGCTTTGTCTGAGAGTCCAGCTATAGAATAAATAGCCTCACCCCGAGGAAGCTGAGGAATATTTTTTCTAGAAATATGCAGGGGCATTATGGGAAGCTGTACTCACACAAGGGAGCTGGGAAGTGTTAGGAAATGGAAACAGTGGTTTGGGGCCAGCCTTTGTGCTCTAGAGCAAGACAGATGTCACCCAGCCATAGGTCACCAGGGGTAGAAGCCTGTCTATTTGCCCATCTGTGTGTCTGTAGTTATTGGAAACCTTAGCTCCAACTAATAAGCTTGTCAGGGAGTTCTTGGGCCCCAGGCCTGACACCTCTGTAACCTTCTATGCAGCTTCTTAAAGTGATTTCAAGGCGGCAGAACCAAAGTAGAATTTGTTAGAATAACAATATTGTGAGGAGAGTAGGGTCCAGGCTGATTCACTAGTTATTTATTGAGCACTGCTTTGTATCCTATATGCATGATGTATTCTTGCCATGGAGCAGAAGCAGAGAGACAGAATATACATCTTCACAGAATACAGGAGGAATCATTTCCTTGGCAGCTGGCTATCCCAGGGTATACAGTGGGAGACACGGTGGGAGATGTGGTTAGAGGGTTTAGAAGTAGGAAACTTCTGTAGCTTTAGTCTTCTACAGGCACACCCTGAAGACAGGTGTAGTAAGTAGTTTGTTGGGGCCATGTTCTCAGGCAGCTCAGTAAAAGAAGTAGGTAGAGCCAGGCAGGAAGGTCCCATAAAGCATCCATTGACAAATACATCACTACTGTGACATCAAAGCTGTATCTTGATGGGAACCTTATGGGAGCTTGTGCAGGGCATACTTCACATTCTGTCCCATTGGGAGGTGTTTATCTAGCATGCGAACTTTGAGGTAGCTCTGCGACACTAACTCTGGTATTTCTGGAGTGCATGACACCAGGTTGAGCACCTGTGAGAACCTTCTGCCTGAGATCTCTAGGGTGGAAGTTGGCTTTATTTTCTTGTAGGAGTCAATAGGAAAATGGAAATGGTATATCCTTGACGCAGGGCCATGCAACGCTCTATACCCTGGCTTTATCTTCTACAACCTTGTTTACTTTCTTTAATTGGAGAAGAGGTCAGATTATCCAAGGTAGTATCCTCCATCCCACTTTCTTATAGTCACCTATGTCAAAATAAAGAAAAAGAAACCCAAGGTGACATTAAATGGGTCATATATGCGTGTAAGTGTACACATTTATGCACACACACAATTGTGAGGATAAGTGATTCCTCAGCAAAACTAGGTGTAAAGGAGACTCGTTCTTTTAAAATGCTTACACTGGGCTCCTGCTGTTGTACTTGGTGGTTCTGTACCCGATTAATTTTAGCTCAGAACAAGTCAAAAGCAACAATATTAGCAACGTCTTCTGTTTTATCTCTAGAGTTAGGTGTTTATTGCTTAGTGCTCTGAGACCGTGGGCATCACTGGGGAAAGCAGTTCGACAGATTTTGGTATTAGATCTCATTTCCTGGCAAAACACCTCCATCCTTTCCTACTTACTATCACTTAAGGCAGGAACCAGGGGGAGCCGGCCACTCCCATCTTTTTTCCTCTGAAGGAGAATGTTAGGCAATTGTATTAAAATAAATGGAATACATTTGACCTCACCTTGGGAATCTCTTGTGTTTTTTTTCCCTTTTGTAAAACGGGAATGATGCTATCTATTTCAGAGGAAGATTGTCAATATATAATAGGATAATGGATCCAAGAAGACTCCTAGACTCCAATGTCAGGCTGGCTTCAAGAAGAGACTAAGAGGTCTCTGTATTCTGGGAACATTTAAGGGCTTTGCCTACTGGGTGTGTTGGAGCATGGGGTTAAAGAAATAAACAACTTTACTTCAGACGACACAGAGTTCAAGGGCACCTCTATAAAAGGAAAAAAACACCCTGCAAGCAATTTAAATACATCAGAAGCACAGCCGAAACTCTTGTATTAGAGAATCAAAGAAGAAAATGTATTGGTAGACAGTGGAAAGCTCTTTTGTCTAAAGTGAAAGTGTTTACAACCAGAGGTGCTTTCGATTTCATTTATTTTCAGATTTTAAAATAATTGCATATTCATCATGAGTTACTTTGGGGATGCAACTCATATGTAAACCTAAAATTCTTTAATGCTATAGCTACATCTTATGCACATATGCATGTAGCCTGAAGGTAATATTACACAATAGGGGTTTTGTTTTGTTTTGTTTTTTGAAACAGGGTTTCACTCTGTATCCCAGGCTGCTCCTGAACTCACTATGGAGTCCAGACTGGCCTTGGACTCACGCTAATCCTCCTGCTTCAGCTTCCTAAATGCTGAGATTACAGGCATGCACTACCATGCCCAGGTTATGTGGTGCTGGGGAATTGAATTCAGGGCTTTGTGCTTGCAAGGCAAGTGCTTTAACCACTGTGTCATTCTTCTAGCCCCACACAATAGTTTTAGTACTCCTATACTTCTTTCTTTCTTTCTTTCTTTCTTTCTTTCTCTCTTTCTCTCTTTCTCTCTTTCTTTCTATTTATTTATTTATTTATTTTGAGACAGGGTCTTGCTCTGTGGTCCAGGCTGGTTCTGAATTCACTTCAGAGCCCAGGCTGGCCTTGGACTCATGGCAATCCTTCTGTCTCAGCCTCCCGAGTGCTGGGATTACAGGTGTGTACCACCACACCCAGCCTGTGTGGTGCTGGGGAATTGAACTCGGGTACTTAGTGCTTGGCTTAGTGCTTGCTCAAGCGCTTTAACCGCTGAGCCATTCCTCCAGTCCAGTACTCCTGTATTTCGCCTGTGACCCATTCACCTGGTCAGGTGTAGAATTTTTTGCTTGTGGCACCTTGTTGCCTCTCTCACCGTTTAATTTTTTGAAGCATTTCAAAATTTGGATCTTCAAATTAGGATGTTCTATTGTATAGCCTACTCTGCCACGTGATTCTTTAATCTTATCGCAGCATTCGCTTCATCTGCATACTGATTTTATATGATACACATTATTATTTCCATTCTAGTAAAAAATGTGACTCAGAGATTTAACTTGTCCTGTATAATGGTGGTAGAATAAGCCTTTGAGTCCAGGTCTGTCTGACACTCACACCTACCCTCCTTCTGCCTGGTGTTGCAATGAGAGAAAGTAGACTTATATTGCTCCTTAAGCATCTTATAGTCATCATTGTTATTGTTCTGAGTTTTTGTTATGGAAGCAAGCAACCTAGGAAGTCTTGTTTATTGACTGAAGTTCTGCACGAATCTGACGCACATATCTGATGACTAATAGTGTATGACTTTTTCGTGATGTATGCTAAAGACTCTAGGATCAAATATACATTTACTGTGTGTCTAAAAATTTCTCCCTAACCTAAGAACTAGGTCTCGCTAACATCTCCAATGTCTAATCTATCTATGCGGTGTGTACAGTGTTTCAGACATGCTGAACTTTGGTGCAGTCTCTAACTTCGCCATATTATCTCACGCATCTGTGTCTTTTTCTGGTGGCAGCACTGTTCTGTCCTCCGTTTATCTTGCTCTTGATGTCTTTCTGGGACATACATCAATGTGTGTTTTTCTATAAAGTTTTCCTAGACTAACCCACATTTTTGTACCAACCAACCCATGTCATAAATTCAATGTCTACTTAACATGTTGCATGTTCAGAGATTATTCAAACTCAGCAAACATTTTAGTGCTTGTATGTATTTTCTAAACTCCCTAGCAGCTAGGTTAGAGCCTTATGTCTGGGCCCTAGCCTATAGATGGTGGACTGAAGCCGTGTATGCCATTTTCATGTACAGCTACCAAAATTATTCAACACAGTCATCGCGCCATTTGTCCTGACTTTAAAGTTCATGTTTCTCAAATCGTGCAATTACAGGATGAAGGACAGCTATCTGACACACTTTTGCTTGTGATCTGAACAAAAGCCAAAAGAGTATTAAAGCACAGGTGTGCTGGGTCTGTTGCAGCAGTTGATATTAATTACTGTGATTAATATAGGCCCTCCAAACGTTGTTATACATAGGAAAATTAACAAACTCCTTTTTATATTATGTTTAGTATTTACATATGTAGGCATGGTAACACCTTGTATAACATTTGCTCCTTCTGTTATTTGTGAGTTCTTTGTGAGTAGGAATGATTCTTCACACCTCATAGTTAGAATTGCCAAGAAGGCCGAGTAAGGGCCTTTCGTGGAAGGCCAGTGCTTGCACGGCCAGTATTCAAAGACCTGTGGCACATTCTCATCTTGGCTCACAACCGAGTTAGGGAAGCTGCGTGTGGCTGCTGCTTTATCAGCCCAGACAGGCTTAGAATAGAGTCACAGCCAGGTTGGCAGCCAACTTGTGTCTCGTCCTCTCAGCTTGCTTCCCTCTTCCTTCTTAGAAGGTTTTCTTCTGTGGAATGGTATTAGCAGAGCACTCAGCTTTTGTGTTCAAGGTTAACATGCGATCACTGCTGCTTCATATGTCCTCATTAGCTCCTCCGCTCTGATCCTGAGTCGGCAGGTCTACCTTTCCCCCATGAGGCGCAGTCTGACTGCCAGCCTAGGGACAGGTGGAGAGCTTTTCTTCTCTATAGACTTAATAAGGTCACGGATGGAAGAGGCCTAAGCTGTGTGACTGGATGTGCTCACTGATTACAACTATCACAGACTCTGTGGGTATTTTTTTTTTTTTTTTTGTACTTTTCTGGGAATGTTTCTAAGAATTCCCGTCTCTTAGGGCGATGGCCAAAAAAATAGTATTGGTAGGAGACAGAGCCAAAAGTTAAGTCAACGAAGTGTCTCTGAATGTTATCTATGCCATTTCATCATACAGAATAAACTTAAAGAGCCATATGCCCATTTTCAGACAAGGAGGAGAGATTCAGATGAGTAGATTGTGAACCGTGTCTTAAATCAGACAGTTGGACATGGCACAGGCTGACTGGCTCCCAGCTCCTGTTCCTTCTGCTTTATGACATTCTGCATCCTAACTCCTCAGTTTTCTCACCGAGCCCCTTGTTGTTGCATGGTGCCCTGGGTCTCTCGTGACTGCTGGCAAGGGCTGGAACATTACAGTCTCTTTCCCCAGCTCCATTTCCAGTCCTTTGCTTTGAGGACTGAGGGACTAGCCGCTAGCCACAGCGAATGAACCTTCATTTCCTTGTTTTCTTTTCCCCCTTATGTCAATGATCACCCAGTAAGGCAACCTGCTGTCCTGTTTGGAAGGTGGCAACCGGAGACAGTTGTATTTCCTACCAATAAGATTAAGAAAAAAATTATCTTAAGTTATCCATCCACTGCTCTTTGCCAAATCATGAATGGTCCGTGCTGATTGATCGTGCAGGAGCTGCTAGATCTGACTCTTGACTCCTGTATGAACTCTGGAGTTTGCTTAAAGAAGAACAGCTAGGTCTTCTGGAAGGTACTGAGACAGGACAATGACATTAGGTTGGACCCTGTATCTTGTAAGGACTCATATGCATGAAAGGAGACAATGGAAACCTACTCACATTGGCTTTAAAAGCAATACTCTGGCTTCCTACTGACCAGTTCCATGATTTTCCTAGAATCAGAATTCTTGCTTAATGTGGCAATGAAGTAAAATAAGAGATTTTTGAAAGGAAAGAGGATTTGATTTCCAATCTGAGCTCAGTCATCCATTAACTTTTTGGGTGGTTGTCTTGGGCAGGTCACTTTATTTCTTTATAGTGTCAGCTATCTAATAATATAATCAGTGTCTGAGCAAACGTCATGCGTGGGATGCGATCAGAAGCAGCAGTTTCTGCTGGTCCTCCTCATCCCCCTTCGCCTCTTCCCCTCTTTTATCCCCTGTTTTCCCTGCCTCCTGATTCTTGTCTCCCATTGTCCTTTAGACTTTATTCATTAGCAAAAGACTTTTCCTTAACACTGGATAAAAATCCCAGGAGATCTTATGACTTTCTGTTCAGTCTTAGGAACCGTATGGCTACTATAAAACAAAGGAATGAAAAAAAAACCCCACAGGTGTGATTCTGGAAAAAAAAATGTCCCTCCGTGGAAATCAACATTTCAATCTTCATTTAGATGTATGACTTTCCAGGTCTAGTCAAGGCAACATTTCTCAGCTACTTACCCTTGGGAAAGAAGGTTTATAACTTTATTCCCCCTTCCTTTCCTAGCATTTTTTTTTTCCTGCTTTGCAAAATCCCTGACCTACAAAAGATGATCCCACCTACCTTTCGCCTCTGTCTTCTACCTGCTGGGCTTCCCTTTTCCCTGTGTTATTAAAAAGAGTCTATGGTATGCACAATTATAATAAAGCATCCATTACTACCTTTGTACGTTGAATAATTCCCTGCCCTGAATGTGAATGGACTGCACATTCTTCCTCTGACCCTCAGAGAAGGAATGCAGTCCAACTGACATCTTGATTCTTGCTCTTAAAAATCCTGAATAGGGAGCCCAGGTATGCTGCACCTGAATGTCTGACTTGTAGGACTGTGGGCTAACCAATGAATTCTACTTAAACCACTAGATTTATGATTGTTTGTTACACAGAATTAGGAAAACAGCACTGGGTCTATGCTGGGATTTTTTTTTTATTATTATTAGTTTGGACATTCCACTAACTTTGGGCTCGTGGAAAACATACCTCCTTTAATGCTGATGAAATCTGTAAAAGAATATGTTTACTAATGTCCTGAGCATTTGCTATTAAATCATATATATTGCCTGCTCATATATATTTCCCTGCATAATTTAGAGAAGAAGCATCATGTCTGAATCTCCTGGTATTAAAAAACAAAAACAAAAACAAACAAACAAAAAAACTCTGTGAGACTCATACTAGACTGAATCACCAAGCAAAGACCTTACTAGTCACCCAGTTTAAGTCTGCATGCTTGAATGAATGAGGGAAACCAGTCTACAAATTGCCTCTGGTCCACACAGACACTTTATAGGACTTCCTTAGAAGTTCCTGGCTCATCTTAACATTCTTCCAGGAATTGAACATAGCAGTATGCTCTATATGGGCATAGATATGGGGGAAGGAAAGGTTAGAGTCTTGGCTTTCTGATGGCCCAAGTGTCTTTAGTAAATTTAAATGCCTTCTTATCGGTAATTTTGTCTTATTTCTATTTTTTCTAAATGCCCTGGCCTGAAGAACAACAGTCCCAAAAGAACCAGGAAGATTAAGTCTTGCATACTTTCTGCCACTTCAGGAAACAGTGTCAAAGCTGTCCCTAGTTCCCTCCATGGTCTCAACCAGTTACTTTGGCTGTCCAAACAAGTTCCCCCTAGGGAAGGAGAGGTATATACTTAGAGCACGTCTCTCTATAAAGCAGGAGTTCCTGAACACTGCTTGCATCAGAAGGACTTGAAGGACTGGGAGAAACCAAAATGACTGGACTCCATTTCCAGAGTTTCTGGTCTAGAGTGGGACCTAACAATTTACATTTCTAGTAAGTTTCTAAATTGCTGATGCTGCTATCTGGAGAAAACACTTGGAATATCATTGCTCTGCTGATAGAGTTGTCTTTCCGTAACCTAATAACTTTTTATTTTTCTGGTTTCCTGAAAGCTACACAACGTGGAAATTGTTCTCAAAGAGTTTCTCTTGAACACAGCATTTGATCTGATGTCTAACTAGATGCTACACGTCTGTTGTATCTTGGTACTTCACTAAAAACCTTATTTTTTATATCTTGTTTATGTTGAAAGTGGAAAATATTAAATAATGTTCAGGGCTAGCGTCATGAAGTAAGTTGCCATACACATAATAGGGAGGAAATGTATGTTGGTCCTTTTCTCTGTGCTCCCAGCCCCATTCTTTTCTGTAAGGTTTTCAATGGGATCTGAGAATTTAAATACCATTAAAAATAATAATTACGAGTAATTAGTTTTGATATTGGGAAGGTTGGAAACATGCTAGACTCCTTCAAAAAGGTATTAAGAGTCATCAATGCAGAAGTCTCACAGAAGTCTTATTCACGTAGCTTTCGAGATAACCAACCTGGTTGTAAGAAATGACCGCAAATTTCTGAAAGTTATTTTTGCATTGTTTGTTCATAGCGCCTTGTTTAACACTCTTCCCGTCTTCCTCTGAGCTCACAGGCTTCCCATATAGCAGATGAAAGTCAAGTGATCAGCAGAGGCCTCAGCAGCCATGACATGGCTTTAAGGCAGCAAGCCATCTGCAAAATGTTTAGAATGGCAACTATGCGCTAGCTTCTTTCTTTCTGGTCTCTAATTTATTGGCAGAGAAATGTTAAGTGGATATTTAAAAAAGAGTCACCATATTGCAGAAACAGATTGAAGGAAGATGGATTTGGGAGAATAGAATTTGCTACAGGAGAGAGTCCAGGTCCTGAAAGGGAAGACACGTGGCTGATATCACAGCCCCTGCAGCTTCCCCAGGTGATGGGAAGCTTCTTACTGTAATGATCCTTAACATCAGTGAAATATCTTGAACTAATGATTTGTGCAGTATTTTGAGCCCCTTGTTTAAATTAAGTTTTGACAAATGTATGACTTATTTAATGTTATAATTTTAATGTATAAGTAGGAAAATAAAGGTAATCTTTCTAATATTATACAGCGATCAAGTGGTGGAGTCGTGGTTGAAACCATGGTAGGTAGGACTCCAAGTCGTGGAAACTTAAAATGAGACCAAACATTATTGCTCAGAAAAGTTCAATAACAGCATGTTAGGGATTGAATTGTGCTCTCCGTAAATGTAAGTGTTGAAACCACAACTCCAAATGCTTGGTAAATGGAGCCTGTAAAGAGGCAGTTGAGATTAAGGAGTTCACAAGTGTGAGCCTTTAATTCAGTCAGACTGCTACCTTATAAGAAGAGGCACAGACACCAGGGATATACGTTCCTGGAGAATAGACTGATGGCATGAAAGTGACCTCCAGCAGTCCAAGAAAAGAGGCTAAGCCATGCTTGCTGGTGGTACCTTGACTTTGGATTTCCCGCTTTCAAAACCATGAGAAAATGAATTCCTTGTTACACCATTTTGTCTCTGGTATTTTGTTATGGTAGCCCTAGCAAACTAATCTACCTGTCACATTTATGGATGGGGCATACTTTGTTATCCATTGATTTTGAGTTTGGTCACACAATATGTGTTGGTTGAGGGAATGGTAGTAGACTTTATGTGACCAGAGGTTTCAAAAACCATCGGGGCATTTGTTTTGCTCCCTTTTTCTAGTGCTATCGGAAGGGCGCACTGCACACAGCTTGTTGTAGGGGAGTAACAGTATGGAATGGAGCCTTGCCGCCCGAATTAGGGGCACCTAACAGAATGTAAGATGAGACAGCCCAGATAGGCAGTAGTTTAGAGTCAGGTCCCTTTCCCCTTTACAACTGACCTTGATACCAATGGCAGTAAATGATCATGGTTCTTAAGTAAATGCGTTTTGGGGTATTTCCTTAGGCAGCATTGCTGTAGCATTAGCTGACACATTGATCTAAGATGAGAAGAGGCAGTTTTGTAAAGTTTCTGTTCAGTAATTTCTCTGGCTGTTCATTGACGGTAAATGTGAACAGTATTTAAGAAAGGGGACAAATAGAGGCTCTAATAGTGGCTGCAATATTTCAGAATAGAATGAGAAGCCATTTTCCTCTAAAAGTAGAATAAAATGGAATCAAACTATCAAACTATGTTTTTTTTCTAGGATACTTTAAAAAAGAAAAAGGGAGAGAAATGGAGGGGGGCGTAAAATGAAGAGACAGAAGGAGGGGGAGAGAGAGAGACAGAGACAGAATGAGCTTTTAAACTCAGTTATGCTAAGTTTGTGTCTTGGCTTTGTCATTTGCTAATTGAATGATTTAGCTCAAGGAATATAATTTCACTGAGTTTTGAGCTCCAGGATTTTAATCTGTAATGTAGGGATGTTGATAATATTTTTTTCTTACTCACATTGGTCCTGCCTTCCTTCCTTCTGGTCAGGAATGGTGAAAGAATAGGGGCAGCGTAGGGAAAGGTTTGGGAAACATCAACCGTTAGGGAATTGCTTTTGTTTATAGGTAGGTAGAGACATGTAGCCTAAGGGGACAGGTAGAACAGAATGGAGCTGCCTTCCTCTCACCATGGTTGACTGTAGAGTCTTATGTAAGCATGTAGCCTGTGGGGAAAGGTGTGGTATCCTAGACTCGGAGATGGAAGAGCCTAGCAAGGTATTATGGAGTGCAGGAGTTTTCCCAACCTAGCTCTAGCTCCTTGGCATATTAGGTCAAGACTTAGATTGCAAGCTCCAGAATTTCCTTGTGCTGTGACTTAAGAAAAATTGCTTAGCCTTTTTGAGTGTTTTCTTTTTGTTTTACCAGTAAAAAGACGATGTAGTGTATCTCTTATAGTGGAAGTCTTTCTGTAACTCTGAAATTCACATTAAATATAGATCCTTTACTAGAAGATCATGCCACAAATGAGCCTTGTAAATATAATCTTGAGATATTTATCTACTTCAACCCCATTTTTGAAGACAAATCAATTAAGCCTTTCCAAGGTTGCTCACTATAAGTATTAAAGCTAGGACTAGATAGGAGAAAGTTTTTACAAGTGACAGATACACACAAAAAGGGCCTCATTATCTGTTCAGATTTTAAGATGCATGTGTAATGAGAAGGCCCAGAAGAGACGATTATAATTATATGTTCTCAAACTTGAAACTAATGAGGCATATAGCTTGCCATTGTTGTATAAACACTTTCTGTAATTCCTATTGGTAGCTTAGGTTAACCTTTTAAGCTACCAGCAACGGGAAGCTCATTACCTATTGCATCAGCGCTTCCCATCTCTAATGGCTTCTTGAGAAACTTCTTATATTGACCCTCATTGTAACCTCCCTTCCAGAGTCAGAATGTTTCTCATTCTGTGTCATAGCACAGCTTTTGACTACGTGAAAGCAGCTCTGATGTCTCCTGCTTTTGCACACTCTTCCATCTGCACATTTATCCAGCAAGGTCTATTGAACAGTATATCAGAATTTTTTTTATTGGTAATAAGTGGAAAATTCAACTTACACTTTCCTCCATAATCCTTCCATTCAGTCAACTTTTTGACATGTTTTCACGAGTACACGTAAGTTTCAGATGCTACCACGGATGCCAAAGATAGAGCAGTAAAGGGAGCAGTCTCTACCACAAGAAGCCCGTATCCTGGAGTGTGAAAATCACCAGCCAATTAAACATGTACACCTCAATGAACATATATGTAACAACTACAGTGATAAATGTTATGGAAAAATAAAGCAGAATGCAGTGCATATGCCAAGACATGGAATGGAAAGGTGAGATCATTTACCTGAAAATTTCAGGGGCCAGGCTCAATTCTGCTTTTCATCTTTTCTTACAAGTGATTCTCTTGGGCTTATTTAGGTCGAACCAGCTTTCCTCTTGGTGGCAAATGTCCAAGAGTAGATTGGGGATGTTTGATTTCTCATTTACATTCAAGATATTGGCCATTAGTTACTACGACAATCTCAACAGATGCTCTGAACATCGCTTTGATTGAACCACTCTTGACACTGTGTTCAGGGGAATGTTATTCACTGATGAATTGTGTCCTTGGTCTACTCTAACATGAGCTTTTAGAGGGGCCCATCTTCTGCTAAAGTTTGGAGAGTAATCAGTGTTACCAAAAGCATATGACTGCTACGTGATGAGGAGAATGGGTTTTGTGGGAGCTGGTAGCTGTGGCAACCACTGAAACCACCTCACTTAGGGCAGACAAAAGTAAATACAGCCTGGTACCTGATCTTGAGTAAGTCGCTGTTTAATGGAGAGAAACTGACAAAGAGATAAGTGTATAGCAAGAATAATTCAAGCTGGCCCAAGACAATCCTCACGGTGAAGGTACAGCAGAGAGTGTCTGAGAAGCATCGTTGTGAAATGCTCAACAACCATATTCAGTGACAACATTATCCGAGTCATTTGTAGTGTTCTCTCACTTGAGGGGTGATACGGTTTGGCCTTGGAATGTCCCCCAAAAGGCTCAGATGTGGGACGTTTGAAGTGTGATTGGATTGATTCGCTGACAGACTCATAAGATGATGAGGTCATTGGGAGGTTATGGAGAACTGAAGAGGAGGGCGTATTTAAAGAAGTGGATGATTTTCATGGTGACTGTATTTTTCCATGGCCCTCTTCTGCTTCCCCACGCTCCTTCCTGGCTGCTATTCAGTGAGCACTTTTCTTCTGCTGTGCTTTTCTGTCATGATGTCTCTGCCACATGTAGGCCTAACAGCAATAAGGCCAGATTTCCATGAACGAAACCCTCTGAAATAGTCAGGCAGAAGCAAGTTTTCTTTCTGTAGGTTGATTAACTGAGATAGCTTGTCACTGTGGTACAAACTGACTAACACGGAGAAGTTTATTAGTTTACCTTACGTGATTTGTTTTGGTCAATGAGTTTTTTTTCAGATTTGAAACTGGAAAAGGTGGAAATAGGTCTGTATGTTTGGGCTCCTTCATAAATTCTGCCAGTACCCAAGAGAATAATGTGCTTGTGCTACCTGCTTGTCACAGGAAAGAAAACAGAAGCAAATAGAGCACAATTACCTCAGCTGAGCCACTGCAGGGGAACCTAAGTCAGCAGCCCCGACAGCTGACCCTCAGTCGGTCGCCATATCTGTGGGTTAAACAAATGCCAATTTAGAGGTTTTGCTGTGGTTTGACATGCAGCATTATTAGAGTGATAAGTGACAGATGTGGGCTTATAAGGTAATTTTTGCTGAGCTAGAATATGTTCTAAGTTAGTTTAGTTCATTTTTGAAACAGAAGAATATAGGTTTGGTGAACTTGATCATACAGTTTTGCAGAGGGATGAGACATGGAGAAACCCAATGGTTATTGGTCTTACATAGTGGATGAAGGAAGAAACAGGGAGATGGAAATGGGGGTAGAGGAAGCACTTGGCACGCCCAATCGGTTGTTCAGAGTCATGGCTGAACTCAGAAATGGATTGTGAATGTGCTCCCAAAGGGATCTGCCATGTAGAGGAGGCCTAGTAGGGAGAGGCAGGGTGAGCCTGAAGGAGGGGTGGGTTTGAACATGACAGAGCTCTGAGGGTTCCCTGAGAGAGATCAGTGGAACCCAGGAAAGGATCGGTCACCCAGGGAGCACTGCTAGGCCTTGAAGAATGGGAGAGAGCCTAGTCCATGGGACACACCAGCTAAAACACCACAGAAGTACTGGAAGAATTCCTTGCATGGAACTGGCCTCCTCTCAGGGAATACGGCCCTGTCCAGCCCCTTCAGAGCCTAACCCAGAGGAGATTCAGAGAGTAGCAGCTCGGTTCAAGTATACTCCACTCTCAAAGATCATTTTCCCAGTGACATACCCAGGCAAAATGGCATGGAGCCTGTGAGAAGCCATTCAGAAATGTAAAGAGACCAAACACTAAATAATTTTAAAATTTAAAATTAGACTCAAGAGCCATAGGTTAAATTAAATGTAGTTTTTGTTTCCTGATTACCAGTTGGGAGAGGGACTATGGAAAAGAATATGCCAGTTACTGACTAAGGAAATAAGCATTTTCTTGGATTTTCTGTCTTGCCACTATAACAGTCCAGTGTGGTAAATTTTAAAGTGATAGTGACATTCAGGGTGCCTGAGAAGTGACAGAAGCAGTATCTGGCATAGAAGGAAGTGAGACACGGTGTGGATGGGGGTTTGGGAAGTCAGTCTCTCATAACAACAGTCTGAATCTCACAGGTTGAGTGGGCGGTGGCCAGATGTGGAACTAAGGCAAAGAATGACTTAACATCGAAGAAGCAGGCTGTGCAAAGGCCTGAGTCAGGGAGAAACAGTTCTCATTCTTTCACCAGGTTTTAAATTTCCTCTTCGACAGGGTATTCTAGAGTAGAAAGGCCTTGGGAAACCTGTAAGCAAGGAAGTTCATAAAGCAAGCTATCTTTTTTTTTTTCACTTTCTTTCTTTCCTGTAGGTTCTCAAGGCTTTGGTTTTATTTGTGTAAAAAAAAAAAAAAAAAAAAAATTGGTAGGTGTATGAAGTGGAGGCAGAATGGCAGATCACATTCTCTGGGAACAAGGGCATGGTTGTCTTACTTGGTCCTCATATTACTCTTGTAATATTGGTATTATAATATCTAATTCCATTAGCACATCATCTCCACTCTCTTACTTTTAGGATAACCAGGATCAGACCACTTTTTACTGCCTCGAGCAATTCTCTACTGACCTGTGAGTCAGCCGTGGCTGTCTCTGCCACACATCCCTGTTACAGTCTCCTGAGTGGCTTCTGAGTTTGTGCCTCTTCTTCCTTCTCGTCGATCTGTGGGTCAGAGTGAAGTATAGAAAAACATTCGTCGAGGGGCTCCCCAGTGATCAACAAGCCCACCATCCTCGCCAGGGTCTGTGAAGTTCTCCCTCCCCTATGCTTTCGAAGCTCTCTCCCACTGCTGCTTCTGTTCTGTTAACTTCAGTCACTGTGACTGCAGTGACTGCTCTCCTGCCATTGCTTAAACATGACAAGCACAACTGAGCCTTGGGCATGTGTGTTTGTTTCTTCTTCAGGGAACAGACTTTCCTCCGACACGTGTGGATCTTTCCTTTCCTGGTTCAGGTCCTTATAAGAGAGGTCACCCCTGACCAATGCCATTTTCTGCCATCATGCTTTACTCTTTGTATCTCATATTATTTTTTTCTTCACAGTCCTTGTCACCATGGGCCTGATCTGTTTTTATTTATTCTCTCTCCAGAATGCACCATTTGGGAGATCAGGGACTCTGTGTTGTGATGTTCTTTGCTTATTTGTTTTGGTTTGTCTTCGGTATTGCCTGAAACATTGTCTGGCTCGAACAGGTATTCAGTAAATATTTGCTGAATGAGACTTTGATAGTTTAGGCAACTTTGCTTTGGTTACACAATTAGTAAACAGCTAAATTAAAGTGTGGACTTACTCCTTCTGATACTGCGGTCCATTCCCTTTGTAATTTTTTTTCTCTGCCTCTGGCCTACTGTCTAGATTTTGGAGCTAGTAGGAAAAACCAAGAAGGTCTTTGTGGCTCAGATCTTTTTTAGAGAACTATCCTAAATAAAGATACTCATGATGATTAATGGTACTTTTTCTACTTTTAGTAATCTTGAACATTAAATATAAGGCAACACGATGGCTGATACCTTTCATTTCATTTCTTTTTCTTCTTTCTTTCCTTCCTTCCTCCCATCTTCCTTCCTTCCTTCCTTTCTTATTTTTGTAATAGCAGTTAAACCCAGGGCCTTCAAACTGAACTATATCTCCAGCCCTTTATTTTCATTTTTTATTTTGAGAGAAGTTCTCAGAAAGTTGCTAGGTATCTAAGTTGCCTCACCTGGAATCATACTTCCGATTCTGGTACTTTAGGTTCACAGAATGCTGGATCAGTGATGTGTGCACCACACTTGGCTAGCATCTGTGTTTCTCTAGTTTGAATCTTGGTGGGCTAGTGACTGGGGTTAAGATGATGCTTTCGATCTTCTAACTTTGCCTTACGTGGCAGTGCACATCCTGCCTGATCTTCTTGGGACTCCCATCCTCCAAACTGTAAAGGCAAGTTCTAGTGTAGTAGTTCCGATCATAGGGAAAGAGCCGAGCCAACAGCCAGCATCACCTGCCATTTTGTACAGCAAGAATCTTCCCAGATCTCCAGTTCCTGGTCTGTGTGCTGTGCCAGTGGATGTCACGTGGAACAGAGGTCAGTTGACCTCATGAACTTCTGCTCAAATTTCTTATTTATGGAGAGAAATGTTTCCATTTTGTTGAGTCACTGAGTTTTGGAGTGACTTATCACTTGGCAGTAGACAACTGGAATACTCTTCAACAGTGTCAACAGCCGTGCGATGTTCTTACTGTGTCTTGAAGGAAGCCGTGTGGAGGGAGTACATCCTTACTGCGTATATGGCAAGTGGATTGATTAGTAAATGAACCTTTCTTGTAAAATGAATCAAAGCAGATTCAGCATCATTTGTTTTCAGTCTCACAAGCAACATGGGCAGTACTGCAGTCATTATTTTGTGGGGCAGTCTTATAGGGGGCGAAAAACTCTTCGAAAGGAGCAGCTTTACCTTGGGTAAGGGGGCATTTGCTCATTCCATTTGATGAGTGAGGCACTGTTTTAGCGACAGTGAGAGTAAGCCAGCTGTGGTTCTGCCGGTGGCATTTCTTCAGGGGAGGGGGCAGGGTCAGTGTGTCATACCCACCAATGCTCACATTAGCTAGGGGCAAGTGTACTGGCCTCATAGAGGATGATGGAGGAATCCCTAAAGCTCCATTACGAAGATGAGTAAGTAATTAATCTATGGGATTCCCTAACCCTTCTTCCTTTCAGCTTTCTCATTTTCCTCCCAAAGGTTATTTTCTCCCTTGTTTTCTACCATGAGAATAGGATGTGAATTGAAAATCTCTATCCAGCTTCCAGTGAGATTAAGGAGGCAAAACGACTACATTTTGGGAAGGAAAAAATTGTCCTTATGCATAATCTTATTTATTTGTACCAGTAATATATTACTTGAAGAAATGGTAATTAACTTCCCAGAGGGAGTTAGAAAAATTGACAGTTAAAAAATTTCAATGTAGCTGCAGAATAAGGGTAGCCTCTTAGAGGTCACATCTTTGCCCTCGAGCACAGACAACTGGAAACCAAAAATAAGTATTGAGGTTAGAATGTTAGGCTGAACAATGATCCCAACTGAAGTAATTTCTCTTTTAGGAAACAGAATGGAATTTCATTTGAAAATCATGACTTCTCTGTCCATTTATGCCACATTCCACTTCCAATTGATAAATGTATGGTAATAAACAGAGTAAAACATCATCAGATAAGCAGAGTGAAAATATCTCCAAATACAAATAGTAAGAGAAAAATCACTGCTGAGTGTGGAGAAGTGGTACAAGCCTAGAAGAGACCTCTGTGTGAGTTGGACTCTTTGGGACTCTTTGAGGTCACAGTGTACACCCTTCAAGCAGCATAGGGTAGGAGGACCCTGACTCTTAGGAAGGTCATGTAAGGTCTTAGTCAATCAAAAAATAGCTTCAGAATGAAGATTGCTCGCTAGAAAAGTCCTGCATTAGACTGAAATGTTCAAGTCCTAGAACATCACCCATGTCTAAGGCTGCCCCGAAGGAGAGTTGCCTTTGCTTGAAATTTAAATCATTTTGCTGTTGGAGGTTCTCAGGTATATGCTGGTAGCTTGAAGGCAAGCCATTTTTTGAAGGGGGAGCTGAGCTGGGTACCTCCACTGTTGCCACAACCTCCACGTGGAGATAATCTTTCATAACCGAAAAGCCTGGTGGAAAGGAGAAGCTTCTTCAGTGCTGAGCTTTGGGTGGAGGTTGGGGTGTCAGAATCAGCTTACCTCCTGGTAGTCGCCCCGATGTGTTACTTCCCTTGGATACTGAAGAGGTAAGGCACCCTATCAGGACTCTTAGCAGCAAAGGGCTGGTTTGGTTGAGACTCCTGGACAAGTTTCATTTGACCCACAGTGCAAATTTAAGCACCCTGGGGAGGAGTGAGTACAGAGCGATGCCAATTTCTCTTTCCTATCCATGTCATTTTGGGCTCTCTCATCACCAAAGAATGTTCTAGTGGTCAGAAATGCAGTCCCTTTCCTTTGCCCATTAACTTTGGCCCTTTGGCAGACCCTGGATAGATGAAGTACTTCCGTGGAGCAGAGACTCAAAAGGCCAGAGGCTGAGGCGGTAAAGATGAGCTATGATGCCAGGGGAGGCCTGGCTGGAGCGAGCCACGCTTCCAACATTTTCTGCATGACTCATTCACTTGGAAAGCGGTGCTGTGGCACAGTTACTGGGTGGGATATGTTTGGATGCTGTTCAATCCTGTGGGATTTGCCAGAGCAATGGTTTGATGGTTTCTTGCTAATCAATGAGATCAACATAGACTTTGCTTCTTACGTTTAGAAACACAGGAAGATGCCAGGTGAAAAGGCCCATCCTGGGTCTAGGTCAAGAGAATAGTTATCCATTTTCTTAAGGAAAAAAAAAAGAGCACTTATGCTATTTTGCAGTGAAGCAGAAGGATAAGTGGCAGCTGAGAGACTCCTCTGGTGTGGGAGGAAATTGTTGGTCATTCAGGGGGAAAAAAAAATCTGCCTCTGAGTTTGGGAATTGCGGTTTCTAGCTGTGGTGTCTGGGCAAGTTTTAAAATTTCCTAGAAATTTTGGTTCTTCCCCCATATTCAAAATGAAGAGCTTTCATTCTTTCACGTTCTCTCTCTTCCTTGCTTACTTCCTTTTTCTCTCATGGTTTTCAATACACATCTATTGAGCTGCAACTGTAGGCCCTGGGAAACCAAGGTCAGCAAAGCGATGATTTCAAAGATGCTCATCCAAGAAATGTGAGAGCCTGGGGTGTACACGTGGTAGTAAATGCACTCGCAGATGTGGCCGTCAGTTATCAGCTGCAGCAGTGGTATAGAGGAGAAAGTGATGGATCCTTGGGATGTATCGTGAAGGACACGGTGTCTGAATGAAAGTCTAAATAGGGATTAACTTCCGAAATGAACAGTGAGCTAGTTAGGGCCACACTGGAAATGAGGAAAAATCGATACAGAGTATCCTGTGCAAAGAGCTTGGAGATGGACCACGTTTTTACTGACGTATGTGAGACTTCCATGTCCTTCCTGACAACCAGACACTTAGAGCCAGATCGAAGAGGGATGAATCATCATGACTGGCAATCGCATTTGGGAAGTCTCAATTTGTGCATGGAAATGAACATGTGGCTTCAGTGATTTCACATCAGAGAGAGCTGGAATAGAACTCAGGGAAACAACGTGAGTGGAGTGTGTTGAGAAAGAGGTATCCTTAACCAAGTGCCATCAAAGGAGTGATGGGAAGAAACTTGGTGGATTCATCACTGAGGACCCACAAAACATGTACTAGGCTTCAAAAACTGCATTGGAGGCCAAGGTCAGTGAAAGTCCAGATGGCCTATGGAGGTTCCTGGTGCGATCAGGTGGGAGTAGATGCAGCAGTAAATAAAGGCATTGAAATGGCTCCGAAAACTGTGAAAACTCATGGGGGAAGTCAGCTACTATTGGAGGCAGGGTCAGCCTGGCATGAAGTTCACCCCTCCAGATTCACGACTTCTCAAATGGATCAGGTGGGTAAGAGAACAGCAGTATTTTAAAGACTCCTGGGTGTTGAAAATGAACATTTTTTAAGACACTTTTGCCTTCTTATCTCAAAATAGCTTCTTGTTGGCTCCAGAAGATTGCCTGAAATTGTGACTTAGTAGCAAAAATAAAATTGGATGCATAGGAAAAATGCAAGAAACTGCAAGTTATGGGGTCAGTTCGTTGTAGGAATAAACAATCCTGGTGACTGGACGGCAGTGCTGAGTTGTGGAATTTATTCAAGCAAGCAAGAATCTTTCATTTTAAAGTCTGTTTGGATACTGCCAATAGGGATAGGACTTCCCAGAAGAACAAAGTAGATTGAATAAATAGTATGTTTTATCTTGTAAAAAGAAAAAGAAAAACTAGTAAAACATATAATAAGAGAAGTATGATTGCTGGGAAAGCCATATCTAGGGGCTGGGTGAACTTACAATAATCCAGAGTTGGTATTGTGGTGTGGTGCAGGTGCCTCATGGATGTGGGCAGCAAGGAGACAGCTGGGTGAAAATCATGAAACTCAAGTTTGTGTGGTCTGTAACAGCTACTTAGGATGTCAACTTGGCTCCGTGTAAATATGTCAAGATGGGTCTCATAGTGTGTTATGGCTTGTGGCCATGCTGAGGTTCTGAATTTGGGTTTGAGCTGCTGGACATTGCTACCTTGACACTAAACTGTTTTCTCTTCATGGCTCACTCATCTTGAGATGGCTGTGCTACTGTCCCCGTCATTCTTAAGCCTCTCCCTGAACAACGCCTTCTCAGTGAAGCCTTCTCTGACAGTCTTACTTAAAATAACATCTGCATCTGACCAGTGCCTCTCCCTGTCCTTTTCCATTGTTGCTTTTTTTCTCTGTAGCGTATACCCCACATGAGGTCTATTTTGCTATAATATGAACTACTCAGGGCAATGATTTAATGTGTTTTGATCACAGTCATATCCCAAATAGCCAGTAGCTTGCACAATACATAGACATTTAATAAGTATTTTCTGAGTAAATGGAGAACTGACTTTTGGAAGCCTGCAGGTTTCTGGTTCTAGAGAGGGACTTTAAAACTATGGGAAAGTCCTTCCCTCAGAAAGGCCACCAAGTGTTGCATTCTTGGTTCATCAGGCTTTTTATTCGAAGTCTGACCAGTATTGTCCAAGATTACTAGGTGCTTCCAAGTCTCCATTCTAAGCCTTTTGTCTGCTATCATAGATACCTGTCCTCCGTTGAGATACTTGGGGGGTTCATAAGCAGGTATTGGTCCAGATATCTATAGCTATTTGGAGCATCATGGTTCAGAGAAGTCCCCAAGGTCCGTTAATCCGACTAGCATGTCTCTAAACAGAGACAAGAACTCAAAAAGTGTCCTCATTTCCCCAATGCCACACAGCCGACTTGAGGTGCGGCCCTTAGAGGAGAAGGAACACACTGCAGCTGTGTGTTCAGCCTGCACATATGTTCTCACATATGTGGGCTTTTGTACCATGCTTCTATGCATGGACCGAGAAATGGACGGAATGTCACACTACTTTCCTCAAGCTGCTTAGTTACTGCGCATTAAAGTCAGGATTTGGACCCAACTTAAGCTTCATAAAATTCATTTTTATTTGTGCTGTAACTTGCAAGGAGAAGCCACACACTGTGTGTGACCCTGCTAGTGACAGTGTGAAAGTGGTTATTCCGCAGCATTCTTGCTGGTTTTTAGTTGCCTTCATATTTCTGAAAGATGGTTTTCACCTTGCCTCTTGCTTCCGCCCAAGAGGTGCTGCTCTGCGGTCTCTACGGCTCTGCCTGTATCATTTTCATTTTCTTCGGTCTCGCATCTGCATTTGCTCTTTCTCTCCTTGGCCTCTCTTACTAGCTTTAGAATGTGTTTAGTTGTGCGTAAGTATCGGGTTAA
The DNA here is from genome assembly GCA_004027205.1 of Ctenodactylus gundi. Taxonomy (NCBI): domain Eukaryota; kingdom Metazoa; phylum Chordata; class Mammalia; order Rodentia; family Ctenodactylidae; genus Ctenodactylus; species Ctenodactylus gundi. The sequence continues at coordinate 138,791 of PVKB01002131.1, forward strand.
AGTCGCAGAGCTACCTGGTTGTCCTTCATCCTCCTGCTGCCATAGCGGACGTCAGAGTCTTCACTTCTCCCTTTTCCTCAAGACCCTGAACGATCCCTTTGTATTAACCCCCTTAACCTGTTTTATTTTTCCCCTTATCACTTCCTGGCGTGAGAGGCAACCGTCTCTTTGCTGAGAGATCCTGTGGCGCCCTTCGGACTCTTCAGTTTTAGCTCCCTTAACCTGTCTACACTGGTGTGCGGACTCACTCCACTCTTCTTCAAACTCTGTTCTCTAGGACTGTGCCTCAACAGGCCCTTGGGTTTCCGCATACCAGTAACTTGGTGGCGCCTGGCTGGATCACCATGGTAGCTGCGAAGATGACTTGAATAATCTCCTTCACCCGTGGAACTCTGTTGATCCTAAATCAGGGGGTGGAGTCTTATTTTTTTGCATTGATTGAATCTGGAACGGGCATACATTTGGCTTTAAGGAAATTGGTAAACAGGACTGAGAAAAATTAACAAGCGTGTTGCAAGCAAGCACTTAAGTACATGCACAATGGGGCTTAAGTTACTCAGAGTGTAATTGGAACTCTAAACCGCTAGTGTGAGTGGATTATAATTAGCTAGTTTGTTGGAGAGTTCCTAGGAAAATAAACCAAGAAGTCCTGGCTTGCGACTTACCCCACAGGTGGAGAGTCTTATTTTATACCAATCAGTTCATTTGAGTTACCAAACCTTTGTAGCCTTGTGAAAGACTACAGGTGGGATCAGCAGAAAACCTGACTACGTGAACTGGAGACCCCAAATTGCCGAACTGCAAGCTGTGAGCAAATAAATTCCTGGGGGTATTTATGTGGCAATCAGTGACCTTCTACCTGCCTTGGAATTTAGTGTTTCCTTCCCAGTTCTCAGATGTTGCTATCTTTTAAAATTTATTTTATTTTCTTAGTATTTGTCTTTTTAAATATTTTCGCAAATACCAATATTCTAATGACTCCTGGAACTATTTCCAAAGTAAATATTTTTCCTGACATCTTGATCATAAAATGAAATGCATGTTGAATCTTAGCTATAATTCACAAAATTTCAAATTACCAGGTCCTGCCACAATAAAGCTTGCTTTTCTTTACCTCCAAAAATAGTGTGAAGTTACACACATACTTTTCTGTTTACAGAGTGATTTTCTTCTCCTCTCCTTCCTGGTTCCCACTCTCAACACTTACCAAGCACCGGGATGCACAGATGTTTCTTCTTTATCTCTTTTAACATTGTTCATTTCTGATTGTCCACGTTTTCATTACCTTAACTGTGAGCATCATCATTTTCTTCCAGATCACTTTCAACACCTTTTGGTATTCTTAGCATGAAGCTGCCAATGAACTTGCTATTGAAAACAATATATGTCCTTAAATTTAGCATCTTTTTATCTCGTCTGACCATCTGTATCTTTAAGTCTGTGGGTTTAGTGCATTAGCGTTTGTTAATTACTAGGATACTTTAATTTGCTCTTGATTAATTATCACACTCTGCATTTGTCCAACTTGAATGTTTTTCTTTGAGATTGAGTAATATTCCTGATTTTTCATTATGTTACTAGCTTTATTCTATTGTTTTGGAATATTTTCATTTCATTTATATTATCTAATTGGTGGTTCTAGAAAGTTTGTATTGATTATGTAGTGTAATAATCTAAAAGCAGTCAAAAGTGCACCTTTTCCTGTAAATATGTAAAATGGTAAAATATAGAATTTAAAGTCATTGCTACTTAGTGTGTCTTGTTTATATTTTACTATACTGATGAGAAGTTTTATTTAATATAATTAAATTTGCTTAAGCTTATCCATATGTTTACCAGTTTTTGTGCTCATTAACATTAAATTTACCATCTTCTATTTCAAATTATTTTTCTTTTCTAAAGTATATCCTTTACGTATTTCTTTAGTAGTTATCTGTTGCAAGCTGTATTGCAATGATCTCACCTTTATTTTGAAAACAAAGGTTATAAAACTCCTGGCTGACAGCTCTTTCCTTTTAGTACTTTGAATGAGTTTTTATTTTAACTGCAAGGTGTCAGCTGTATTTGGCCTTGTGCTTGGAGGGTCATTACAGTGTGTCTCGGTGTGGAGCTTTGTTTATCCTACTTAAAGTGCTGATGAGAGAGTTCAAGATGTTCATCAGTTCTGAAATATATTGAACTATGACCTCTCCCTTATCTCCTTTTAAATTCCAATGAATTATGTATTCGATCTTAGATTTTTTTCTTAATCTATGGTTATGTTCTTTGTATTTGTACTGTTCTGTGGATTATTTTAATCTAACTTGTAGTTGAGTAATTCTCTTTTAGATGACTTCTAGTTCAATAATCTTTGCTTCAACCATGTCTAATATGTTATTCAGCCTACATTTTGAATTTTTGTTTTTATTTATTACATTTTTATTTCTATGAGCTGTCTTTGAATATTTTAAGTTGCTGGGTCATTTTTGAAGCTAACAATTTTGATGACAGTTATTTAAATGTAGTTATATATATTATATATATATATATTTCTATATATAAAGTATTCTATTAACTGTTTTTTCCCCCATTTTATTAATATGTATATATGTGACACATAGTGTTCACATTGAACTTGAGTGTTTTGTGCACATATATATTGCATCAAAATTACAAACTCTTCCCCTTTCCATTTTTGACCCTTGCACACCCTCCCCCTCTGACCTATGTTCTATTACCCCCACCCATTTAGTTCTAGGAAATAACTGTATTCTGGGTTTCTCATATTAGAGAAACCATGCCATATTTAACCTCTGCATCTGACTCACTTCACTGAGCATGATGGTTCCACGTTGCATCCATTAACCTACAAAAGCCTCAAAACTATCTGTTTTTATATGTGCACTGTGCACATATACCACGATTTATGAATCCATTGGTCTGTTGATGGGTATTTGGGTGCCTTCCATATTTTAACTATTGTTAGTTGTGTTGCTATGAACTTGGTATACATGTATCTCTTTAATATGATGCTTATAACAGTTTTGGAAAGATTCCAAGAATAGGTATCACTGTATCAAAGGGGATACTTATTTTCAGCCTTTTGATGAATTTTCATTCTGCCCTCCATAGTGGTTGTACCAGCTTATATTTCCACCAGCAGTGTGAGAGGGTTCCATTTTCCCCACAGCCTCACCAGAATTGATTGCTGTTTGAATTCTGGATATACACAGTTCTATCAGGGGTTGGATGACATCTTGGTGAAGTTTTCTTTTATATTTCTCTAATAGCGAAGAATGTTGAAAATCTTTTCATGTATTTCCTGGCCATTTTAGCTTCTTTATCTGGAAATTGTCTATTCATTTCCATTGCTTTAATTGGGTTTGTGATTTTGAGGGCTCTGTTTTTCTTCAGTTCCTTGTATATAATAGTTGTTAGCCTCCAGTCTGAGGTATATGTGGTAAAATTTTTTCCCTACTCTTTTGGTTATTCTTCACTCTATTGATGATTTCCTTTGCCATGCAGAAACTTTTTAATTTGATGTAATTCTGTTTGGGGGATGGAGGAATGGCACAGTGGTTAAAGTGCTTGGCTAGCAAGTGTGAGGCCCTAAGTTTGATTCCCAGCACCACACAAGCTGGGAGTGGTGATGCACGCCTGTAATCCCAGCGCTCATGAGGCTGAGGCAGGATGATTGCCATGAGTCCAAGACTAGGCTTGACTACTATGTAGTGAGTTCAGGACCAGCCAGGGTTATGGAGCTAGACCCTATTTCAACACACACACACACACACACACACACGCACACACACCCCCTATATTATATGTAGTATTATATATAGTATAATATATATTATATATATTGTTATATGTTGATTCTGCGGGCTATTTCTTTTGCGTTGGGTGTTTTATTAAGGAAGTCCTTGCGTACACCTCTACCTTTTAGTTTTTGCATAATTTCTCTTCCAGGAGATTCCGTTTTGATCCACTTAGATTTGTTTTTGGTGTATTCTAACAGTTGTGTTTCTAGATTCATTCTTCTGCGTGTGGATATCTGATTCAGCACCATTTGTTGGAGGGGCTAGCCTTTCTCTAGTGTATGTTTTCGGCTCCTTTATCAAAGATTAGGTAGCTGACTTGATTATTTTGGGGATTAAATGATTTCATGAGCAAAGTTTGTCTCCACATTCTCAGTTCTATTCCTTTGGTTGACCTGTCTGTTTTTGTGTTGGTACCATATAGTTTTTATGACTGTTGCTTTGTAACATAATTTGATGCCTGGAACCATGACGCCATCTGACTTTGTCTTGTTACTCACATTTGTTTACGCTACTATAGGTCTCCCTTGTGTCCATATGAATTCAAGGATTGTTTTTCAAGTTTTGTGAAAAAAGTTTTTGGTATTTTGATAAGAATTGCATTGAATATGCTTATCAGTTTAGGCAGTACATTCATTTTGAATATATATTCGTTCTTCCTGTCCAAGAATAGGGATGTCTTACAATTTTCTGATATCTTCCTCAATGTCTTTGTTCAGTATAATTAGTTTTCTTTTTAGAGGTCCTTCACTTTATTGGTTAGGTTTACTCCTCGGCATTGAACTTTTTGATGAGCTGCTGAGAATGGAATTATTCTTCTGAGCTGTTTCTCTGTGAATTCATTATTAGTGTAGAGGACTGCCATTGATTTTTCAGTATTGGTTTTGGCTGAATTTGTTAATAATTTCAAAGAGTTTCATGATGGAGTTTTTGGGATCTTCTATGTAGATAATCATATCATCTGCAGATAAGGATAATTTGGCTTCTTCCTTTCTGATACATATTCCTTTTATTTCACTGTCTTACCTCATGGCTTTGGTATGGGTTTTGAGAACTGTTTTGAGTAGTAGTGGCTAAAGTAGACAGTCTTGTCATGTTCCTGACCTAGGGGAAAATGCTTTCAATTTTTTCTCTTAGCTATTTTAGATTCTGTGTGGATCTAAGCCATTCTAAATTATGCAAATGCTGTGCTTCACTTCCCTCATCTGGAAAATGTACATAAAGTAATTCCTACTCACCTGGTTATTTGGGGCATTAAATGATTTCATGAATGAAGTTCTTAGAAGAGTATCAAACATACCACAGATTAGCCTGTACGAAATGTTGCCCATATTTTTAATGTGCTTTTTTTTTTGTAGAACTGATTGTATTCTTTACTGATCTCCCTTAAGAAACTCCTTGCCCAGCCACCTTGCGTGTTAAGTAATTTCCGATTGTGAGCCTATGTTCCTTGAAACGTTATCAGTGGAAATTCTGAGATATCTTTTCTCTGAAGAAGGCTTGCATTGTTTTTTGCTAGGCTGTTGGTATACATTACTAATTCAAATCAGATGAGATTGAACTCCTGTCTTGGGTGTTTTCATGCCCGTAGAGTGGGTTTCTCTTTGTGTCCTGAATTTGTCTGAGAGTGGGACTGTAGTTGTAGCCTCTCCGCGGAGACTTCCATTATCTTCACTCAGAGATGAGACCATGATGCAAGCTTTCTAGTGTCCCTCTTTGCAGAATGAGTTCTTGCAAGTACATGTAGGGAGTCTGTTGCTCTTTAAGGTCCATGCATTTGTGGGTGCCTTTGGTTACAAGACCTTTGGTATGATGGTGAAGATACATCTTCAAGATTATCTACTTGCTTAATGACTTACTTACTGTTACTTTCTATTCTGTTTATTTTTAGACTTTCTTGTTATTGCAGACTTACTTTAAAAACAAATTTGAGTGTTATATCCAGACTTTGTAGGTCCTTTGAGCCCAAAGTTTTTCTTGTAAAAGGGCCAGTTGGCAAATAATTCAGACCATAGATTCTCTCCTGCAGCTTCTAGATTTGCTATCGTAGCCCCAAAACAGCCATAGACAATATGTACACAATTCATGTAACTTCTTTTCATTCAATGTTATAAAAAATAAGTGATGGAGTCAGATCCATAATATTTAGTTTGCTTATCTTTGTTCTATGACATTTGCTGAAAGATGGCATCAGAATAATCTTTCTGGAAATGTCTCTCCGACTCATGGCTACTGTAGCAGATGGAGAATCAAGGTTTCTGTCGAATTGAAACTTTGAAGCTTTTCTTTCTGTTTCAAACTTAAAAATCTGATAGAGTTTCTGGGGAGAGAAGCCCATAGTGACAGGGACAGAGGAAATTTGAGAAAATTAAACTAGAGTTGGGATGTGGGACATACTTGAATTGTTTGTTTGCCTTCCAGATTCTTTCTGAAGAGGCCCCTGTCTGGTACTTGGAAAATAAATCCCGATAGAATAGAAATTCTTGGAGATCTCAAAGTTTTTTCCCCCCATTTCTCTTCCTGCCACTCATCAATGTTTGCATAATCTGCAAACATTGTTTGCCTTTCTTATTCTAAAGTCTCAACTTCCTTTATCTTCAGCAATGGTGTATGTCAATTTAATTTCCTGTTTTACCCCCTTCGCCCAACTCGGGTTTTCACCATAAATTAATGTTGCCTTTTGACTTATTTGGCTTAAGCAATATTGTTGTTTGTCACAGTGAACTGAAATCCAGGGAACAAAAATGGAGAGGTAGCTGTATTTTATCATTTCGTTACATCTGGGCCTTGAAAACTTACATTTACAACAAAGGCATTTTTGGTACAATTTTGGGAAGAGCAACTTTTTTGCTGAGCTAGTTGTGAAGTTACTGGTTGGAGAGAATTCAGCGCATGGTAGGCAGCATTGCTGCTGGGAATTATAGAAAGAAAGGAGTGAGGCAAGCTGTAGAGGTGTAGGATTGATTTTTATGGGGTCCACCCCAGCTCTAAATGTAGTTGCCTCAAAGCTGGTTTTTGCCATTTTCTTATTTGAAATCCTTTAAAAATGTGGCACTTCTGTGAGCACATTGTTAGTGGCAGGCCAAGGGGGCCTGTAAACTAGAGGTTAATCACGGTAATTAACAGAAAGGACACAGGCCTCTGGAAGTGTTGCAGGAGACTGGCAGATTTTTCTTGTGTTTCCTTAGGGTGACTTTGAAAAGGCTGCAGACAAATGGCACCTTTCCCTTTAAGCGTCAAAACCATGACTTCCTAACCATTTCTGGGGTTTGAGAAGTCCACAGTGGTGAGAAACTTGGCACTTGCAGCGCTGCTTAGAAACTTCTACCATGGGAGATCTGGAGGAAAGAGAAGAGCGCAGGAAAAAAGAAAAGCTTCCTTCTTGTTCTTCATTCCTTTATGCCTAACGATCGTCTTGAACTTACTTTAAAAACCTTCCTCCCTCCTTCTAGTGAAAACCCACACCATATCCCTGGGTCTGTTGTGAAAGAACAGGCTGGAAGACATCTGCCTCTTGCCTTATTTTTTTTTTTAAATTCCTCTAAATGATACAGCCAAGTCTCCACACCAGAGCTCCCGCTCCCTGAACAAACCAAATGGCGGCTGTTGGCAGCATATTGACAGCTCGTTAATGAAGGAATCCTTGACAGTGTGACAACCTGTCCAGACAGCCTTGGGAAGCCAAGTCCGCCCCCACACAAGCCTCAAGTAATTAACAGGTGGGGAAAAATAGAAACTAACTGCTGCTTTGGAAAAGAAAAATACTGAACCAAATGAATTATGCATGTTAAAAAGTAATTCTTATTTTATAAATCTCTTCCCTAGTCCCCACTATCAAGGTCTGCTAGAAAGCGTTTTGACTTTGGGGCCAATCGAGCCTAGATTTCAATCTAAGTTTGGACTCTCACTTGTTGTGTGACTCTGGGAAAATGTCCTCACAGAGCCTCAGTTTGTGATGAGTAACCTGGCCAGATGCTATTTGTACAGGTGCTACCATGGCTGTCATGCACTGCTGTTCAATTGTTAAAGTACTTTTTGTGATAATGGATTTGCCAAACAGTTCTTGAGTTTCCGTCAAGGTGGGATGTTTGTATGTAAGGCTTTCTTGCCTCATTTCTGTGCATTAAGTTTTACATTTCTGTTTTCCTGGTGAGTTGGCACTTCGATTATTAGAAAGGGACCTTCTGTGTCTCTAGTTGTATGTTTTATCTTAACATATTTTTGTTGGGTTATTTTATATGCTGATAGCTTTCTCTCTCAAAATGTAGAGAGAGAGTATACATGCACATATAAGTTATATGTACACATGGGTATGTATATGTAGTTTCTATTGTGTCAGATTCTGTGGGGCTACAGGTCAAGGGAAGGATGAGGGACATGCAGAGAGAGGATCAGCTCAGGTTGGCTGCTTTTTGGCTAAGGTGTCCACATAATTTCCTTGCCAACCTCCTCCCCCAGTCCTGCAAATCTTAAATATAGTCACAGGTGTTCCAATAGAGAACATCTCTTGGAGTGCCAAGTATTGGGACACGCATGTCTCTCTGAACATTTCCTTCCTCTCTCTGATCTAGACAAGAAAAAATTAGAGCATTTCTCAAAGTTTAAATCATTAGGGACTGGGAGTGTAGTTCAGTAGTTAGAAATCTTCCTTAGCAAACACAGGCCCTGATTCTGTTCCTTAGCACCACATAAATCGGGCAGGGTGGCTAGCACCAGTAATCCCATCACTTTGGAGGCTGAGGCAAGAGGATTGCCATGAGTTCAAGGCCAGGGTGGGCTCCATAATTCAGAAGTAGCCTGAAATGCAGAGTGAGACCCTGTCTCAGGGGAAAAAAAAAGTAAATCATTAGCTCTTGATATATAACACAGTTAAACATAATTTAAGACTCTCAAAATGATTTGAAGTGCTTACTTGATTTTCAAGCCTTCTTGGGTTTTAGAACCCTTTGTAAATATAATGAAAACTGTAGACTTCTCAGGAAAAAATGCAGAAACACAAGATTTTAAAAAAAGTTTCAGCCTATTCATTTCAGCCTATCCTTTATATCTAAAGATCCAGAGACTCTTGCTAAAAGGTTCGTTATTTAAATAACTGCATGACAAACTTTAAGGAAAAAAGTACTGTGTGCAAAGTCTAAAGGAGTCCAAATTTGTTTTCCCAGATGCAGGCTCTGTAGTCCTGGAAGACTTTGCTGCCTCGTCTGGTTAGCAGGGATGAGGTTTAGTCTTGAGACCGTGGCCCTGAGCTAGACTGCTTGTGTGTGCTGAAGACTTAAATGAGGACGAAGTGGAAGGGTCTAGGACCAGTCAATCCATGGAGTCCCAGTGGAGGCACGCAGGAAACACTGCTCACTTGGGGCCTCCAAATTGCCACAAGTGTGGGACAATGTTTAAGGATACTTTAAACAATGGTGTAGCTGTGACTTACGAGTAAATAAATAAGGTGGAAATATTATCTCAGAAAATCACCCATAATATAGCAGAGAGAGAAAAGAGGTTGGGAACTATGAAAGAGAAGTTGAAGAATAGGGAAAAAATGTGAAATTTCATCCTAACCACACTGTAATGAAACTATAACCTTCATGAGTAAAGGGAAAATTATAAAAGTTACCAGGCAGAAAAGATAAATTATTTAAAGAAAATCACTGTCAGACAAAAAGCAAAATTTCATCATCAGTAATAGATGCCAGGAAACAAGAAAGAAAGAGAAAAATACCTCCTGGGCATTGAGGCAAAATTGTGTCAGTATACATCTCACTCCTATAAATGAAATAAACAACAAAACAAAGCAAAACTCAACACCTCCAGGAAATACGCTACAGTCTTGCATTTACAATGGCATATAAAGAAACTGATATTTTTATCTTAATATTTCCATTTCCCCATTTCTTCAATTAAAGAATAAGGTACTTACATAATAAAAATGAGCACTAAAAAAACAATAAATTTGCTTGAAAGTGTAGGACATGTAGGAGGGGCATGTCCACGTCTGTGTGAACGAAGCCGATTCTGTAAGGCTTATCTCCAGTCATACTTTGTCCTTTCTCTCTCGCACCTTCATCTTTTCAGGGCACAGTCATACGCTACACACAGCAAGTACAGTTTCGAGGGCCTGTGGCACTTTCAATTTTAAATTGTGGAAAAGAAAGAATGGATGTCAATAATGAATATGTAGTAATGGATTCACCTTGAAGTGCACCTGCTTTTGTATCAGTTCTGTAGGAGTGAAATGTTATTATAAGTAAATATGCTTCTTTACAGAGGAAATAGCCACAAAGATGAAAGTGCCCAGGGCCAGTGAAATCATAAAGCAGTCTTCCACCTGTGATTTCCTGTTCTAATTTTGGTTTCTTCTAAAACAGAGCCTGAGATCAGGTTCTTCAGGCAGTTAATTTAAGAAGTGATTATAGTAAGCAAATGGGAGGGTGGAAGGAGAAAGGAAAGGGGGAGAAGCCAGTAAAATCATATGTTTTCAAGATCGAATTTTTTAGGTGACATGCTTGGGTTTTACCCCAGAACCTCAAGTCCTAAAGCCGTTCAGAATGCTTCCCGGTATCCCCCAGCGGGATGATGTTTCGTGCTCACTACTGCCCTCCCGGTGTTGAGCTCTGCCCTTGGAGGCTGCAAACTCCCTTTTCCATGGCTTGCATAAATGCTGAGTGGCTCTCTGGCACTGCAGCAGTCCTTAAGCAGACAACGTGAAGGGGCTTCCGAAGGCAAGATACTGTTCACATGCGAGCGAGGTTGCATGGCTAGACACAGCTGATGCTGAAGCTACAGAGAAGCCAAAGCGATGGAACCCAAAAACAATGAACATGTCTGCTGCAATTCCTGTGGACCGCATACCTCATTATCCTCACGTTCTTGCCCCACTTTGTGTGTCTGCTAAAGCTCACTTTGCATGCAGCCATGTTTCACATATCCCAGAATTCTTTGTGGGCTTGAAATACAAGTATCTTGAGTTCATGAGCCTTACTTATTCCCCAAAGTCTTGCCTATAATGTTCACTTAATATACATTCTTTACTTAACTGAGCTAAGAGATTTCTGGGCTAAGGTGTAGGAGAACTGAATCCCAGTCATTGTTCTGCAGTAGGTATTCTTTATGAGATTGGATTCCCCTTTGATCTACTTTTGGATTTTATAACTACGTCTGCAGAATGGAGGACCTTACAGAGTGTCTTCTCTAAGAAGTCCACTACATGTGCTGTTTTATAGCTCCGTCCTGAAGGCTCCACTCAGTACGCCAGAGCTCCAGACCTTCAAGGATCAGTGTATATTACTGGGGTAACAGAGATAAACTCACCACAACATTATTATATACAAATGAAGCAACTCTTCCAAAAGAGAGACATAGAATTATAGCCCAACGTGTCAGACAACTAGGACACACACCACAGTGTTTGAACCACCTTTGATGTGTCAGAAGAAATCACCTTTGCTGAGGTAGTTTTTTTTTTTTTTTTAAATCAAGGCTCAGTGGTCCAGGCCTTTATTGTCTTTTTTTATTCATTTATTTTTCTACAGGTATGTCCTGTGCTACCACACCCAGCCTGGGTGGCGCTAGGAAATCAAACCCAGGACCCCACACATGCCAGGCGAGCACTCTCTAATGTCTGAGCTCTGTCTCCAGCTATATAAGGTAGCTCCTGATGATGAGTGACAAGTGATAGAAGTATATGGGAAGGACACTGTGTCCAGAGGTTGTCCCAGAAAGGGAGGCATCTCGAGACTGAGGACATCTAGTCCTCTAGAGATATTCCTGAGGCCTTTTAACTTTTGAGCCATTTCTGTTTCAATGTTTTATTTTTAATCTTTCTGAGTAGTGTTGTGCTATGGTTTGGATCTGAGGTGTCCCCTAAAAGCCCCATATATTTGAATGCAGTGGCCTGATTCTGAAACTGTGTGTCATTGAGTTAGGGCCTGGCTGGAAGGGGCAGATGCTTGAGGTTTGAGGTGGAATGACTGTCAACTTGTTGAGGCTGAGGTGCCTGCAGGGTAGAGCTTTCAAGAGTGTGTTGCTGACTTATGGGCCAGAACGTGAGGGAGAGGCACCCCCCTGGGAGTAGGAGACCCAAACTGGCAGCTGGGGGTAAGTGAAGAAAGGAAGAAGAAACACTGTTACGGCTTCTTCCCGCAAAGCTCTAGCCTTGCCTCAGTCTCCAGTCTAACTTGGCTCCCACTGAACTTATCTTCTGTCTCCAATGCTGTGAGCAGCTCTCCAGCCTCTGCTATGTGTTTCCACTTTTGCCAGCTGCCTATGAATGGACTGTGTGAGACCTTCTGACATGCTGAGCTAAATAAATCTTTCCTTCCTTAAATTGTGAATGTCAGGCATTCTGTCACAGAAGTGAGTAAGAAAGACAAGTTGTCTACACGCTTACATGAAGATTTTAATGTGGTGCTAGTCCTGAGATTAGGAAACGAACCATGGCCCTGAAGGTGAGAGGCAAGACTTTTTTTTTATTTCTATGGTGTTTTCTAGGAAAGGAAAATTGTATTCACTTATTTTATATTTATTACTAAACCCTATGGAAACAGATTTTTAAAAAAACCTACAACTAAAGACTAATGAAGAAAAGAGGGTATATTTACTCCTAAACAGATCTTCAGTCAAGTTATATATATTCAATCAGTCCAGTGTTCCTCTTTTGATAGTAATAAGTAAGTTTCTTTCCAGGAATCAAAATTCTTGTTATTTTCTGCCTACGTATCTTGATCAAGTGCTTGTGTTACTCCAGGTGTACACATGAATGCCAAGTGTACTGCAGGAAGGACACATTATGGGAGTCCCAGGCCTCTCGATATAAATACTCACATTTCCCCTTTCTTGTTTGGCATGAGTAAGAGATTATCTCATAATTTTTATTTCATGGAGTCATTCTCTGCTTTAGAAAGAAATGTTCTTTGGTGGTAGTCATCTCACTACTTATAAATGTCATGTTGAAAAAAAATTCTGGGGAGAAATGCCCAAGAGCTCTTTACTTAAATAGTTTCCTTCGTTACGAAGAGTGGAAAATGAGACGACTTGCCAAAACACTGGATAGAATACAGCATTACCCTGAAGGGGCTAGTGAGAGAATACTGCAGGAAGACTCTCTTACATACATAGAGCTCATTTCTTAAAGGTTTGGCTCAAAGTGTGAAATTTTGTGTCTATTACTTTAGGTATGAACACAAATACTAATGCCAGTTTTCAGTATGTAGAACCTACTGAAAAACAATTCTAGTCCACCATTTTTGATAATAGTGTAGAGATTTCAGTCTTAGTTCAAGATGACTCCTAGATTTTGTAATGAAAGGAAGAAGATTGAATAAAATAATGTGTGTAATGGACTCGGCTCGAATATTGGATCTTTTATCATTTATTTTACTAATGATTGGACTACGTATTTTGCATGTACTGTCAATTCAGTTAACACACATAACAAAAACCACTGAAGGCTAGCAATCACCTTATGCAGTCACAATAAAAAATCAGGCATTTTATCGCTGAAAATTTGTAGATGAGCTAGTGAGGCTCAGGGAACTTGAATCAACTGCCCAAGGTCACATAATTCAATTCATAAGTGATGAACTTGGGATCTGAGCACAAGTTTCTGCCTCCAAAGTTTCTGCTTCAGGCCTGACAAGATCACAGTGAGCTCTCATCAAATGTATGTACAACTTAAATCTTAAGGAACAAATATGATGGAGCCTTTGAAGATGAACCTAGAGAGTTATTTTTCTCAGAATTGTGGAGTAATCTTTTAAAAACAGAGCTGAAAGATGAACGACTTTTTTTGACTAGGCTTTAGAAGTCACACAGTGACACTTCAACTGTGTTGTGTTGGTTATGGGTGGGTTCAATTTCAGTTCATATTCAATGAGCAGAGCTACACAAGACCATTAATAATGACGGGGGATAGTTCACTGGGGCTGAATTTGAAGACTAATGCGTATGAGCTGTGACAGGGCAACTTTACATTATGGCAGAGGAAACTTGGCCAACATAAAGTCTTGATAAAATTGACAGAGTTCTTCCAAGTCAAGTGGAATAAGTAAAATTTATATGTGAGTGGTTGAGGTGTGCAGAGTGAGATGGAGGCACAGAAATCACCAGCAACTAACTCCATATTGGTTGTTCAGGGAATGTGGATTTTAACAAGTAGGAGAAGTCATTGAAAAATTTAAAGTGAGAGATTTGAAGTAGCAAGATATAATTTGTATCTAAGAAGTGGAACACTGATCATAGAGTGGAACATCTGAGACAGTGGAAGATAATGGAATCAGGGAAACAAATACGTATGTGCCAGGATTTGGTGTTCTAGCTTAGAAATGTTGAGAAAAATCAGGAGAAAGACTAGTTACTGAAATCTACTCTCCTTGTAAGAAAGCAGTACGTTGGGAGTTAGGTTATACATTCATTAGCTGAAGAATATGAAAGAATAAAAGGACAGAAAAGTCACTTGAAATCTGAGGAAACTTAAAATCTAAAAATATCAAATGATTTTTGACATATGTGAAAAATTAAGGTGCAGAGAAAAGATGAAGAAAACAAGTTTCAGTGTATGTAGTATTAAGTCATTGGTGAAAGACTATAAGCTTTTACACACACAGACACACACACACACACACGCTCACATATGTTATCTTTGGTGGGACTCACCTACATTTAGCAGCACAGTTTCCCTTTAGAGAAGGGATCTGGCTGTCTGGGCTGAGAATTAGGTGGAGGACTGATGATAGACTTGGTATTTGTTTTGAGTGCTAGACAAGTATATCCTATTTGGAAACTAACCGTCAATTCCTAACTTTAAAAAGCAAATATTAGTGGAGCAGGGTCAGAGGAGATCATGGCTGTGTCTTCCTATGTTTTAAGGGAGCCGCTCGCTATCTGTCTCACAGAGAGTACATGCATGGGCACAGGCTGAGAAGCGTGTGATGTTTTTCTGCACAAGGTGGCGCCAGGCCCTTTACCTGGTATATCCCCTGTGAATTGACCTCTAAAGATTGATTACCGCTCAGCCTTCCACTCCTTTGGCTTGGAAAATTAGATTGAATACCACTATTAATTTTGATTACCAGACCTGAATTTTTTGTAAGTTCATTTAGCAGGCACACAGACTCAAGCCTTTCGTAAATAATGCCTTGGAAGTCTGCCTTCTTGAGGAAGTGGAGGATGCTGAGACCACAAATGCCTACTATGTGCCGAGACCCCTGCTAGGTGTTGACTTGTATGTCACATTGGTTAACCCTCTTATAACCCATTTTGAGCATGAATAATTATCTCCGTACAAACAGGAAACAGAGTTAGGTGGTTAAATGACTTAGCACACAAGAATAAATGACAAAAAAGAGGCCCATGACAGCTGCCATGGATTGCGCTGAGTAAAAAATTAATATTTATCATAGCGTTTCTTAATGGATGATCAATCTTAGATAATATCTCAATTTCGGCAGGTCGCTCTTACCTTACCAGCGAAGATGCTGTGGCTCATAGAGACAGAGAATACTCAGCTCACATGGAGGATGGAATGAGCAGGAGCCACATTCTAAAGTTTTGGATGTTTATCTTCGGGTCTCTTTGTTTATTTTTCAGATCTTCCTAAAGCCAAATACTGATGGAGCTTTACAAAAGCTGCATTACTTTTGGATCTAGTCTTGGCACAGTCTCTCTGCTTCTTTTGGGTCCCCTTCTTACTGATAGGTCCTGTTTTTCATCAGGAACTTAGACAGTGGGTGTGAGAATGATCTGCAACCTGTTGTAAATAGGATTTTTTATCTACCATTTTTATAAGTAATTATAGCTTTTGCCAAAGTAGATGATACATGCCTTTTGAGAAAAGTTTGAGACTTGTGTGCACTAATTGGACTTCCAGGATTTCTTTGTTCTGTTTTAGGCATAGCAATGGGTACTGACTCTGCTTGCTAATTGCATAGTAATCTGGAATCCATTTACAGGACACATGAATACTGTCCCATTGATTATCTATCTATCTATCTATCTATCTATCTATCTATCTATCTATGTATCTAATCTTAGCTTTCTATCCGTTCTCACAAATCTGAAAGCTACAGATTGGAAAGTCATAATGTTTCTGTGGTAGCCAGAGTGTATGACCACATATCATGCTTCCCTTTGATTGTGGGAGGGGCCTGTGGGGATTATGGGTGTCACTCTCATAATTATACAATATTATATGAGAAACGTAAAGGGACTTTCTAGATATAATTAAGGTCTCTAATTAGTTTGACTTTGAGTTAAGAAAAATGAGATTGTTTGGGTAGGCCTGACCTAGTTAACAAAACCCATTCAAAAGGGTTTAGGACTTCCATGAAATTCATCAGTCTCTTCCAGGTCCCAGAGTGTAAGCCATAAGGGAAGAAATTCCTCTGTCAGTGCTGTGTGTTTAGAAGAAGACCTTAAACTTCAGACAGGACCTCTGCCATTTTGATGCATTGCTTACAGACTTACCCTGAGACAGAATCCATCTAAGTCAGGCTCAGACTTCTGCCCTCAAGAAATTGTGAGATTGTAAGTGGTTATAAAGCTGCCAATTTTATGGTTATGTGTTACCCGGCCTGGAAGACTACTACTCTTATGTTTAAAGAAGGAATTTAGACCTCAGCACATATGGTTGCCTCCTGGCTGTACACATGATTTCTTCCATTTTTGTTCCTTTATTATACTTGAATGGATATTCTCATGTAAGAATATTCAAGTACAAGAACCTATACGAACTTCAGTACTCTTGTATAATATTTTTCATGTTGTTTATCTTATGCTTCTCTTTATTCATCTGTGATACAAAGACAACTCTATATTTGGCATGGTTGCCAGCCTATTGAGAGGCACTAACCAAGAAGTTGGGTGATAAGGGGCCTCTATAGATCGAACAGTGACCTCTATGGTATATGAGATAGGTGAGCAGTGATGGTAGAAGGGTTTGAAGTCCATAGTGTTAAATTTGCATCTTAGTTCTACTATGGAAGAACTCTGTGACCTTAGGTAAACTGTTTAGCTTTTTCTTTTCCTCGTTTTTCATCTGAGGACTGAAGGATAACCGCAGGTGACTGGTGAGGACTGTTGTGTCCAGATGGTGAGACCCCATGGAAGATCGCAGGAGCTGATACCGATGCAAACACACGAGAGTCTTTATTGCAAGCTCGAGCCTGGGCTCTCCCACTCCAACACATTGGAGGAGAAGCCCCGAGCCTGATCCACACTCGGTTTTTATAGGCAAAACCCACAAGATTGTAACAGAAACTATTCAAGTTATTTATCACAAAACCAGTTATCACACAGGAAGGGTCTGGTGGGCAGTCCCTTTCAGTTAAAATTGACTGACTCTGAGTAACGGATTGTTTTGCAAGAAACTGCCTATCTGGTGATGTTTTCCGGAGCCCAGGGCCTGGGTTCAGCCTGGAACACAATTATTAACCCATATTTGATAAGCAGCTATCTGTGTTCGGGGAAACTGAGACTCAGGCCTTTCCAGGAATTTGAAATTCAGGCCTGTTACTTTGGAAGGGGAGTTTAAGGCCTGTCATGGAGCCTCTGTGGCCTAGGTCTTTCAGGACTAAATGAGCTTTGGATGTGACTCAGTGTCACCTTTGACTTGATTTAATCTTGTCTAGGACAGTCTCTCTCATAAACTTTGGGGTGCCCTCATGTTCTTGATCAGTTGAATCCTTATAACTCTAGGAGGGAACTCTGAAAAAAATTCATTGGAAATGGAGACTTTTCAGGTGAAAAGACAAGGAAAAATTTCCATTTCCTTTCAAGAGCAAAATGTCACCCTATTCTGCTTCTATGAAGAATAGAGAAATTTGAATAAAATGTCAGTTTCCTTCTGAACTAATTTGGGAATCATAATGACATGCACAGTCTCAGCTGAACACATGAATATTTATAATTAAAAATGAAATTGTCCTTTTTTCAAATTGCAAAAGTGAACAGAAACCCCAAGGGTGTCCGGGGCCAGAAGAGCTGTTCATTTTTAAGAAAAAATTCTAAGAGAAGCAAAAATAAATAAAATTTAAAAATGACATAAAACCACAGAATGGATGCCAGCTGAGGGTGGATAAAATAGTAAGAAACTGTATGAGGCTGATGGTGTGTGTTCCATCCTCTCCGTATGGCAGGAAGTAGGAGATACACAGAGATGGAGGAAGTGTGGAAGATAAAACCTGGCTGTGTGCACCTCCTTCCCTACCTCGCTTCCAGACAATATCTTAACCCACACACAGACTTCCCCCCAGATGTACTGACTGTACATCTCTTCTAAATCGTACTGTGTATAATGAGTCATGCATATATTACTTGCATTAAAACTGAGCAGGATGATGTAAGTACAGGAGGAAAGCAGGGTGCTCTGCGGGGGTTTAGTCTAGTTAGTAGTTACTATGTTCAAATTTTAAATGAGCAAAGTAAGATTGAGGGATGTCTGCTCTTGCTGGTAGATTTATTCCCTTAATGGGAATTTTTAGTTTTTAGTTTTAATTAAAGGCTCTCATCAGCATATTTTCTTATGATCATCACCAATGGAAACCTGTCTTATTTTGGAAGACGAAATGGATAGGCTGTAGATTTGAGGTCTAGGTTATGTGATTCCAACACCTCAAAATTCCAGTTTCTGGATCCTTCTTACTTGGGTATTTTTGTAGTTGAACTCAGTGATCATTGAGGATTTTTGCCTTTTTTTTTTTTTTTTTTGCCCTGGTTCTGCGGCTGTGACTTCTCTCTCTGTCACGTCCTGGTTTTGGAACCTAGTGAAACTGCTGTGTTCATTTTCTTGGGCCTGGTTGAGGGAACTACTTTTGGGAGAAGAGTCAATGCTGGTGTCAGTTGGAAGCTAATTAAGATCTACTTTTTCCTCAAACCCAGTGAAACAATTTCTTCTGCTTTTTCTTCTTAAAGGAGGAGGGAGCTGCTAAAGTGACTGGTTCTAGATTATGAAGCTGAGTTGCGGTAGATCTTTTTTACTGAGAAGGTAGAAGAGTTTAACAATTTAGCAATCTGGATTTCTTGTAGAAGGCTTGAGAAATAGCTTTTTCCTGTTTTTGGAGTTAATGGTTGCTTCCAGTAATAGCACCATGATCGACTTTCCTGGATGTCACCCCCATCTGTTATTTCAGTGACGGTGACTTAATTGAAATGACATCTCAGAATTATTTCTTTAAAATTCATTGTTTAATTCCTTAAATTTAGTATTAATTAATACCAACTTCCCTGGCACTTTGCTCTCTCATTTTTCACTCTCAGCTCTTTTTCATTTTACAGGACTTACTTTACTTTACAATTCAGACTTGTCCGTGTGGCAAGGATGGGAATTTAACGTGGCTTGCTAGTTTACAATGATTATACATTTGGAAAAGAGAGAAGGAAGAGGAGTAGGAGGAGAAAGACATTGGCTATCAGATTCTGCTGTATATCAGTGGAGAAGTCTTGGTGCTGTGAGGGATACTGGGGGTCAAGTGCCTACTACACAGTGTCAGTCATGTCTCCTTGGTAATGTTGGACAGCTGTAGGTTTCAGAGGTCTTCTTTGTCTTGTTTGCATAATATTCAAAATAACACCCTGTGTGTATGTGTGTATATGCGTGCATGCACACAAGAATTCAAAGAGTTAATTTGCATTGTAGCCCTGTGGAAGGATTGTGGTTAATAGTTGTAACAGTTATCATGTATCTTCTCAATGCATTCAAGTTCTTTAAGAATTAGGCTGTGCTAAAAATGTGGTGTTGAGTCTTGGTGGGTAAATAGGATCTCTGTTTGGGTTCCTGCATAAGTCTCTGAGATAAAAATTTGACAGCTTGATGGCTCAGATAAGATGTTCAAAAAAGAATCATGGCCTCCACTAAAGCTTTCATATGTCCCAACCAAGAGGACTTAAATGACATGAGGTCAGCAGAGCAGTTTAAGAAATGATTGTTTCTGCTCTGTACTTCTCATGCAACTTTTATTTAATTTCCACAAACATTTACTGTACGCCTACCAAGTGCCAGCCACCACTGTGGACCCTGGGGATACCACAGAGATAGAAATGTTGACCTCTCCCCATTCTTGTATAGAGGCCCAGCATATACACAGGCAAGTATTGTACAAGGCAGAAAAAAATGGAACCAATTAGTCATGCTTATATCTAGGTGTGGAAGCCAAGAAATAGAAGTGGTTATTCTGGCTACAAGGGACATGGAAGGGACATTGAATAGTGAGCAGAATATTGATAGACAAGGCAAGGGGAAATGTGTTTGTAGGCAGTAATAAAACAAAAAGTAATTTTCCTGTGGTAGAACTTTATTTGTAAGTTAGAACATGAAGAGATGTGTCTGTGTGTGTGTGTGTGTGTGTGTGTGTGTGTGTGTTAGGACTCCAACCACAGGAAAAAGTGATACGTTTCTCATTAGATTTCTAGGATTTAAAGCGTCAGCCTTCCTCCTCTATGGCACAGCTAGAGCCGTGAGAGCATCATCATGGTCATATTGTTGATCATCTGCATAACTTATCACGTGGCAGTCTTCTGGTCTGAATGCATTCTGATGCAGTTCGGTTGTTAGGGCAGCAGAAATAGACTGCTGGCATTTGACTGTTTTAGTTTAACAGACACAGGCTGTGTTTATATTGAGTAGAGAAATAATTTTTTCCCATTAAAATGATTTACAAAAACTGTCATCCACCAGTTCTGCAGGTTCATTTTAAAGGGCTTTGGTAGGATTCTTTTTGTTAGCAGGGAAGGAAAAGAACAATATTGCCCCAGTTTTCGCTGCAGAGAGTAATAGGAAGTGACAGCCGAGAGGCAGGCTGAGATGGTGACAGCAGAAATAGTTCAGTGGCAAATGAGGAGGAGAATGGTATTTACTCAACACCTGCTTTGTTTCAAGCACAATTCTAAGCATGTTTTTGTATTGTTTCACTAATTCTGTAAAGATAAAATGGAATTACATGTGTGAAAGTGCTTTGTAACATGCTCCACCAATATTAGGCATAATTAATATTCTCCTTTATTGTAAAGACTTCTCAGATCCACTTGAGACCATTTTCTGCTTTCTGTTACCAGATGTTAATTTATGTTTAAGCAACAGAAGGTCAGTTTTTCTCTTGTTCATAACTTCTAAGTAAGAAAAGTTGATAGAAGAAGCAGATGGATTGATTTAAGGGACAAGGAAAAGACCCAAAAGGGTCTTTATTTAGATGTTTTCAGTTTCTAGTGTGGCTTTCGCCTTATGGTGCTGGTACACTGGTCAAGGGTTCCCTCAGAGGTGAGTAGTTGCTTGTGTTCGCCTCTCCCCTCCTGTCATGGCTAAAGAGGCTCAGGGCTCAGAGACTGGACTTGCGTTTATAGTGAAGAAAATTGGTCTTCCAATTATTATTACTCATGCTTTACTCAATCCAGGTTCTTCTCAGTCATTTTGAAGACTACTTCCTTTTATTTTTGATTGTTTTTGTGACTAATCACTATAACCAGTTTCAATAGATATTCTGGCTCTACTAGACTTCAGGAAACCTCATGGGACCTCAGAGGCTACACTTAAAATGTCTTCTGGTTGAGAGAGAGACGGGAACACAGGTAGATATTATTTCTTTTGCTTTGGTCTTTAGTAGTGGATC
The DNA here is from genome assembly GCA_004027205.1 of Ctenodactylus gundi. Classification (NCBI taxonomy): domain Eukaryota; kingdom Metazoa; phylum Chordata; class Mammalia; order Rodentia; family Ctenodactylidae; genus Ctenodactylus; species Ctenodactylus gundi. The sequence goes on from PVKB01002131.1 coordinate 160,179, forward strand.
CTACTCTTTATTACCACATCTAATTTCCTGAATCTAACATGAAGATGCTTTGTCAAACAATTGTCCAATCAACAATCCTCTTTCATACTCTCTTCTGTAGCCAAATTGTGTTTCCTTAAGTGATCAGAACCACCCCCCCAGTTTCTCTTTTCCATGATTTTTTAAACCTTATTGTCTTTGATAGGTAGCTTCTTGAGTTATTCAAATGCTATTTCTACTTTCAGTTCTCTTTCAATTGCTGCCCATCTGTGAGTTACTTTCAACTCCCTTCCCTCTTGCTCCATATGTTGATGTTTTCCTGTCCTCTGAAATAGGTCAAAGCCATTTTTTACCTAAAGAACTTCATCCATATTAGGGGAGACTTTATATTATGTGGTATCTGATGCTTTTTATGTATATCATCATCATCATCATCATCATCATCATCATCATCATCATCATCTCATACAACATTTTTACTTCTCATCCACCTTTCAAGATTAGTCTTCAAAAAGCTTTTCATAATCCTGCCTGATTTGGTTTGAATAAAATTTCATGAACTTTTACAGCCAGTTTGAAACTATATCACAATCCAATAATTGAGTGGAGATAATGAAAGTAAGTCCCTTTGAGTCATACCTCTCCAATTTTCCACCTCAGTGATCTTGAACAAGTTATCTAACCATCTAAAACCTTAAAATTTTCTCTTCAAATAAAAATAACCACACTTATCATGACTTACTACTGTCGTGGCTTGAAGGATGGCTCTCCAAAAGTCTACATTCAAATCCCTGGATCCTGTGAATGTTATCTTATTTGGAAAAAGAGGTAAATGAGTAAGGATTATTCTTGGTATGCTCACCTCCAAAGACAAATACTTTTATAGTCAGTACAAAGAAGAGAGGTAGGACTTAGAAGGCAATGGGAAGACTGAGGCAGATATTACACTTGCTTGTCCAGAGGTCTTGAAAACTAGAAATCACCAGAAGCTAGAAAAGAAAATTATGGTGCTGTGGTTTGCATCTGAAATATTTCTCAAGATTTTTATGCATTTGAAAAGTGATTTGATCATGACAGTTAATCTTTCAATTTCCTGGGCTGTTGAAGATGGGGTCTGGCCAGGAGGACCATATTGCTGAAGGTGTGGTAGATCACTAAGGGTGTGGCTTGGAAGGATATACCCTTGCCTTGGCGTCTTCCATACCCCTCTGCTTCCTGTCTTGCTGTTCTGTGAACAACTTTTTTTCCAGTGAGGTTCTCCACAATGCCTTTCCTCCCTAAATATGGATGTCAAGTATTAGATCACAGTACTAAGGAGAATTTGATTTCAGAAGTGGGGTTATTGTTGTAATTGTGGTTGTCCATGTGGCTTAGAAGCCTTTGGGAATGTTTTTGGGAGGTGTATGGAAAGGTTTGAAAGTACCACCTAGAGAAGCTGCAAGCTGATTTTGATGGGAGGTTCTGGTTGGAAGTCAAAGACCAGAATTCTGATAGAAATGAAGATTGAGAAGGCCAGGCTCAAGAGGATTCAGATGGGAAGAAGGACTCCATGGGCATTTTCCCTAGAAGCTCTATGTACTTCACTCTGGAAAAAAGTGTGTTGTTTTTTCCAATCTGTCTACCTCTGGAATTAAATGAATATTTGAAGAAAAAAAATTTTTTGTAAAGTTCACCGAATGTATTTTCTGCTTAATTTTCCCTGTAGAACTGAGATTTTGTCACCAAAAAGGAAAAAATTAAAAAGAATTACAGGATTATGTAGAAGAAAAATTCTACATTTAAAGAATTTATTCTTTAGAGTGTTGTCTCATTTATTATTTTCAAAAAAGTCTGGAGAAAAATGTATAATTTAGATCAGAAACAGTGAAATTCCTCTTATTTCCTTTCTGTCATTGGTTAGCATCTTCCAGGTGCCCACTAGATACAGAAGCCTGTATAGCACCAGGTTCTCCTAGTCTCCCCGTTTCAGCTTTCTGACTGATAATCAACTGCTTATTCTGGGACTCACAGAGACCATCTACATCGTGATCTATTACTCTGTCCATGGTGCTGAATGCTTTTTCCTATTTGAATGATCGCAACCAGTGTAGTAATTTTATATAAATGTACGTGCCTGTCAGCAAAGGGTAGGTAATTTCAGTACAGTGTTTGCATAATATGAGGAAATGTTTATGGAAGGCTGGTTTTAAGAAAAAAAAAACAGATCTGTGGAACCAAAATTAACAGGGGCTTAATCAAAGAAGCAAAAACAAAAACAGCAACAACTGAAAAAAAAAAAAAAACCAAAACAGAAAAACTCAAGAAATGTTTTCTCTGTTTTGTTCATTTGTTCATTTATTTACTTTTTTCTCAACATAAGTTACTTTTTAAGGTAGCAAGTTTCATTCCTTTTGGTCCTTGTGGTTGACTTGTCATCAGATGTTTTCTGCATTACTTGGAGTTTTGACAGTGACAGAATCTTATTTTCTTATAATTGAAAATTCCAGATTTACATTAAGTGAAGAAAATCGAGAGGATGCGGCCAAGGAACAAGAGGGTATTTATATCTTTTGTGAAAGTTACATTCCCTTATTAATTGTATTTCATCTAATTTTTTCAACAAGGCTATGTGATATGTCAGTCATAATTTTACAGGTATCACAGATGACATTAATAAAGATTAAGCAGTCTTCTTATTAAATAGTACATGTAAGAATCCCACAATGTCTGTACAAATTCAAGGCCTGAAAATTTACCATAAAATCACTCTGAAATTGTGGTCTAATACTGTATAACAGGTGAGGCTGGGGTATATGAGGGCATTCTCACATCATAATAACCTTCTTTCATTTGTGTACAAGATAATGCCTTTGTGAGCTAAAACATACTGAAACCATTGTAGGTGCTGCCGCATAACCCAAATATCCAAATGCTTGTCAGTCATAGGCTTGAGGAAGAAGATTGACTTTTGTTAGGTTTTTCTCTGGGAAAAGACTTTGTGTTGTTCTCTAGGTAGGACTGGGATTAGTGACAACTGTCCTAAGTTGTAACGCTTTTTGTTTTTTTACTGAAATAACTCATTATGATGTTCTATTTGTTACTTGTCAAGGAAATCAATATAGTCTAGACTTGTTACTTTGTCAAAACCTGTATAGAACAATTTATGGTCAAAGAGGATTTAGAAACAGAGCAGCATACACAGAGCAGCTGGAGGGATCTGGTTCTCTATGGAAATCCAGCTTCTAAGCTGTTCTCCAGTAGTATGGGTTATATAATCTGGATGAATCTAAAACAGGAAGGATATTTACAAAAGGAAGGAGGCTGGAAGAGAATAAACAAAGACCTGATAAACAGGAACTATCATACATTTTTGGTAGTGTTTTGAGGATTAAATAAAACACTAAGATATATAGTGATGTACCCGGTAGAGCAGCTAGCAATTGAGTCATAGGCATTGTAGGTACTGGAGAGGAAGGAAGAGAAAAAGACCCTTAGTCACAAACACCATCACAACAACAGTGCAGAAATCCTCAGTACCAGGTGTGAAAAGAAGTGGGTTGTCAACATGATTGGTAGAAACACTCTCTCATATCCTTTGGCCATTAGGTTGTTTCATTCATTGAAGCATTTATCAAGGAACAAACACTGTGCTACTTGCTGGGGTAATGAAGATAAATAGGAAATGGTGTTGCCCTGCAGGACTTCAGAGTCTAGTTGGGAAGACAGATGTAAACACATAACTGCATTGTGGGTTACCAGGTACTGTAAGAGAGATGGACAAGGCACAGTTGTGGTGACACTGTACATACTATGAGTACAGAATCCATTTGTGTTTTCTTGCAGTGTTTTCCTGTTGTGCCTCTCACAGTAGCAGGCAAAAAGACCACTCACCAGTTAAATAAGTAAACATTGAATAAAAGGGAGAGGATGGGGAGGAAAGAATTCTTTGAACAATAACAAAAAATGTTTCAACTACATAAAACACTTGATGTTTGGAGGTAGAGTAAGTATCTTTGTGTGTGTGTAGTATGAGGAGAAAGAGTGACACCAGATTAACGATGAAAATGTGTAAAGGATTTGGGGCAGGAACAGTAGGAGCCACTGGAACAGAGGAGCCATTTGAGTACAGCTGGAGCTAAAGAATTACCGGGAATAGGGCTGAAGTGACAGGTAGTAGCTGAGGAAAAATAGAGAAGAAAATTAGTTTTACTAATTTATTAAGTTCTTCATTTAATCATTATGTATTGAGTGCTCTCTGTTGTCAGGGAATGTTAACAGATTTGATAATACTAAAACAGGTGAAAGCTCCCTATCACTTTGAGTGGGCATTCTCATGGTGTGAGGTAATAAAATCATTTAATGCAATAAATATCTCAGTTGTGATTACCAATATGGAGAAAGGCAAATCCCAGACAGAGAGTGTGAAGAGTGGGAAAGGAGGTATGGATGAATAACGCCATTGTATGTGGGGCCTGACAGTTTGAAACCCCAGTGTTTTAGGGTATGAGTTTGCAAAGACAGGTTCCTTTTCTTCCAGGATGTTGTGGTCCTACTTGGATTTATAGCCTGCCTCTGAAGTCTAGTGCCCATGGTTCATGGTTGCTCTGGTTTTATGGGCCTCTTTTTGCCATCCTATATATATGAAGTCATTGTCTTTCCTGTTGAAAAGGGATAGTCATTCATTTATTGCTGATTATGATTCATAAACACTATTATCCACATTATAGATCTGTATTTCAGTACACAAAAGCAATTCTACTATCTCTCACATCAGCTTAATGAGGACTGATTCTCCATATCCCTTAACATATGCACGGTGTTTATGCTTTCCTACTTCAGGCACAGGAATACCTTGGTTTTCCTCTCCGTGTAGCTTAATCGTGACTGATTGGGGAGGAGGGCATAGTAGCTCATGCTCCTTGCTTGCTATAATTACTTTAGCATTAAATTCTTATCTGAGGGACTGAAGCAACTGGGTTGATTTTTTTAAAAAAAATGAATCACCTTAAATCCTTTTGGGCCTAACTAGGTATAAATAAATGAAAGTATCCTGATTAGAATTGGGATATTCTCTGCTGTCTGTTGTACAGTGAAAGGTGCCAGGTTATCAAATACAAGCTGCATTTTATTTAGACAGAATGTGACTTGAGCTATTTGCTAATTTTCACAATTACAAGTCCCGACGCCAGGTGACATAAAATCAAGGCTTTATATCCTTCAAAGCGTCTTCCAGGTCCAGCTGTGTTGCTGATCTTCAAGCCTCCAGACTGCAGGATTGAGCCCCTTTTTCTTCTCACTACTACACAGTGTTTTGGTAGGGATTGGGCTGCGAATGCTGAGACTTCGGATGTCTCAGCTTGCTCCCATCTCAAGCTGGTCCATCATCTCGGCCTTCCTTTTGCCAGCTCTTGCCTCACTGCTTCTTTTCCCTCAGCTTGCAGACCTGCTTAAGTTTATTCTGTATTAAGGGGAAAACGCTGCCTTTCACCACTGTCTTTCACCAATGGCCTTCTGTTCTTTTTTTTTTTTCACAATAAATCCTCTGGAAAGAGTTGTCTGCGTGTACCTCCGCTCCCTTGCTTTTCTTCTATTTTTCTCTCCCTTTCATATTCTAATCAGTGTTCCGCAACGTTTCTTCCACTACACACTCTACAGTTACTCCTCGTAGAGATGACATCAGTGACTTCCTAGTCTCTTGCGGTGCCTGTTGTCCTTGTGTGTCTTGGTCGTGGTTGACACTACGGACAAGTCTTCCCTACTTTTGCCTCTTACCACATCCTGCTTCCTCCTCACTGCCTCTTCCTGTGGTTTCCTCTTTTCACGTTTTGCTTTTTGGTCCTCTTATCCCTCTGTTTGCATTAACACGACTCCTTGGCTTATATTACCACCTGTATGCTAATAATGATTTGATTCACATTGAGAGCCCTGATGTTTCTCCCAGTCTAAGACTGGCTCTTCCCATTGCTTGCTGTCGTTTCTGCAGTGGCCCTTGCGTCACTCAGCAGTTCTCTGGCTCAGCTCACATTGGGATATTTGCTCTTACATGCAAAGATCTAGCTGCTGTCTTTCTCAAAAGAGCATACAGTTTGGCCTGTGCAAATCTTTCCTTGCAGCCTCCTGACTCTTCCAGCAGACTTTCTTCAGAAGGTTATCACGTGTTACTTGAATAGCTCATGCACTTGCAAGGAGGCCAGGAGTCCCTGGATCTGCGTACCCCATGCTGACATTCTGGCTCCACTTTTCTGAGGCTGCCTACCTCTTCAGCAAACCCATTTCTCTCTTTTTTTAAAAAAATTTTGGATATAGACTGTGTTTTTCAACTTACCTTACAGTGACTGGAAGTAATCAAATGTAAATAATTTGCAGTCTTGATCCATAAAAGCTTTCTTTGAGATGTTCTATTTTTCTTCTACTTATTTTCTTCTGGCTGAATAGAGTATTCAAAGGCTTTCGGGCAGGGTGGAGAACAAAAATAATTTCATGGTGCAAAGTCTCTTCTGTCTATTCTCATTCTAAACTTTCCATCACAAGAAGTAAGTAGCTTGTATTGAGCCACCGAAACTTGGTCCTTTGTATGTCATAAAGGTTAGCCTGTGTTACATAATCTACCTTTTCTGTTTCCTAACAGTTAACAATTACATGTGACTTAACATGTTCAAATTACTTTGCTTTTATTAAGTCACTCAATCTTCTAAACTACACAAAGTATACATGAATTATTAATGTTTTATTAAATAGAAAGAAATTGGAGCCAAAGAAAGAGAATTGAGATGACTTGCTTATGATCATACAGTTGGTAATTGAGAAACTGAGATTTGAATTTATATGATTTGCTTTCAGAACATATGTTCTTAATCACTATATGTAAATTCAAAGAGATGTATAGTAGACAAAACAATGGGTCTTCAAAGATGTCTGTGTCCAATCCCTGCAACCTATAAATACGTATGTTGCATGGGAAAGGGGACATTTCTCATATGCTTACATTAAGGAACTTGAAATGGGAGACCATTCTGAATTATCTAATAAATCCAACATAGCCAATTGGGTCCTTAAAAGTAGAAAAAACATGTATCAAGAGTGAAGATGCGATGTACTGAAGACACACCCCCCTGGAACTCCAGAGTTGCATCTCTGCTCATCTATATTTTAGTCCAACAAGGCCAGTTTCAAGTTTCTGATCTAATGAAAAGTAATAGATTTCTGTTGTTTTAGACTACTAAGCTTATGAGTGCTCATTAATGCAGCAATGGAAATGGAATATGAGATTCACAGAGAGAGACATCCTTTCACTGTGCGTAATGCTTGAATTTCTCACAAGTTCTGAAAACTAAGCTTGTCATGAGATAATTCTGCTCAATCCCTAGGCTGTCAGTACCTACTGTGCTTGATTTCTTCTGTGTTTTTGTTCAGTTGTTTTCAGTTTAAAGCAAGAACATTTTTCTGCTTGATTATTCACATAATTTACATGTAAGGTATAAATAATTATGAACATCAATTTTGGATAAACATCTTCACAAGTGATTTTTATCCTAAATAAATACACCCACTCCACAATCTCTATTTTTAATATTTTCTGTTGAGGAGCGAATATCTTCTCAATTGATTGCTACCTTCTATTAAAAATCTTATGATATTTTGCAGATAGCCAGATAAAAGATAGCCCAGGGAGAATGCGATTTTTTAATTCTCTTGACAGTGTTAGAAGTGTAAGTGTCTAAACCTGGAATCCATGAGAAAATCACACCCCAAATTTAAATACAAAGATTAGAATCGTTCTCCTCACTTCATCACTACCCAGCACCCTTCTCTTTTATCCCTTTGCACATAAATATTCCTTTCAATCACTTTTGTTTGTTCACATTTCTAGTAATCTTTTTTGATGTTCTCATCATGTGTAATTACATTGTTTTCTTTGTGAATATGTACAATACTGATTTGAGAGTGGGAAAACGATATTGATTATGATGTAAGAGGTAGAGTAGTGTGCCAAGATTGGTTCCTGAGAGTTGGAGCTGGGATCCATCCCAGACAGCCTGGCTGCAGTGCCTTCGCCTCCGCCACTGCACACTGCCTCGTGACTACACGTCCCAGCAGATAGGTACTCATGTTTAGATGTCTCCTGAGATTAGTTGCTTTTAATCATTTCATCTTTCAGCTGAGGACACTGAGGCTCCGAGTAAGCAATATCACTAGCCAAAGGTCATGACTTACTATTACATTGGATTCAGTTTAAGAAAAAAAATGTTTAGAAAAGCAGAAATTCAAAGGCAAGCTACCCCACAAGTAGGTTCATGTTTTAGTGTGAAATTAAGAAGGAGCATCTCACCCTGGAGGTTCTTATTCAACTCAGTGTTAATAGGACACAGCTCAATGGTCCTCCCCTGCACAGCAGTCCTGAGATGAGGTTGATGACTCCTGAGATTTTTGCACCTACTTTGGGATAGTGGGAAATCAGTAGTTGACTGTTGTTTCATTTGCTCCTCAATGAAAATGCAATTAAGTACCTCAGTGCCAAGGCACAAAAGTGGGTAAGTCACAGCCTCCTTTTCCTAATACAGCCTGTACATAAAATACTTTGTCTGCCGTGGGGGCAAAGGCACAGCTGTGGTGACAGACTTTCTTAAGTTTGCATTCTGGCTCTGCTGCGCATTAGTAGTAGGAACTTGCGCAAATGTTTAAAAACTCTAATAACCCTCAAAACTTTTTATTTCTTCTAACATAAAAGTAAAAAAAAGATCTAATTGAATTGTTGTGAGGCTTACATGAAAAGTGGCAACCAGAGAATGTAGCCTATAGTTGGGGTTCTATAAATGGCGGTAGCTGTATTGTAACCTGGCTGTGGTATGCTTTCTAGCAGAGGGAATTCCAAGTGTGGAGGACACCTGGAGACAGTGAAAATTGTGTCAGGCCTGGGAGATTTGGTAAAAAGGAATCTTCAGAGTTAATGAGTCTTAGCATTTTCCTACGATTCTTTTAAAAAGATCAAATGCCGAATCTTTGCCACATGGGTTTGTGCTTGAGTTATATTTAGTGGTGGGTGTGAGAAGTAGAGCTGGAGGGGTTTTGTGAGTCCAAAGACCGCTGAGAAATTCTCAGTTCTCTGTGTTTCTGTGCCATCCCAGCTTCTGAAGGAGGAATGATTCTCGGTCCTTGGCACCAGCCTCTTGATCACACACTGACTCTATTTTTTATAGGGTTTTTTGGGGCATATTTTATTTAATTCTCAGAAACACCCCGAAAAATAGAGATTATGCTGATTTTTACATATGATGACAGATAAGTGAGTGACTTATTGAAGCTCAGGATTGTGACTTGTCCTTGAAATGATGACAGCAAGTGCAGCCCCGGTTTGTTCAGTTGATCATGTGCATTCTCAGGAGCCTTGTTAGGTTTTGTGCCTGTGACCTGGCTTCAGGTCCCCTGGTCACACTCTCCCTCTTTGCAGTAGCAGCAGGGGCCATGATGATTGAATCTGGCCCCCTATTGTGTAACTGATAACCTTGATCTTCTGCTACACAATCTCTGACACAAGAAGACTTGATTTTGGAGCTTATATGAGCTTTTTTTTTTTTTTGAGGCATGATCTCTGTGGCCCAGGCTGGTACTGTACTTACTGTGGAGCCCAGGCCTGGTCCTGGACTCACCGCAGTCCTCTTCTATCAGCCTCCCGAGTGCCTCTTGTGTGCAGTAGTTTGAGTATATCTGAGAACTCTGTGAAGGCCTGTTCACTCCGGTATCCTTCTCTCATTTCCCAGCTAAATATAATATAGCCTGCAGATAAAATATGCTTTCATATTCATGAGCCAGGTGGAAACCAACACATACAACTTTCCTCCTCTGGCAATATTTGTCTTACCAAAAATGTCCTCCAAGAAATTTTTGGTAGACTTGTATGCTCAGTGATTTGAACTCCCACGAAGAAGATACATTATGCCCATTTTGTATTATTTATGTCCCAGTAATTCTGTTTTATTGAATATTTATTGCATGCTAGGCTCTTGTAAAGGTAAATATAATATTTCTTCTCAAAACCCCAGCCTACTTCTCAACAGGGAAAATTGCTGATATCGGATTAATTTTTACTTCTAAAATCGAATAGATCAAAAAGACATTTTGTGCAATTCAGTGTAATGCATGTGAGTGCCAAGGTAGGGAAGGAACCACTGCTCTGTGGTTCTCAGCCGTAGCATAGAGTCCTTGTGATATGCTGGGGTGTGTCAGGAGCTTCAGATGGACCATTTTGCTTAATCTTCACAGCAACCAGTAGATGCACAGAGTAGAGTTGTTCCCATTTGAAGTGAGCACACTGAGGCTCAGAAAGCAAGCCTTGTCATGGGAGCAAGTACCAAACCCAGAGTCCCACACAGCTGTCTAGCTCCAAATCACTTGATGTTTCCGGGTTTCGGTATTATTACCTATAAAATGAGAGGAACAGTGGGCAGAGTTCTTTCCATCACTTTACCCTCATATGAGTCTTCTTACTGTGAAATGGTGCCAGGGTAAGTAGCAAATTCAAATCCTCAAAAATAAGTCGTTAAAGCATAATAAAAGTGCAAGGGAAAATCAAAATAGTACTTATGAAAAAACTGTGTATATATCACATATATGCAACCTTCTGTTTTGTTTAAAGAAGGAATGACTCATAGTTCTACATACGGGTAGAAAACTCAGGGACTTCTCAATATATGGCAAGGTAGCTGACAATAGCAAATGGACTGATAAATAGAGAATCTATTTTTGAGAACTCATTCATGGAGAAGATTGAATCTAACTTGGTCAGTTCTCCTGTGAAATAGACATTTTGTCATTGTGCAGAACACACACACACACACACACACACACACAGGAGTCAGGATAATGTTTTTGAACAATTAATTGGATTACTAAGGCTTAAAAGATTGGTTCGATATATCCACATGAAATCATCAAGTGAATTGGGCTAGCAATTTTCTCATAGCTACTATTAAAATATAGGACCAGATATAGGATTTTAAGATTTTAAGCTATTTTTATGGCATTCAGAGTGCATCATTTACATTATAAAAAGGATGATTTTGAAATCCAGGGTTTGTGTCTTTGGGTCTGTTGCAAAGAGCAGGTATGGGAGACAGTGTTATCTCAATTTCCTAGGACATGTGATAAAGCCAGCTAACTTGTAAACAAAAGCGTCAAAATTGTTTGATCTCCTATATTTTTACAAAACAGTTGTAACACAAGGGTCTATGTCTGAAGTTTTAGAAAAATCTTCTTCTGTGCATGTAAATTAATCTACACAATGGTAGAAGATAGAGTCATAGGAAGTCTGTTATAGGAATAGGCTGCAGACATTTCTAAGCATCTTTTTCAGCATCTACAAACATGTAGATGAAGATTATGATTTAGTGAAAAGTTATTGATTATTTAATACATAATCTGTAATTATCTCATTAGTCCTCAAGATATCTTTTGAGATGAACTATAGGAAGTTGAGACGGGAGGATTTTAAAGCATTTAAATATGGCATTCCTATGGCAATGAGACAAGGCAAATGAGACAAACTTGGCCTTTGATATTCATTGCTTTCATGATTATTATGTATATTATTATTAATTCAACTCATTGAAAAAATGATGTAAGTGAATGGGAAAAAGCTACTAGATTACTAGTGTGGGGGAAAAAAAAAACAGAAAAAAAAAACAAACCCAGAGCTTGTTTTGTGTAAATGTATGAGTTTGGGATGTGGGTACATCTCTTCTCAGTAATGTCCCCAAATTCAGCCCTAAAGTACCTACTTGCCTCAGTTAGCAGGAAGCTCCTTCCACCCTCTACCCTCTTTACTGGTTTTTATTAGCACTTTGAGACCGTTCTGGTCCAGTTTGCTGTTGGCTGGACCTGGCGGTGTGGTTTAGGTACAGTCTGCATGGTTTGTGCTGGAACGTAAGATCAGTTGAAAGAAATTCAAAACAGCCTTTCTATTATATGCACTTATATTCTGCTCTGAGCATTGGGCTTAGGCTAAGGAGAAATGCGCTTCAAACTTATATAAAGTCTCATGGGCACAGCCTTGTAATTGTCTCTTCTGAGTTTCAAGGACGTGTTTTAAGAGTAGTATGGAATAATCTGACCACTAAAATAATTAATAATTACAATGGGTTATTATGCATCATAACTCTTAAAAATACTCACTGCCCCCCCCCAACAATTTAAAAATATGAGAGAACCAACTCATTACTCCCGAGCACTTACACACGTGTAATCCTAGCAGTCTGAGAGGCTGTAGCTGGAGTATTTCAAGTTAGAGCCCCGAATAGACAACAACTTAGGGAGAACCTGTTACAATGTTCCAAAGGGTATTGGGGGTCTCTGGTAGCAGCTCAGTGCAGGGACTCTGGGTTCAATCCCCAGTGCCATACACATAAAATCTACTCATGCTTTCTCCAACAAAGTCTATTTCAAATTATAACATGGTTTGTGAGGGAGATTTCCTGAGAGAAGGGTTCCTGACAGTACATAGAGAAGAAATAATAAGGTCAAAGAAATCGGACTTTAGCCAGCGTTTTAGCTTTATTGAGGTACATTTGATAAGTGCATGTTGCACACATTTAAAATGTATAGTGTTTGAAACATGTAAACCTTATACAATGACTAACTCAGTCAAGCTTTTTGTACGTTCAACATTTGGCCTGATTATCTTTTGTGTGGTGCAGACACATAAGACCTACTATTACCATGTTTTAAGAATGCAACTCACACTGTAAATTGTAGTCACCATGCGTTAGATCTTTTATCCTGATTCATTTGATAAGTATTTAATTTTTGGCAAATTGTTTCCTTATTACCTCTCAACTTCCCCCGTTGGTAACCGCTGCTCTTCTCTCTGCTTCCATGAGTCTGCCTCTTAGATTTCACATAAAAGTAAGATTGTAGTGAATTTATCTTTCGGTGGATGACTTGTCTGACTTTTTGTAGCCATCCTGTAGGTTCATATATGTCATTGTAAATGGCACTACTTTTGTTCATTTAGTGCTGCTGTCATAGAGTACCACACAGTAGGAAATTTGTGAAGAGAAGAGATTTTTTTTTATATAGTTTTAGAAGCTGAGATGTCCAAGATCATGGGGTGGCATATGAGGAGGGCCTTTTGGTAAGTCATCCTGTAGCAAGAGGCGGAATGGCAAAAGAGGGTTAGAGAGAAAGAGGAGGCCGGCATCACTTTCATAACAAACCAAATCTCTTAATGCCCGTCTAGTCCCGTAATCATGGCATTAATGCACTCAGCGGGTTGAGTCCTCATGATTTAATTATTTACTATAACATTCAACTCTTAAATATTGTTGCCCCGGGGAAAGTAAGTCAGAAGCAGAAGGTGAAACATCAAATGGTCTCTCTGATATCAGAGACCCAGATCACAGCACCTATGGAACTTAAGACGAAAGACAAAGTGAAAGAGGGCTGTAGGGTGGGGGAGGAGGGAGGGAAGGGTGGGTTGTAGGAGGGACAAAAGGAGAGTGGGAAAGCCCTTGTCACCTTGACAAGATACATATGTGCACAAAATGCTCCACTGTATTGTAAACCTTGAATTTTGCATGTATACATATCAATAATATGTGGGAAAAAAGAAATGTTTCAAAGCATCACAGGGAAATTTATAGAAAGATTTGCATATGTTATGTTCTTGATTGTAAAGATGGTTTTACAGATACAATTATGTCAAAACTTATTAAATTGAATCATTTAAGGTTCAAAAAAAATTGTTGCCCCAGCGATTCAGTTTTTCACTAGTAAGGTCTGGTGGACACAATTAGACCCTAGAAGACAGGCTTCTATTCTCTTCCCTTTCATGGTGAACACTATTCAGCTATGTGTGTGTATGTATAAATTGATAAGCCTCATGTAACACTTAATCCATTTGCTTTTGTAACTTATCTACGTGAATAATGCTGCAGTGGTTGTGAAAATACAGGCATTGCTGCAAGATACCGATTTCAGTCCCTTTGGACACATTCCCACAAGTGGGTTTGCTGCCTAATGCAGTGGTGCTGCTGTTCAGTTTTTCGGTACACCCATATGCTTTTCTTATAGCTGTCCACTTTATCTTCTTAGCAACAGTGTCTAGAAGTCTCTTTTCTTCTTGCTCTGACTGATGATACCTCTTGTGTTTTTGATGATAGCCATTCTGACAGATGTGAGGGGATATTATGGTTTTAATTCGAAGGTGCCTGAGGACATAATGATCGTCTTTGTCATATTGCTACACTACAATACGTGACGCCCACCGCTTGAGGGAGGAAAGGTTTACTCTGGCTCACAGTTCAGAGGTCCCAGTTCATTCCTGGTCCTTGGTCAGTGGTGGCATGGTGCAAAGGTCTGGCAGAGAATAGCTGCTCATGGCATCCAGAGAGGAAGGAGCAGGAGGGCTAGGGAGAAGCTGCAGCAAGAATGTTGTCCCTCCAGACCACTCCTCAGCCAGGCACCTAACCCTTAGGAATAGATGCCTCCCCGCTAGGCCCCACCTTTTTTAACAGCACAGGAAATCAATAGATTAACCCCGTGCGTGAATCACCTTTCTCCCCTCACGTGAGTCTCTTGGCAACATTCCAGATCCAAACCATCAGGTGGTCATATGTCTGTTAAGTGTTTGCATGTCTTCCTTAGATTTCCTTAGGAAAATTCCCATATGAGAGCTTTTGCCCATTTTTTAATCAAAAAAATTAACAAAATAGCTGTTTTTCTTACTTTCATTTGTATCTCCTTTTAGATATATGGTTGCAAATCCTTTATCTTTTCATTTTGTTGATCATTTTCTTTAATAAGAAGATTTGATAGTTTGATATAGTTCCATTTGTTTTTTTTTGTTTATTTATTTACTTCATTTTCACTGCCAGTGATGTGGTGTCCTAATCAAAAAATGATCATTGTCATGACCAGTGTCAAGGATCTTGTATAATTTATTTTCCTATAGTAACTTTATGGATTGAGGACTTACATTAAGTATTAAATCCATTTTCAGTTGATTTTTGTGTATGTTGTCAGTTGGTCTAATTTGAATTTTTTTGCTTGTAAAAACCTTTTATTCTCAGCACAGTTTATCAAAGAGAAATATCCTTTTTCCAATGTATATTCTTGCAATTTCTGTCAAAAATTAATTGATCACATACACAGGGGTTTGTTTCTGGTTCTTTATTCCTTTTATCTGTGTAAGTTTTTGTGTTGACATCTTATTACATTGATTACTTTGTAAAATAATTTAAAATCACAAAGTATGATACTTTCACATTTGTGTTAGTTTTTAGAACCTTTTCTGGTTCCCTATAAGTGTTAAGATTGTTTTTCCTTTTATATAAAAGTGTCATTATAACTTTTATACGAATTGCATGGACTCCGTAGGTTTTTTTGGGGGGATGTGTGTAGAATGGGTAATGCAATAACACTAATTCATTGGATTGACAAATATAATAATCTATTTCCATTTATTCGTATCTTCTTCTAGGTCTTTTATTGATAGTTGATAATTTTTAGTGTACAGATCTTCACCCTCTTTGGTTAAACTTATTTCTAGATATTTTATCTTTTTGATAGTATTACAAATGGACTTGTTTTCTTAATTTCTTTTTTAGAATGTATATTGTTCATACACAGAAATACAATTGATTTTTCTATGTTGATTTTTATACTATGCAGTGCTACTAAAATTAGGGGTGAAGAATTTAGAGTTATCTACAAAACCTGTGCAAATAGAGAATTTACTTACATTAGAGTTTGGAGGTATCTTATTTGCTTTTATTGCCAAATTGCCTTAGCTAGGACTTCAAGTAGTAGGTCAGATAAAAGTGAAAAATAGGCATTCCTGTCTTTTCTCCAGTCTTATAGGAAAAGCTGTCAGCTTTGTACCACTGACATGTCGCCAGGGTCTTGTCACCGATAGTCTTCATTGTACCAAAACACATTCTTTCTTCACTCAGCGTGATGAAAGATAGAATGATGTCAAATGCTGTTAATTTCTTTCTGCATCTATTCAGATGATAGGATTTTTATCCATTATTATCTTAGTGTGGTGTATTGTCATATTGTCACATTTATTGAGTTATGTATGTCGAATCACTCTGGCATCTCAGGGGTAAATCCCGCTTGGCCATGGTGAATGATATTTCCAAGGTACTGTTCAACTCAGTTGTTTGTATTTTGTTAAAAATTTTGCTTCTGCTAGACCTGAGGGTGCACTCCCAGAACCTTTGCCCCCCTAGGTAGCTGAGGCAAGATGATCCCAAGTTTAAGCCCAGCCTGGTCAACTTAGTGAGTTAGTGCGATCCAGTCATAAAAAAAAGGAAAGAAAGAAAGAAGGAAGGAAAGAAAGAAAGAAAGGAACAAAAGAAAAGAAAAGAAAAATGGCTGTGCCTGAAGCTTAGTGCAAAGGCCCTGGGTTCAATCTCTAAGGTTGCAATACATACATACATACATACATAAATTGCATCATGCATCTGTATTCTTCAGGCCTGTTGGCTTTCTCCCTTCTTTTCTTGCAGTATCTGTGTTTGGCTTTGGGATGAGAGTGGTTTAGTCTTTAGAATGAGCTTAGCTGTGTTCCCTCCTTAATTTTTTTGAAGACCTTGAGAATTGGCATGAATTCTTCTTTAAGGGTTTTGTAGGTAAAACTATGGCCATATGTGCATGGTCCTTTCTTTGTTTATTGGATTTTTGGTTACACATTCAGTCTCTTTACCCATTATTGGTCCATTCAGATTTTCTGCTTGTTTATGATTCCATTTTGGTAGGTTGTCTATTTCTAGAAGTACATCCTTTTTAGTCAGTTATGTCTTGTTATTTTTATATTTACATCTGTATTTTGACAGTCTTCCCTTTCAACTTGGAAAACTTTCTTTATATTTCTTTTAAGATAGATTTAATATGATATGATTCTTCAGCTTTTTTCTCTCAATCTAAGAACGTCTTCACCTCTCTTTTAATTTTAGTGGAGAGCTTTACCAAGTATGATATTTTGGCTGACACTTTTTTTCTTTCAAGACTTTGAACAATCATGCCAATATCTCCTTCTCTGTTAGGTTTCTTCTGAAAAATTTGGTGACAGTCTTACCTGAATGTTTGATTGTATGTGATACTTGATTTTCCTTTTGTTGGCTTATAAAATTCTACTTTTGAAGCTTTTATAATTTAACTACAGTGTGTCTGAGGTAGTTTTTGAATTGATTTTCCTTGAAAATTTTTAGCTTCATGTGTCTGGAAGTTCATATCCTTCTCAATAGTTGGGAATTTTCTATTACTATTTATTTAAATAAACTTCTTTCCCTTCCTTTCTCTTCTCTATCTCTGAGACATGCACAACACATACTTCGATTCACCTGATGCAGACCCATAGATTCTGTGTGCTTTCTTTGCTCTCTTTCTTACTTTTTTCTTTTGTTCCTGTGCTTAGATCATGTCAAGTGACTTGTCTCTGAATGTGCTGATGTTTTTCTTCTGCAGTTTGTGACTAATGCTTAGTTAGGCCCATTCATTTTTTGTTTTTCATCATATTTTTCAACTCCAGTATTTCTGCTTGATTCTTCTTTAAAGTTTCCACTTCTTTATTCAATTTTATTCATATTCTGCTATCCTGAGTTCACTTCATTGCCTGTGTTTTTCTTGCATTTAGTTTCTTCCAGGTGACTATTTTATGTTCCTTGTCATACAATGCTTACATTTTTATTTCTTTAGAATTGATTGCTACAATTTTATTTTTCCTGTTGAAATGACTCTTACCCGATTATTTGTGATCCATGGGCTTTTGCATCAATGTCTATGCATTGGAAATAGAAAAATACCTTTTCTTGTCTTTGCGTGTTGGTTTTGTTGAATAAAGATATTTTCTTATTAGGTTCCTGGGTTGATGGATGGCTCCTAGGTTACAGTCAAGCAAGCTAACTGTATTTACAGGGGTGTTCATGGTTAGTGAGGTTCATGGTTATTGGAAGATAGAGTGTACATGGCTAGTGAGTGTATAAGTAGGAAATTGGGCAGAAGTGAATCCCACACCTTGATCAGTAAGGCTGGTGTGTGGATGAAGGTCTACTTTAGAGTTTGCAGTAATATAGGGGACCTGTTACCACCTGTGTTTCTGGGAATATCTCTTATCAAATCTTTAAAAAGTTTTCTGGTAGTTCATCGAGTTATCTCTGTGTTGGAAAAATTGGCCTTGGCTTGGAGATTAGAGGGGATATAATTGAGTTTCAATACCCTTTTAATATCTAAAGCTCAACTGAAGTTAGTAAGTCTGTATCCAGAAGCAGGGAGGGTGTCTAAGCCTACCTCCAGAATTGTAGACAAACTTATCTCTTGCTTGGTCCCTGGGTGGGCAGGGCCACTCCTGCATTATGGCCAAGAGGGTTTGGAACTGAATTAGTGTTGTTTGAAAATCTTCAGTTGGGTCAATTTCAGTGGGCTTGCCTGTGAGAATACTGGAGTGTGTTCCCTGCCATGTACAGGGGTGACCAAGGTTGCTTCCTTACAGTGGCTAAGAGAAAGTGGAGCCTTGTCACAGTGCACTTCAGGATCTATAGCTGGGACTCGTGTGGGCCTATCACTTAAGGCATAAATGGATGTGACTTCTCTTGGATGCTGCTGATCATCGTAAGACAAGAACCAAATGAAGTTACAGCTACACCCACAGCGCATAAGGTTACTTCTGGGATGTAGTCCTAATTTCAGTCAGTGAGCCTGTTACCTTTTCAATATAATTCCTGAAAGGTTTCAATCCTCTGTCTGAACCCAAAAGCCTCCACAAAGGCAGTTTTATCTGTGGATGGCTGCTAAATTATTGTTTCTGAGGGGGAATGAAAATGGGGGGAACTTCTTTACTGCCATCTTGCAGATGTTAATCACTCAGGTTTTTGCAGTTGGTAATCCATTAATGGATTTAGGCAATTAAGTGAAAATCCATTAGAGAAAGTTGATAAGGCATTATGTGAGGAAGAGTCAGCCTGCCAATATCTGCCTTCTGATCAATATGACCATTACCAGCTAGGAAAACACAAGTCATTATTTGGATTATTATATTGACCAAAAAGTAAACTATTCAATAATATCTATGAAATATTCTCACATAGAAACCAAAACTAATGTTTAATTAGTTATCTGTCCTTAACAACAGCTTATACGAAAGATGGGGATGGATGGACAATCTTAAAAATGAAAAATACAAAATGCTTTGGGAGAAATTACTTTCTCTATGAATCACGTCAGTAAGGAAGGGTAAACACTCACTTAATATGTGATGTGACTGTTTTTCACTCTGTAGTCTTTGTTAAGGCCACAGATCAACTACTACCACATAAAAGACCCCAGGCAAGACTAGCAAAAGAGCAACTCATCCTAACTCAGACCACACTGTAGGCATAAGAAATGCAAGGCTAATAAATTATTCTTGTAGCCTACATTTTGGGTTTTGGGACAGTTTTTAGGCAGGAGATTGTTTTTTCCATATGGACATATATACATACATATATATGTATATATGGAACATACAGTAGTTACTTTGAACTTGAGTGTTTTGTGCACATATATATTGTGTCAAAGTTACAATCCGTTCCCTTTCACCTTTGGGCCCCCCTGCACCTTCTGCATTCCTCATAATTCCCACTATCCCTCCTGTTTTGTTCTATAGAATGACTGCATGTGGGAGATGATTGAAACTGATTCTTAATAACCAAATAAACTGAAGACCCCATTGGAATCATATTCAAACAAATCAAAAATAAAAAGACTCGAGAGAGATAAGGAAATGTGACCATGGATTTTGCAGTGATGATGGCAACAATTTATCAGAGATTAAATAAAAAATGCCTGCGATGCATGCTTAAGATTGATTAAGGAAATCCCTTGATATTCAGTTTCCCTTGAATTTCCTTCAAAAGACAAAAGTGAGACACATAGAACACTAAATTGGTAAAATATTGATACATATATTATTCCAATTTTCACTGCTATAACAGAGTAGCTGAGGTTGATTGTTCTATAATAGACAGGAGTTATTTACCTTAGTTTTCTGGACTGTAATTTCAGGATTAATCAGCCCTATCAGTTTGGTTTCTGGTGAGATTGTAGGGAGGGTACTTAATTGTAGGAGTGTGTACAAAAGGGAAAGATCACACCACAACACACGAAAGTGAGAGTGGAGGGGCCATTTTGTTTTTTCATAACAATGTACTCCCACGGAAGTGAGCTCACTGTGGGACAAGAAGTAATTCTTTCCAGGGCAGCCCTCAGGTTCCATGTGACCTCTTGAAACTAACACGCTGGAGATGAAGCTTCCAAAACATGAAGCTCTGGGAGAGCTGCTCAATCCAAGTCCAAACCATAGCCCCATTTATTGACATTTATTGATATGTTTATTACAATTTTTCATTCCATTTCCTAACTTCTGATTTTGTTTTAAATAATTTTTTGCACTAACCTTTTTTTAAAAAATCAATTGTTTGTGGTGGCTTCTCAACAAATACTCACTTTCAACATGTGAATGCTTACCTCCCCCCCGCCTTTCTTTCAGTTGGGAGAATTGGCTCATGTGGAAAGATCTCTGGGCAGAGTTGCTAGTAGGCTAATTGAAGTATTCATGGGATTTGAGAACACTAAGACTCGCACAGCAGGAACTGCCACTTCCCTAATGACTTCCACAGGGGTGTAAGGACGCTCATGTGGGAACTGTTCTCAGACCTAGGAGCCTTGTTATTCATGTGCTTTTTACCTAAAAAGAAATTTTAATTGACATAACAAGAAAATAAATTGAATGTAGCCCATCTGCAATCTCACTCCTATGGAGAATCCGGTTCTCAGCTAGATAGCAGTCTAGCTGTGTCAGATGACGAGGGCCCTTATACCTGGTAACTTAACTGAGGGAGAAATGGCGTCAGTCAACTCACTTCTAGTGGTGTCACAGCTGTGAGGCTGAATTGTGTCATCTAGGCAAAAGCAGCTTTGAAAATTTCATGAGAGGATGGTTTGTGTGTGTGTGTGTGTGTGTGGGTGGGTGGGTGGGGGGGAGCTGACGACTGTGGTGCAGAGGGGTTCTCTGTTGTAGAACTGGTGGCCTGAACAAGCCCCGGGGAATAAGCCACCTTGAAACTGCATTTTCTTATTAAAAAGGGAGAGAGGAACAAAGAGCCCTATAAGCCTCTACAATTCCTAATGTATTACTGTTTAGAAATTTCAGTCAGGTTTCCGTTGGACCTGCTGCCGGCCATCTTGGCTACGTGCTCCACGTATCTGACCTTATTTAGTCATTACTAATTCCTGTAGCAACCTGAGGGCGGAGAGACCATCTAGCGCCCAAGTCATCTGTATCCCACTACTAGCTTTAAGTATAGAATGGGTTCTTAGCTGAACTGTTTTGTAGATATCACCGTACCTAATTGATTCAAAATCCTAAAATCAAGAGAGTCTGTTTTACTGTTTGGGCAGTCTCAAAATCAAGGAAGTCATTACCATCCTTGGTTGAGGATAGTTATTTTGATTACATTGTATAATAACATGCTTGTTTTAATTAGACTACCATGTGCTTGCATATCTAAGATTTTACCCTTTGTAGCACACACACAATATATATATAATACAGGAATAAAAATGTTTTAAGGTTGGCTACATTTCTTATTAAGCCAGTCCTAACAATAACTGGTTAACACTTTACAAAATTGCTTTTACTTTGGGCTGACTTAGAATATTGTAGAAAAAGGAATGATTTTTGAATCAGAGAATAGGTCTTGGTTCTAGTACTGTTCCTTATCCCAATGCTAGTTTAAGAAATTAGGACTTATTAGTCTTAGTTTTCTTACTGTCAAATAAATATAATTTGTTTATAACCTGTAAATGAAGAAATGAAAGTAGGTAGTAAAATTTCCAGTACAGTAGAAAAAGAATTTCTCTCCCCTTGAATAGAAATATTCACTTTGTATGCATTGAAGTTTATCTATATCCCAAAATTTGCATGTTTTCTGACACTTCCCAAGTTGATAATAAAGTTCTTGGTACTGATAGTGAGATTCAGATGTGTCAATAAATTCTTTAATATAAGAAGTTTACTCACATCGTTAGTGTGATAATAAAGACAGTTGATATGACACAGAAAGTAGACTACTTGTGAGGCATCACTCTCCAGAAGAAAGTATAAGAGAGTGGGTGTTTATCATTACTCAGTACAGCGTTCCTTCAAGATGGTTGTGTAGACAGAGAAACACGTGAGACATTGTGGACGGGCAGCTGCAGGAATTCTCAGCTGCATTGACTTTAACAGAGTCAGATGGAGAAGCACAGGCATAAATTTATAACCTACTATATGTCACATTCTTCCCTTTATTGATACCACTGTTTAATAAATATCTGCTTTCAAACTTTCTCCATAGAGGGAGCCATATAGAGCTCCCATGGTCCTGCCTTATCACTTTATTTGCAGGTGGTAATTATTTTTATGATGTCACTGATTTTGACTGAGACTCTAGTTCTATTTGGTTAGTCTTCTACCATGTTTCTGGCTCACTTCCATGTTCAGATTTAAAATGCTACAAATCTTTTCATATGTCCACATGTTTTCTTTTTATCCTTATTTGCCTTTTTGTCTTATAAGATTTGACTCTTTCTTTCATGTCAGACAGGCCGGCGGTTTCTCTTTTACTTGAGATTTCTGTCTATTCTGAAAAAAATAGATTTTCTGAATGCTATTTAACATTTCCCACTCAGAATTATCTGTGTATCATACCCAAGAAAAACCCAAATCTTCCTTATCCTCAGCTGTCTTTACTCATGGTTAAGTTCTTTAAAACAAACTTGTAAAACTGAGACAAAGCAAGGTGAAGCATAACTGTCATCTTGGGCTGTTTCCACACGTGGCTCCGGAGGTTGCAGGAAGTAGGCAGAACCCTGGTCTCGCACTCACCTGCCTCAGTCTCCTCACTTACAACTCAAGTACAGTTGTGAGGAAGCTCAAAGAAGGTACCAAGAGACAAGAGAAAGACAAGTAGAAAACAAGGGGGGGGGGATATTCCTTCTCAGGAGAGTTGGCCTGGAGCACTCAATCCAGCGCTCCTCAGGAGCCAGTGGGAGTAGAGGGGCCCTGATTCCCAGCCTCATGGGAAGAAACTAGATTTGTGCCTATAGGTGCTGTTTTCTCTCTGCCTGCTAATAGCTCCATTGTTAGAAAGCATGGCTCCTACAGCATCTTCATTCTCATGCCTTGGCCCGATGTATCATGTGGTACAGGACGAACTGGGCAGAAAGAGTCTGTCAGCTTCTTAGATGCAACTAACCACTACACAATGGGGATCTCTGCTTCACTGCAGCTTGATTTTGAGTTTGGAATTAAACTTCATTAGCATCGTGTAATCACAGAATATCAGCTTTACTTTTGGGCCTCAGCTTAAGCTAAAATTTCTACTTCATATCTGGAATGTTTTACTGCAAATCACTAAATAGTTTTGAGAATCACTTGTGATTACAGAATAGGTGTTTTTATAGGTTAATATGAAGAATTTGTCTATATAATACAGTCTGCATTTTTAGGAATTTAGCAATAGAGTATTCATTCTTGCAGTGAGCATTTGTGAGGGACCGCTGTATACTGAGTCAGGTGCTAGGATCTGGAAATAGAAATATGCTCGGTAGATACTGCATTGGTAATTCTCTCACTGACTTGAGGAAGTAGAGGGACAGCTGCTAAGAAAATCAGGGCATGAGAAAGCATAGATATGATGTGCATATATATATGAATATTCATGTATATATGTATTTGTCTATTTTTGATTGCCCATGATCCTCCTGACAGAATTACAGAGCTAGGACTTGAAACTATGCATGTGTCATTAAGTACACTCACTGCTTTACAATAATTGACTCCTTCAGTGTCCTACATAAAACACTATAGCCTATCACACAAACATGTTCTATTTTCTTTTTCTTGAAATGACTTTGTCATTAGAGTCCTACCAACATGTTAAGTGAGGCCAAGTTTTGTGTTACTCTCTTTCTTCTGGCACAGAGTCAGCCGAAAACTATGATTCAAATGATTTTGGTTTCTGCAAAAGGACCATTTCTCTTTCCCCCTTTCTTACTACCTGGACTTTGGGAGGAAGAGAACAAAGGAGCAGTGAGCAATAGAAAACAAAAAGATTAGACTGGGAATTTTGAAATCTGTCTATTACTCTGGTTCCCACATGTGATTAACTGTATGGTACTGACCACGCCATTGAATCCCATCTGACCTTGGTTCTTCATCCATCCCATGGGCCGCTGTAGAATATCTTAAGGTATCCTTAACCCTGTCTTCCATGACTGTGTGTAAGGAAAGTAAAGGAAGATAATGGATAGAGCAGAAAGGTAGAGATGGACAGAGAGTAGTTTGTTGCCTCTTTTTTTGTATCTGGAAGATCTTTTGTGCTTTCCTGGAAGATATGTGACTTAGGATAGCCCTTAGAAAAGAAGTTTAATATTATCCTTAATTGCTAAGATGCAGCAATTTTCATTCTGGATACATACCATGAAAAATCATTCACATGTGCACTAGGAGACCTGTGTAAGTATGTTCACATTAGTACTGGAGTAGGAGAAAACTTTGCAAACTACTCAAATGCTTCTCAGGAAGAATAGGTGAATAAAAGTCCCAAAGGAAAATATCACAGTGCTGTCTAATTGTGCATGTGGCATAATGGCTGGCCTTGCTCATGTGACAAAAGTGCTGTGTGTACTCTTCACCTGCCACCGTGTGAGCTGTGGGTGATAAACACTTCTCTGTGGCTAATGTGCTTTTCCTGCCCCTGCAGAATTCCAGTATCCTTTTTGCTTTTTAAAATTGTATTGATGTGCTAGTTCAACTAGTCAATTTTTCTGCTTGATTGTAGAAATAGCATATTAATATATCAGTAGAGTCTCTGATCTTGATGACTTCTTTCCCCAACTTATGACATACATTATTGTTTTTTCCCTTAGCAGGTTAAAAAAAAAAAACCAAAAACAAAAACAGCTCCTTCTTTTCTTTCCATCTTATTTTTGCCTCTACACACTTACCCATTCTAAATAAAATCTATAAATGGAGTTAGTTCCAATATATCAATATATGACATTTTGGAACAAGCTCCTTTTACCTTAATCTTTCTGGAGTTTATCCATGTTGAACTATATGCTTACTTTTCATTTTTTGAATAATGGACTAGTACTCATTTCCATGAATATACCATATTTGTAAGTCTATTAATCAGTTGATGGCCATTTAAGTTTTTTAATTTTGGCTATTATTATTATGAGAATAATGTTGCTCTAAACATTTGGGTACCAATTATGTTTTCCATTTTAAGGGCTTATATGTAGGAATAGAAGAGCTAGATTACACATTAAGTGCATGTTCCATTTTTTGAGAGGTATTGAACTGTTTTCAAAGTGAGTGGATCATTTTACAACTCTGTCGGTGATGTATAACTCCTGTTTATCCCACATCATCTCCAACACTACTTAGTCTTTATTTCAGCTAGCTTAGTGAGCGTCACATCAGATCATATCACGGTTCTTATATGGATTTCTGTAATGACTCATGATTTGGATATCCCTTTGTCTCTTTCTTGAACATTTTTAAAACTCTGGGAGGAAAAAGATCTATTCAAGTCCTTCTTCCATTTGTAACTGTATTGTCTTTTTGTTGTTTAGTTATATGAGTTCTTTATATGTTCAAATATAAACATATATCAATATAAGATTTACAGTATTTTTCTCCCATGCTGTGAGTTGTCTTTCAGTTCCTTGGAGCACAAACATTTTCTTCTTTAATTTAGTTCAATTAGATTATTTTTCTTTTGTTGCTTTTGACTTTTGTATTACATTTAGGAAGTCAGTGTATAATTGAAGATAATTAGTTCTGTTTTTTTCTGAGAGTTTATAATTTTATTTCTTCCATTTAGTCTGTGGTGCACTGTTAATTTCTGCATTAAGTATGAGGTAAAGGAACAACTTCAGTCTTTAGGTGTTCATTGTAAAATCATGTTTTAAAAAGTCCATTCTTTCCCCCATTAGATTATTTTGACACCCTTGTTGAAAATCAGTTGTCCATCAACATATCAGTCTATTTCTGGGCTTTGACTTCTACTCAGTTGATCTGTATGTCTCTCATTATCCCATTATCACACCGTGTTAATTGTTGGTACTTTGTAATAAGTTTTGAAATCGAAAAGTATCAATTCCTCAGCTTTCTTCTTTATTAAACTTTTTCTCTTGCTCTGAATCCCTACCATTTCCATATGAATTTTAAACTTTGATTCTCTTTTACAAAAAAGAAACTTGAAATTTGAATAACAATTTCAGTGAATCTGTAGATCGACTTGGCAGACTACTGCATTGTAGCAAGACTACAGTTTCTAATCCCTGAACTTGAAATGTATTTCCATTCATTTAGGCCTTCTTCTGCATTTTAAAAAATTTTTTATATTACAAGTCTAGCACTTGTTTTGTTATGTTTTTCTCCTGTTTTGTTTTTATTATGCTGTGATGAATTGTTTTCTTAATTTTTATTTTTACATTGTTTTGCTAGGGAAAAATTAATATATCAATCTTTTTTAACCTTGCTGTTCATTTTTAATTTTAACTGATTTTTGTTTCAGATTTTTGTAGAATTTATATACATATGATTTTATCTATGAATAGAAATGTTTATTTCTTAATTTCTGATCTAGATGTCTGATATGACTTTCTTCTTGATATTTATTTTTCCTGGATAGCATAATTTATATTACGTTAGATAGAGGGGGAAAGAACAGCTGTGTGTGTTATTTCGATTTATTCTTTCATTGTTAAGTGTAGTACTAGCTTTAAGTTTTTTTTTTTTAATACATCTTTGAGGAAGTTACCATTCAATCCCAGGTTGTTTTATCATGACATATGAATATTCTTAATCTTGTAAATGATTTTGTCCATTGACTGAAGGGTTCATGTGTATTTTTGTAATTGACTATATCCATATGATGCTTTATAGTGATCGATTTTCTTATCTAAAGTTAACCGTGCACTCTTGGGATGCACTCTGATTGATCATAGCATAAAGTTCTTTTTAAATGTTTCCGAATTCTGTTTATTAGTTGACAATTTGGGCTTTTCTTTTATTAAAGGATATTGGTCTCTAGCTTTCTTGTGTTTTTTTTTTTTTCTTGTCTTGTATCAAATCAGTAATTTACTCATAAAATGATTAAAGAAATCTTACCCTCCTATTTTTTCCCTATTCTACTTTTTGGAAAGGTTCTTTAAAGACAGATCTTACCATTTGTTAGAACTCACAAATGAAACCCACATGAAATTTAGCTTTTATTTCTGAAAAACTTTCTATTAGTTCCATCTCCTTAATTGGTATGAATCTACTCATACTTTACAATTTTTAGTGAGTCTTAGTTTGTGTTTTTCTAAAATTTGGTTTCTCTTTCATCTATGTCATTTTAGAAACAGAAAAAGTTAATATTCTTTGTGCAACTTTTCTTCTTCTCATTTCATCTCTATTTTCTTCCTTCATTTATCTTTTTGTTCTTTTCTTCCTTTCTTTCCTTTATCCCTTTCTAATGCAAATATTTATTGACGCTTATCATATATCTGCATGTGTTTTGAGAATTGAGAGTGCAGTGATAAACAAAACTGAGAGCATTCTTTGTCTAAAATAAATTGCATTCTCAGGGAAGACATAAACAATACACAACCAGACAAATGAACATACTGCAACACACACAGACACACACACACACACACACACACACACACACACACAAATCCACCAGATAGTAAAAGTGTAATGATGAAAAAAAATTCAGATGATGCTGGAGAGGGTATTTGACGTGTGATTAAAATATATGGTGATGTTTAAATTAAGGTTTATTTCATTAGAAGACACATTTCAGTTAATCTCCTTCAAAAAAAAAAATGCCTCCCTGGCCTCAAACCTACTTATCTCATTACTCTTGTTATTTTCTGAAGCAATTCGGACAGTCCTCTCTCATAGATATTTTAATGAGGTGTGGTTAAAAAATATGGTGAATGCTGCTGCCAGGTGCCAACCAACAGAAACACAGCCTTGTAAAAAACATTCCGGTGGGTCCTCATCAACTTTGTTCTCTGTATCTGGCACTGGGTCACCTCTAGCTCCTCTGTAATGTCAACCTGACTGTGAAATCAAGTCAAGACCCTGAGGTAGCCATTATAAGGCAATGTAAACATCAAAGAGGACCATTAGAACTGCTGCAGGAAGTGCCAAGAACGAGGCGGTAAGTATGGTCAAATGAGTAGAAATATTTTGAAGGAGATTCAGGGAAATGTATCTTTTGGCATGCCTTAAATTTTTTTTTAATCTGTATTTTGAGGTCATAAATACGTTTCCATGTAAATTGAACTGATAGATGACTCCCAAAAGTGAGAAGATAAGCCAGTGAACTATTAAAACACGAGTACTGACTTACTGCTCCATTGTTGGTTGAAGGTAGAAAATTACCTTATTATTTGGAGCAACCTATTATTTTAAAAGATCTCCATCAAAATCACATTATACATATATTTTATGGATAGCAATTCAGCTAATATATTAAGTAATTTTAAAAGACCAGAAGAATGGAGCCTCCTCTGCAGTGCTCGCCCAACTGCATGCTAAGATGAGAGGACTGCATCTGAGATCCTGGCAGCCCTTCTCTGTTCCCATGGGCTTCTCAGTTCTGAACCTTCACCATAATTTGAGTAGGATAGTCCAGATACACAGTAGTGGTGCTACCATCATCTGGAAACAGACACCCGTCTGTAGGTATCCATCCAGTCATTCTCACCCTTTGTCCACAGATTGCAGAGTCACTCATATTTCCTGGTTGTTTTCAGAAGAGGATCTTACTTCAGCTCATGATATGGGGGGTCTTGACTGCTCAGAACCACTGAGAACCCTGCCTTCCACAGCTACATTCACAGGAAGAAATTTTCACTTTCACTTTGGCTCTGTTCCTGATGTGTTTTTTTTTTTTTTCCACTTTAACTTTTCCTAGGAAAATGAAAGATCTCAGAGATGTGGAAGCTGGTATTTAGACAAGTTCAGAGAAACAGCGAGGAACATAAACCCTTTTCTTTATTAACCTACCTTTCTTTGTGAAATTCGTATTTTGGCCCATTTAACCTCCTAGCATGTATGCCCAGTGTTGTCCCACAATTACAAGAGCTAAAGCAACATAACATTTATGAAGCTGTATCATGGCAAAGCAACCCAAGAGAGCTCAGCAACTCTATTAAAATTTTAAAGGAGTTAATCCTCTGGGAAGTGTTCCTATTAATTAAACAAAGGTGAAAGAAAATAAGTTTCACACAATTCTCTGCAAGGAAGAAGGTGGGCTGTAGCCTGAATGCCAAAGAATTGTGTGATCACAGATAAATTCATCACTTCCTCAAAATCTTGAAGGGTCACAATGTCAGGTCATTTTTCTGCAAAGCAATCTGGCCAATTTCTGTTCAATCTTTCCTGGAGAAGAGACATTTTCATTTTGAGACATTTTCTAGAAATCCGCAGGAATTTAACCCACACAAACCCAGGCTGTAGCACAGGAAGCAGTACACTGAGCTTTGGCAGTGACAGAGTTCAGTAACAATACCTTAGGGAACATATTAGCAGAAAATTGTCCAGTGGAGTAGGTTAATGTCCATAAAAACTTAAAGAATCTGAGCCTTTTGCTTCCTGTTCCCACTATGTGTATGTCATTTAAGATGTTTTTCATATAATTTTGCATATACGGGGGTACTTGAGAGGGTCTCCAGTGAAGGAATTTGATGTTCTCAGTTGCCAAACACATGTGAACACAGGATACTTTTGCCAAATGTACCATATATAACTAGGTATCTTCTGGGATCCCAGAGAGGCACTGAGCAGAGCTACAGGCCGAGAGTCCATCAGGGACTTGAGCATCTAGAGTTTGTGCACTGTGTATTCCTAGGAGCTAGGACCAAAGATGACCAAATGACAGTGCAGTCTGATTGACTTTCCCCTATTGTCCTGTGTGAACATGGGAGCTCATAAATGGGAGGCTAAATGCTGACACGTTCAGATTTGAAATGTAATTTTGAAACTTATTTAGCTTATTTTTTTTTTTACTAAAAATGTCTGTATCTATATTTGCTTGTCAAGAAAACTAAGTTGGTAAAAGTGGGATGTTTTGGAAGTGTCTAGAAATTGTAGGAAGGTTTTAAAACCTCCGAAGAATGATTTATTTACCGTTGGTCTCTGGAGATTGTGTGTTCTGCCAGTTGTAACGTCAAAGATGAATGGTCAAATGGAATTTGGAAAGGGAAAGAGGTAGAGCTAGTAAGTGAGAAAAGGTGATGGAAAGTGTCACAGTTAGGTCCCCTAGAAAGGGAAGGAGGGGGAGTTCTAGGCAATTGATTTATTGAGATCGTAGTTTTGATACAATTGTAAGGAAATGAAGGAAGGCAGATGTGAAAAGGAAAAAGGTAGGTGGAGTTTTGGGTAGGGCATAAACCTGATCCACAGGCAGCTCTGGGGCTGAAGGCCACCGCGGAACTGACTGACCTTTAGGCAAGGGCGCTGACTTTTTGTTCCTCTGTGTCTGCCAGTTGCTAGTTGCAGACTGTCCCCTCACCCCGGAGGTCTAACCTTCCAGATATTTCTGGGCATTTCTAGGAGGCAGCTCATATTCGTAAAGGGCAATTTTCAGAACGAGGGTGTAGTTATGGGCTGTTAGCAGCTAATACAAGAGCTGGCAGATGGGTGTGCCCACCTGCCAACAGCGACAGGATGAATCATACTAGTGGGAAAGTCAGAGAAGGGGCAAATTTGTTGGAATCAGAGAAGTGAAAGCTCCCAAAACTTGTGGAAAATAAAGAGTAAGAGGAAACAAGGAGACTGGAGCTCAAGAAACAAGTCTTGTGGGAAAAACATTGATGAGAAAAGAAGTAAAGAAATAATTAAGCAGCAGAGGAAGCAAAAATAAGATATAATGACAGACTTAAAAGACCCTGGGAGCAAGTTTAACACCTGAAGAATTTGTGGATGCCAGCAATGTCTTTATGAGCACATGATCTCCCCCTTCTGTTTTTATTTCTAGCTGTAATTTTAATTTCATCCTACTTTTTGATCACAGATAAAATAATCTCCAAATGCGATGAAAACCTCTAACCTGGCCAAGCTTTAATTTTTGTTGCTTCATGAATTCAGGAAGCCAAGACCAATGATCACCAGCTGTCCAGGCCTCTTCTGTTTTAAAGTTAGAACAGATGGATTTTATGCCCCAGTACCACATAAAAATTAACCAGGTATAGTGGCACCCACCTGTAATCCCAGCACTCAGGAACCTGAGGCAAGAATATTGCCATGGGTTGGAGGCTACCTTGGGGTAGTGAGCTTAGGACTAGGCTGGAATATAGAATGAGACTGACCATGTCAAAGAAAGAAAGAAAGGGAAGGGAGGAAGGAAAGAAGGAAGAAAAAAGGATGAAAGAAAGAAACAAAGAGAAAGAACAGAAGCAAGATCTCCTGAGAGGAAGTGTGCACAATATGAAATGAATGCTTAAAACAGCATTCTGGAAATACGTTAATAAGTATGGTGATTCTGTAAATGCTTGTGGGAGGAGCAGTATTCTACTAATGCAAAACAAAAACAATGACAAAATAAGTAGATGACATTGATTTTGTAATTCTTCACTAATCTTGTGATAGGAAATTTATTTATATTTAAAGCAACCCAAAATAATTGGAGTTTTATAAATTGAATGTGAAAACTGATTAATATAGGAATTTGGAAATTACTAATAGGTTAGTGCTGTTGTAGATATATATGGTCAGCCAGCAACCATAGAACAGGATGAGCTAAAGAGAAGAACTTGGAGCAACACACAACTCATAGTCCTGTGTTGGGATAAACTTAATGAGTTTGACAAATTTAATTTTTCCAGCAGGACTATATAAGCTCAAAAGCAGCAGCAAGGTTATTACCATTCATCAGATGGGGGAATGGCTATGTGTAATGTTGACAATTCTTTCCATAAGCTAAGGGGGCAGTTTATGTGTAGAGGGCCATGAGGTTAGCACAAAGGTTGCTGTGTACTAGGGCAGGAAGGAAATACGTACCTGAGCATGGCTAGTGATGTCCTTACCTCCAAGCCCGTTCCAAGTAAGTTCTAATGACCTGGCTTCCCACAGGTATATGCACCAGGCTCTGAGATCTCCTACGTTGATGACCTAGAATAAGTAAAAGAGCTTCTTGTACTTCAGTTTTCTAATGTGCAAATTACAGACTTGGGGTTAAAAAAATAACAAATGCGCCTACTAGGTTTCTGGTATGATTAGTGTGTAAAAAATTTACCTGTCTTCATTTTCCACCCTACCTAGTGCTATTTTCAGCTTTCTCAGGTTTTTGTTTTTCTAATTCAGTAATAGAGGTAGGTAAGTCTCAGAAAGATATTTGTAATTTATTTTTATTTGATTTAAAAGAAAATAGAAGTTATAAGTTATCATGAAACGTATTCTTTATATTGGAACCAGACATAAATAAAATGGTTAATAATCTTGTGTCCTTGAAGCCATTTGTAGTTGCTGGTCAGTTGTTGCCACATTTGTTATTAATGCCAATACACACACAACATTTGACCAGTGGAGAGAGACTTAGAAGTCTCAAGCTAAGTTCTCCAGCGTCAGACGCCAACACAGGAAGTTAAGGACTTATAGTTTACTGGGGGCATTGACATATGCCAAAACAGAATGACAAATGACAAAACAAAAAAGAGCAAACTCCGTAATTCTAAGGAAGAGAGCTATGCAGGGTACATCAGAAGAGGCAAAGGAACGTCTTTAATTGCCCTGTTCAAGGACAGCTGTGGGTCATAAACAGCGCCGCTTGCTTGTCTCCCTGACGTGAGCAGACTGGCTTTTCAGCCACCACGTTAGCCCTGGTTCATTGGCTGCTTCTGTGGGGGAGAGTGGTGAGAGATGAAACATCCCTGGCCATGCAGTTGCCGTCAGTCAAGAAGGAGGTGGGTGGGTTTTCCAGAGGAGGAGGTAGCTGTGAGCTGTTGGTAGCCAACGCCAACTGCAGCTGAGGGATGAGTACACAGGCAGTTAGGAAGGGCTGTTGAGGTGGGCTGTTACACAATCTCTTATACCCTGCAAGAGGAAAGAAAAGTTAATTTCTGTAGAGGTTCTTCTTACTGTCGTGTCATGGGCTAGCCCGCCAGACAAGGTGCTTGGCTGCCTGTGGCATTCTCTTCGTGGCTTAGGGCAGCAACCAGGTCCAAGAGAAGCACAGTATGGACAGGTGAAAATTTTCTAGTTGCCCTCAAAAATGTAAAAAGAAACAAGTGTACTTAAGGAAAAAAATACGTATTTCATTTAACCCACTATATCCGGGCACATTAAAATGTAATTAACTTAGAAATTATTAACTGCATTTTGCATTCTTGTTTTTACTTTAGATCTTCAGAATCTGGGGAGTTTTCTCTGTACTTGGTGGTTACGCTAACGGATAGTCCTTGATTCTATCATTTATGGTAGATGAATTCAAAGATGTTACCATTTTATTAGGTCCGAATAAAGCAGTAATAAGGAAGTAAGGTGAGATTTACATGCCTGTTCAGAGAAATAAGGAGAGAGTGACCTTTGGTGTTCAGTAAACTTGGATTTAAAATTTCATTCTGCCTCTTAACTGATCTTGTTAATGTATATAACCCCGTTTTATCTTGGTGTCAGTTTCCTCACGTGGGAAGGGGATGATAGGCATTACCCAGCAGCGATGAGGATTGGACAGGATGTGGTGCCGGATGTGAGTTACCTGCACGTGGCCTGCGAGAAGGGCTCAGCCAGTGGCTGCATGCAGCTTACTCAGGCAGCCTCCTTGAGCTGCTAATGCCCTGCATGTCCCATCAGAGGAAGGCAGGAGGGTGGAGCCATCCTCCCTTTTCTCATTCCTACCCTCTCAGTCTCCTTTTTCTTCTTCCTCATTAATGCATTATGCATTCTCCTTTTTAAAATTACACTTTCCTACTGTGTGTCTTTCCATTCACAAATGTGAATAAAAACTATATGGAAACACTGTTTTGAAACAAATTTCTTAAAAATGTTCAAAGATTAAAGCTTTTTTTTTCCTTTTTAAAAGGAAAGAAAAAAAGAAAGACACTGGTGAGAGCAAGAGAGAGAAGACATCGACAAAGCAATCCACAACCCCCATGCTCAGGAGGTGTCTTCCTCCTTGACCTTGGGCAGCCTCCCAGGGTCCTTTAATCCTATTAGCTGATCTGTCTTTGTACCAGGTTCTTCTCCCACAATGGACAAAGGAAGGAGGTGTAGAATAACAGCTCTTTATTTAGAAACAAAGACAAAGGTATAAAGTACCAGCTCTTTATTTAGAAACAAAGGCTAGAGGGGTAATAGCTCCGTCTCTCTGGGAGGGAGTCCCGAGTGGGTTGCCCCAGATTAAAGCTTTCTTTGAGGTCTGGTTCCAGCTCCATCTCCTTAGAGACGCAGACATTTGTTTGAATGTTTTGCCTTTTCCATCCTTCCTTTTATTTATCTGGAGATCGGCCTGAGTTTGTTGTTTTGTTTTGCAGGACAGAACCACTGGAGTCCTAGGTCAATAACAAGCTCCCTTGCACTTCACACCAAAACAAGCTTTATGGAGTAGAAGAAACTAGCTTTGGTTTTCCGACCAATCTAGAAGGAAAGATTTTTCCTTTTTGCTGGTTTTCTTCCTGCTTTCTGTCCCACATTGTTATTACTCAACAGATGGCATTGTGATTGTGTAATGCTGTAATGGATTTTATTATTAATGGAGCCGACTATGATCTCAGCCTTGTTTCCTTTACTAACATGGAAAGTCTTGAAATGTTTCCAGTTTAGTTCAGTCTTATTTTTAAGTTAGTGTATTACCCACATGACTAACTGCTCTAGAGACAAATCTTTGTGGTTATTCAGCCTGCAGACAGAACTCTTCATATGCATTGTAAATGCTCCAAAAGTTCATGCAAAATCAAAAGAGAGAATATTTAATTATACTTTTTTTCAAACTATGGTCTCATTTACAACATGGAACAACAGTGTCCAAAAGAGATAGGACATGGAGCACCCCGTGCTTTTAAATTTTCTCACAGGGACATTATAAAGTAAAAAGACATGAAATTAGTTTTTAAATATGTTGTACTTAATACAACCAAGACAATATTTTCTCAATATGCGTGTAACCAACTCACCTTGATTTTTTTCTTAAAAAATGAAAATTGCATGCTGAATGGATGACAGGAGTCAAGCTCCATTACAGAGAGCAATTTATGACAGACAACATCTCTAGCTCTGAACATAAGATAGTCGAGGTAAGACTGCTCCATGCTAATTAGGACAGTCAGGTTCAGAAAAGTCTAACATCTGGAGTTTGTGTAGAAGGGCAGAAAGTCATGATTGGACAAGGAAAGAGCTATTTAATGATCATATTTAAAGGTCACCCATTTACTCTTCCAATACCCTAGTGACATTTATCCTAAGTCATTTAAAAATGTTATAAAATGTCACAGATCTGTGTAGCATTGCCATATGGATGGCCTAGATTCTGAGGCTTCCCTACACAGGAGTCACTCTGTAGGGATACTGATAATCTAATTAGAAGAAACTACTCCAGTTGGACTAGGAGTTGCAAGTTATCATTACCATTTTGACAGCTTGGTTTTATTCAACGTTCTTATCCTCTGGAGAGCCTAGGGGCCCCCACACTGATTTGTTAGCACAGCAGGAAAATGCTGTCTACTGAACTGTGCTGTACAATAAGGTAGCACAGAACGGCCTTCTCAATCTCCCACCAGGGAATAACACAGATAAAAGACAAAGGATGAATTTAGGGTGACAAACTTGCAATGAATCCTCTTACTATTTGGGACGATAAACAGATGACTTTTCTTGTGTGGTAAATTAGATATATTATTTGTCATTTAAACTCCTGTAACTTTAATTTTCTGAAACATGTTCAGTAGGTTAAAGAAGAAGGCCAAAGTTGAAAAAAATAAAACAATGACTACATGTCCATGTTGGAAAATGTAGCTCTTAAGGTGAATCAGCAAAACATAGAAGATTAATGAAATGGCAGACCAGTAAACATAATGGGCATTTTTTTGTTAGCCACTTGTCATTCAGTTCAACTTTTTTGTCAATATAAATATGACTTTCATAAGGAAAATGTATTTTCCTCGTTGCATATGATCTGATAGTGTTATCAGTCAAGCGTTCTTGTAGTACACTCCCCATAGTGAGGAGGTGACTTATGTCAATTATCTCCTTGGCTGTTTGATTCCTGAGCACAAAAGTTTCATGTTAGAAAACTAAGCTGGATCTAGTTAATTCTGAAGAAACTATTGCTTCTTATGACTAAAGGCACATTGGAATAAATCAGTGCTTGTTAATGAGTACTGTACATAATTTTATGATAAAATAACAGCCGAATAATTGTGTCAAAATCACAAAGCTAAGACATTGACTACCTGGTATGTTAAAGAAAAATCTACTTGCCTGTATTAAGTTCTGCAGGCTGGGAATCCTTTCTGAAGCAGACCCCGAGAGAAGGTTCTGAGGCATTTTTGAGATGATTTCAGAAAGAGAAGTGAGAAAGTAAGACAGGGAAGGAAAGTTAGGAATACATGCTACATTCTCCAGCTGGATCCTGCTGTGGACAGTAAGTGCATTTTATTGAGCACATAAAAATGTGAAGCACGCAGGCCATTGTAGACGAGAACTAGGTGATTGCAGTACCGCACGCCCGGAGCGCCTCTCTTAGTGTGGACTGTTCTTTCAATTTGGGGGAGATTTTGGAAATAACAGAATGTTCTTGAAACTCTGAACAGAGCAGCTAATCTTTGCTAATTTCTCCAGTAGTTCCATGCAGCTTTTAGTTACTTGGTAAAAAATAAAAACATTCAGTCTTTGACCTGCCAACAGAAATATATCCAACTGCTTTCTTTTTGGGGATCTCTCTTTCATTGCGAAGTCAAAAAATATGGACCCAGGAACACAAAACAGGATTTTTTACTTTACTGACATAGCTATATAAACTCCATACTGATTTCTATAGTGATTGAATTAATTTACAGTCTCACCAACAAAATATAAAGGTTCCTTTCCCTTCAAAGTCTCACCAGCATTCATTGTGTTTTGAGTTCTTGATAACCGTTTCTACTGGAGTAAGATGGAATTTCAGTATGGTTTTGATTTCCACCTATCTATGACTAAAGGTGCTGAGGTTTCTTTCCCATGTATTTACTGGCCATTTGCAGTTCTTGTGAGAAGTTATCTATTCATTTCAATTGCCCTTTTTTTGATTATTTTATTTTGGGAAGTCTTAAGTTTTTCCAGTTCTTTGTGTATTGTAGATGTTAGGCCTCTGTCTGAAGAATACCTAGCAGTTTTCCACATTTTGTCAGACCTGTTTTCACTCTGTTGGTTGTTTCTTTTGCTGTGCAGAAGCTTTTTTCATTTGATATAATCTGATTTCTTGCTTCTCAGTGTTATCTCCTGTGCAATAGGTGTTCTGCTAAGAAAGTCCTTGCCTAGGGCTGTGTCTTTAAGAATTTTGCCCATTTTATCACCCAGAAATTCAATGTTTCTATTCTAGTATTTGAGCCTTTGGTCCATTTTTTATTTGATTTTAGTACAGGGTGGAAAATAGAGGTCTAGATTCATTCTTCTGCATAACTGATTTTCCCATCACTGTTTGTTAAAGAGACTATCTTTTCTCCAGAGGATGTTTCTGCCCACTTTGTTGAGGATCAAATGTTAGAAGATGCCTGGGGTTATTTCTACACGGTCAATTCTGTTCCATTGATCCACCTGTCTGTTTTGTGCCAGGTGTGCGCGTGTGTATGTGTGTATACGTGCACTTTATCGTTGTTGCCTTGTGGTATTACTTGATATTTGGAATTATGACAACGCACCCTGCTTTGCCATGTTCCTGGAGTGTACTTTTGACATTCTGAGCCTCTTCCAGTTCCATATAAATATTAGGATTTTTAAAGAATATTACTGGTATTTTTATTAAAATGGCATTAAATCTACATATCAGTTTTGGTAGTGTGTCCATTTTGACAATATTTGCTCTGCCTATCCAGAAGCAAAAGATGTATTTTTATTTTCCAATGTCCTCTTTTTCTAAGAGTACTGTAGTTTTAATTATGTGACTCCTTTACTTCCTTAAGTTGATTTCGAGGTATTTAATTATTTTGAAGCTACTGTGAGTGGGATTGTTGTCCTATTTTCTTTCTAATGAGATCATTGTTGATGTACAAGAATGTTATTGATTCTGTGCATTGATTTTTGTATCTTGCCACTTTGTTGAATTTGTTTATTAGTTCAAAGAGTCTTCTGGTGTAGCTTTTAGGCCTTCTATATAATGGATCATGTCATGTGCAAATAAGGATATTTGGCCTTCTTCCTCTTCTCATAGGTGTCCCCTTTATTTCATTCTTTCCTCTGTTGCTCTGTCTCATGTTTTAAGCACATATTAGGCAGAAGTGATGAGAATAAACACCCAAGAAAAGAAGCTTGGCTTTGAGGAAGAAGAGGAGGGCCTAAACCTGAAAGAGGACAAAGTATGAGAGATTTATAAGGCGGAACATTTATCAGCTTGGGCAGAAGCAAAGAAGTAGGCATAAGGAGACTATCTCATAAAGGCCAAACTTTAAATTACTTAAACAGTAGAACAGGGAATTGTGTCTTGAACTGGAGCTGACCAGGAAATATACGATAAACATAAGCTTAAATATACATACTTATAAGTTTCTAAAGAAGGAAATGTGCTTTGAGGTGTTTTTTTCTTTGAAAGAAAAATTCAAACGATTTGGTTTGAGTGAAGAGTGGGGAAAGACTTGAATGTAGTCATTTCCTTGGTATCCTTGGAGAAGTGGTGCCAAGGACCTTTCAGTTAGCTAAGCCCCACAGATGCTGAAGTCCCTGATAGGAAATGGCATAGTAGTATTTGCATATAACTCCCACATATCTTCCTGTGTACATCAAATTATCTCTAGATTACTTATAATACCAAATGCACTTTAGATGCGTACAACTGATTGCTGTGTTGGATTGTTTGAGAAATCATTATAGGGAAATAAAGTCTATACACTTTCAGTCACCTGCAATTTTTCCTTAATATTTTTAATCCACTGATAGTGGAAGACATAGAATTAGAAGCCAAAAGAGTACTGACTTTATGCAATAGAACAAACTAGCTGTTTATAGGAATATGAAACAGAGGAAGGTGAAGAAGATGAAAACAAAGATGAGGATGGAGAAGAAAGAAAAAAGACAAGAGAAGGGATGAACTAACAAATATCTTGTGGATTTTGTCCATATTTTATTTTCATGGTTTTTCTCCAGTGTTTCTCAGGAGCCAGTGTAACAAGGGAGGAGAGAGCAAAATCTGATGTGTCCAGGTGGAGATTCACTTAGATTTGGAGTCAGTGTTGCTGAAATTGTGAGACAGATTAGTGGGCGCAACGAAGGAACTTGCAGAACGATCTCCCATGTTTTCATTCTAGTGAGAAATCCAAGGGTGAGGGGAAAAGTTGATTCCTGTGAGAATGAAAAGGGGAAGATGAAGTGAAGAGCAGGCATCAGAGAGGCAGAGGGAGACAGAGGGCTAGAAGCGAGGATGCGCAGAGGCAGGGAGTGTGGGCATGGTGTTGGGTTTGTCTGAGTTACTGCAGTTGGCTGTGAAACTAGATGGCTGGGGTGAAGTAGTTATGAAATTAAAACGAAAGGCTTGGCTTCCGTATTTACTATTCCCAAATCTGAATCTATATTTAGCACGTTTTCCCTACAGCAGCAGTAATGACACGTGGTTTAGTTACTTCCTGAAGTGGGAATGCTAAGGCTTGTGTGTTGTGTTGTATTTAGCAGCATTGCTGGTCTTACCAGACTCCAGCAACAAACCCCTCCTAGTTTGACACTGAGAAAGGACCCTGTACAGTGCTCAATGTCTCCCAGAGGGAATATTTGACCCAGTTTCGATTTATTTTTCAAGCGAGTTCTCTGGTTCTAGAAGCAAGCAAATGCCCACAAGAAAATAAACATTGCCAGCATATCTGATAATATAATATGATCAGAATAAGTATAGATCTTAGAAGAATTTTTCATGCATATTTTCCTCATAAAACCCATTGTAATATGTATGTCCACAAATATTTGTCCAAAAATGTCTTCTATGTACGCACTACATCCACACCTGTATTTTCTGCCAAGCAGGCTGGCTTTAGTCCTGGAACAATTAAGTTCAACCCAGGACAGTGGTGGCTGAGGACTGAAATAGGAATTGTGATCTCATAAATTTTTGCCCACGGGCCTGGTGCTGGATGGCCTGTGTCTTTTATACTACTGAAAAATCTTATTTTTGTGTGTTTCTGTTGACTTGTGGGGAGGAGATTACATCTGAACAAGAATAGAAGCTAAAACTCTATGGAGTTAATTAACACCGAATCGAAGCTCAGTCTGGAGGAGTAATCCTACCCACCTCGCTTCACCTGAACTGCCCTCTAATTGCCTTCCGGTGCCTTCAATTTCCTCATTTAATTGAAGGTTGAATCAATTTCTTTGGGTGCTCCAGTAAAGAAATATTGCCAGGTGGAGCTGAAAGGGCTCATCAGATTGAAACACAACAGAATAATTTCTGGAATAAAATTTGGGCAAAGCTGGCGGCATTGACTTTCTTATATTTTAAAAATGGGAAATAGAATGTACCATTAGTTGTCAAATTAGGAGTTGAGCACACGGGCATGCCTTTAATAATGCCTTCAGTTGGTTCGGCAGGAGCCAGCCTGGACTTTGCTCCTCGGCAGCATCTCCTGTAGTCGTGCCAACTTCCTGTGTGTCTTGGAAGACACTGTGCCTCTGTTCCTGTGCCTTTTCTCACGTTGTGAACATTTCTTCCTGGAACACCCTTCCTCTCTGGCTGACTGGTGAATTTCATTCATGATTCAGCACGTTTGCTGGGCTTCCTGCTCCCCAGAGCCCTGTGGATCACGGAGTTGTTTTCTTCTCTGGTTGCCCACAGCATAAATTTGGTAACATTTCACACACTGTCTTGGAATTATTGTTTGTCTGTCACTGGAATGTGAACTCTGGATATAGACATCATATTTTAGTTCCCCTTTTCTGTGCAGCACTGTATCCTCGTATGCTAGTATTTATTGAAGATTTAAAAAATTTTTTTTCTAGATAGAGGTCATTAAGTGACCGCTGACAGAGCAGGCAAGAGGCTCCACATCGATCATGAATTTTCTTCTAGAGAGGAATGATGTTGTCATATCCGTCTGTTAACCACGGCGTGAGGCAATTGTTAGTTGACTGAGCTAGTAAGTCCCACCCCCACAGCGTCTACACCAAAGCACTTCTACCACTGACCCTGTTCGTCGGTCTGATGGGCCCTCAGGACTCTGCTATTAACTTTAGCTGTGCAGTACTTCCTGCTGATCACAGACATAGAAAAAAGCTTGGGAATACGGCCACTTGAGGGGAATGCCCAGGGAGACTTCTGACCTGTTTAGTGTTTTAAAACATGAGACTGTGAAATGTTTAGAGAGACTAGCTGAGGAAATACCTCACTCACGGACATGTTTATACATGCATGCTCATGCACACACGCGTCAGAAATACTCAGGCGAAGTGCCCTTGATTCATTCTAGCAGATGTTTTCCTTCCCGGGGTTCAGGAGTAATTCAGACAGTTATGACAGAAAGAAGCTGCTGAGAAATGCAGCCCTTGGTCAGTGATCTTTCCTAAGAATCATCTGTCACCATGATATGAGTCAGCATATGCAGTAAAAAGTCGGCATACATTAATGTACTGAGAAGAATGGAGCCAAATTGGGAGAGCGTAGAGACCAGTCAGATGTTTTCTTCGTGGTTCTGGGGTGTTTTCAGCCACTGATTTTTCTGAACCAGATGGATAAGAAGAAAAAATTTCAAAAAGGGTCGAAAGGACAGCGTACCAGTCTCCCCACTGCTTGTTCTATCCCTGCCGGTCCCAGTGTTTGTTGCATTTGTTTAGGCTTTTTGCTATAAGTAAAGGAGTCGTTTGCCATTAAAGATAAGGGGAACAATCACAACAAAATTAACTTTTTTTAAAAAAATAGTGAATTATTGATAAAAAGCTAACTTCTGTGAGCTCAGGGCTGGATTTAGGTTTTGTAGTATTTGATGCATATCCGATTTCTGCATGTGTGATGGTCTCCATGAGAACATTTTAAAATACAAAATTAAGCATACAAATCAGTATTTATTTCTGAAAAATCGTGCACATCCTTACTTTGAACTTGCTGACAATTGTCACAAACACATAGTCTTAACAGTGTAAATTAGTAAGCAATTTTTATTAATAATTTTATGAATTATCATTTCTTGTATGTATATTTAATATAAACATTTTAAATAGGTATGTGGCTAGTTCTACAAAAGTATGCAAAAATATTTTGAATTTAAGGCATAGATAATTACAAATAAATGCATGAAAATTGTTGCCAAGTTGGATTGTAATCCATAATATAATCAAATAACTCTTGTGTGGCTTCCATTGACATGCTAATAAGTTCAGGAGGCTTGTCACCTTTGCTTCTTCAGGTGATTTTTCTGTATCAGAGGGTGTTTTGTCTACCATATTTTTTTAGGGTCACCAGCACTTGTCCTGTTTATATGCTAAGATCCAGTCAATATGTTGGCCCATTTAAAACACATACCTCCAGTCAGTGAAGTACTTACTGTCTGGTGTTTGTACCTTAAACCCAGAGGTTTGTGTTTGTTACAATCTGTTTTGTATGACTCCCACAAATAAAGGGCACATTTATCATTGCTTAGTATTTGTTACCAAGTGTATCCATGATAGGAGAAGACTTTCATTTTGACTCGGAATTTATTTTTAAAAAATCCTCTGCTTATGAATTTACATGTCTGATGAGCAGAATCCTCCTCCACAGCCTAGCCTCTGACTCCACACTTTTAAGGCCTATTGCCAATTCGTTGCCGCCCACACTTCTGGTGCCAAGAGCTTTGGGACATGCTTGCATTACGCTTCTACCCTAAGACCTGTGTCATGATGCAGCTGAGTGAGCACAGCAGGAGGCCAGGGTATTCTCGGAAGCTATTCCTGTCTTCTTACAGCAACAATGTAAGCACCATGAGCCATAGAAATGTGTCCTGCTCAACCTGAACTAAATATAGACCCAACCCAGCCTCTTTGTTAGGTGATCTAAAAATATGCATGGCCACTTTAATGTCACTTCACATAAGAGAGCAGAGACAGCAGTTTTAACAAGAAATTGTGGTTCGAAATTCAGACTTCTTTTTCCAGTTTTATAAAACCTTAGGGTCTTATTAACTAACACATTGCTGTAACTCCTCCCAAGGCTGAGAAGAAGTTTATGCAAATGAAGTTTTCTGAAATTTAAGTTTCATCATCATTATCGAAGACTCTACCTTTCTTGGGCTAGGAATCTATGGACTATGTCATTTCCTGGCTATGGTGTTAGCAGTTTTCAGCTCTTCATACAGGCATAGTTTTATTTCTTTACATATTCATTTGATTGTTTTGCTAGTATAGACTACTGTAACTATGCCAGTGTTCATATGTAATAGAGAAAAGCGCGAG
This sequence comes from Ctenodactylus gundi, assembly GCA_004027205.1. Taxonomy (NCBI): domain Eukaryota; kingdom Metazoa; phylum Chordata; class Mammalia; order Rodentia; family Ctenodactylidae; genus Ctenodactylus; species Ctenodactylus gundi. The sequence continues at coordinate 203,755 of PVKB01002131.1, forward strand.
CCAGATTCCACAAAATCAGCCTCCCGCTCCAGTTCTCCTCACTCATTAGGTTACTTTATTCAGAAATAAGGGAAATTTTTGGTTGCCTTCTCTCTGGTTTGACAGTTTTCTTCCATGGGGCCACCAATTGGGGATCACCGCTAGCTCTCCTACCTGCTTTTATCTGTGAGGATCACGTACTACACATATAGTCACTCAGTCTTCCCTACTGGCAACTCATATTTTTATTTGTTTGTTTATTTATTTACTGAGACAGAATCTTGCTCAGTCACTGAGCTGTCTGGGCTGAGTATACTTTCCAGACGCCCTGACGTAGGCTCTCTGAGTGCATGTGTTACAGGAATGCCTTGCCACATGCCTCCGTATGCCTTGCCATTCCTGATTTCTGCTGGTGACTTTTATTTCGTCAGCTTTTCTCACTTGCTCAAGCACCATGGAAGTCAGAAGTTCTTGTACACTGGCACGGCAGAACCTCGTTCTTGCTGGAGGTTCTCTGAGTATGAACTCAGGATCACAAGTGGCACTTGCACTCTAACATTCCTAGTCACGAGTGCATGAGATTTCCAGTCAAAAGTTCATTTTATTCATTACATTATCTTACTAGTACAAGTTTTTCCCTTTCTCCTGTAACTCTGGCCTAATTACTTGCCTCGATGAATCTTGGCTTGTGCATCTCCAAAGCCTGGATAAAATGAGGGGAAAATGATAGAGCATTTGAAGTATGCTTGGCAGGTAAGGGGCTGTGAATAAAGGGGATTTTCTTTTCATTAGGATCCAGAGTCGAAGGACAGGAGTATTACAAAAAAAGATGAGAACAAGGCTGCTGCTTCTCAGTGTTGCATGCCCACGTGAGGATTAAAAGCTGTGTGTTGGGTAAGGGAAGTGCAGTGATAAAGTACCTGCCAAGCAGATACAAGGGCCTGGGTTTAGTCTTTGGTACTGCAAAGATAAAAACAACAAACAAAAACCAAATAAACCGCCCCTGTAAGTTGAAAGCACTCCACCTGGCTGGTTATTTAGCAGGTGAAAAATCTTTTAGTAAATGTGTTCTTTTGAAAATATCTTTCTGGAAATTAAGATATCTGAAGAAGGGAAAATTGAATAAATTGAGAAAACTCCTTAGTCCGTGACCTTGCCACCTGCACTGACCGAGGCACATGGTAATGTCCATGTGTTACAAGTGTAGAAAGGACATTATTATTTCCTATTGTATATTCTTTATTATATACCAGGACACAGATTGCATAATATTTTTCTCATATTGCACTAAGGAAAAGGATATTAATTTTCATTTTGGTTGGATCTGAAAGCTGCTATGCACACACTGAGTGACATCTCATTTTTCCTGATAATGATGTTGATACGTCTCTGGAATACCCATATGTTCAACATTTGCTGTTTCAGACTTGTTCTTCATTAATTATGGCTGTACAGAAGCTGCCAGAAATTAGTGCTATGGAGTATTTAAGTTTGAGATTTGTAAGGGTAGAATTTTATGTAGATGAAGAAAACAGCAGTGATGTTTCCATGACCAAGAGGCAGTGGAGTTAGAAAAGGAACTCCTTTGGTCTGGTCCTACAGCGCTTTCAGAATTCTCATGACACCATACTTTTTCCATCCAGGCAGAGCCGATGAAGAGAGGCAGTCTTGTGCTTTCTGTATGGAAAGCAACACTGATGGGAGTTTTTGAAGTTGCTACCCCATGAACAAAAGTGTAAATTCAGCCATTCCAGAGTTTAATCTGTGAATATGGAAAGAATTTCCTTCTTAAAAAATTGCAATAAGACGAAAGACAAAGTGAAATAGGGGAGTAGGGTGGGGGAGGAGGAAGGAAAGGGTGGGTAGGGGGGAGGGACAAAAGGAGAGTGAGAAAGCTCTTGTCACCTTGACAAGATACGTATGTGCACAAAATGCTCAACTCCATTGTAAACCTTGAATTTTGCACGTATACATATCAATAAAATGTGGGGAAAAAACTTGCAATCACTTGTACCTTGAGCTCATGTATCTGAAATCAGGCTGTTTTTACCTAAACTTAATATTTTGAGAAGGAAGAATTTAGATGATGATTATGAAATAAAAATCATGTATCTATTTTTAAGGACCTCAGATTTGGTCTTTGATAGGCACTGTTTTAAAGGACCACTTAGTGAATACTTGTAGGCTCCATGAAGCCACACATAGCCTATCTCACTTCCTTTCTGTTTCCCTTTTCTCCCTATGGCCCTCTCTACCACTTCTCTGTCATTCTCTCCTCTGGATTCTTCTTTGCTTCTTTTGTTCTGTTTTCTCTTTCTCCTCTTTGTTTTCTCTTCTACTGTCTTTCTTTCTTTGTATCTGTTGTCTCATCTTGCTCTTTACAGCTCTTTAAATTTACTTTAATCTTTCTTAGTTCATACTCAGGCCACAGGATACAACTTCTTCCAAGGCTGTAGTTAGCTCACCTTTACATAATCTATTTCTCGTGCTCCTTGACTTCAGTATGGTGAGATTTCTAGTTACAACAGAGTAAACAAAAGCCAAAGACCACTGAACATCTACTTTATACTCAGTGAAGCTCTCTGTGTGTTTTTTCTTTGTTCTTCAGAACCTTGCAAATCAGGTCGAGATTAAGAAATAGTGATTGAAAGGAGAAAAGTTGTTAGCAAGTTTCTGTGAAGTTTCGGACACTTTGTGAATGTTTATTTCATCCTGTAACATCTTCGAATCTAGGTCTGTTGGTTGGACTGCATAGAGAGGTTGCCAAGTAGCCATGATCTGAAGGAAGCATAACACGCCCCTAGACAGTATTGCAGGAAGAAGAAATATCAGGTAGAATTACTCTATGTTGCAATAGGTCATAGAATATTTAAGGAATTCAGAAAAAAAAGCAGTGTGGTGGAGCAGAGCCAAAACAGTTAATAGTCTCATACAAGATTGAAGATCGGTGCAAAATCGTAACATGAAAGTCTTATTAATGGTGATCAAGGATTGTAGGTTTTTATTTTAAAAGCAATAGAGTGCATTTAAATATTTTGAACAGGTTAGAATCATGAAGAATTCTGCCTTTTGAAAAGTTATCCCTGGTTATAGAGTGGATAACAGGTTGGAAAATCAAGAAAGGCATGGCAAGATGACTTTGGAGGTTATTTTATCACACTAGGTAGAAGACAAGTATAGTCAGGGTAGTGGTGGTGAGGCAGGGAGAAATGTATACATTGGAGAGATAAAAACTTACGTTAGACTTCCATTTTATGTAGACTGGGTGGGAGTAGTGAAATCAAGGAGGGGTCTAGGAAGGCTCTGAACTTGCTGACTTGTGCACTAAGAAAATGATGCTGACATTTTTTGAGGAGGAATAATACACATATGATACCTGAGAGGACAGGCGAGGAACTACTATGAGTGGTTTCCCCCAAGAGGGAAGGGAGTTGGATAATTAGGTGGCAAGGGAGGAACAGAGATTTGAATGTATTTATCTTTTACAGTTTTATACCGGTATTCTCCTCAAGGTACTGTGGACAGATAAAAATGCATGTAAACATGTTAGATGCTTAACCTGTATAAATTGAGTTTGCCTTCTGTCCCTTCCTCTTTGTCAAAGTGGTTAGCAGCACTTACTTCAGTGTAAAAAGCCTTGACTTCAGTTGGGTGACACTGAGTCAATTACTTAATCTCGTGGTGTCTGAGTGTTTTATTTGAAAAAAAGTGTGACTGTGGCTTCTTCACAGGATTGCTAGAAGCATTGAGTAAGCCAGTGCATGAACATTGTTTATACCTTTCTTGGAAGATGCTCAACAGCTAGCTCCAGTTCCCACCCGCCTTCCTTCCTTCCTTTTCCCCCCTTTTTGCCTTCCTGCATTACAGAGCTACAGGAGCACATTTCAGACACCATTTCTAGTTTTGTTTTTGAAGGCCCTGCACCCTCCAGAGGGTTGGTGAATGGCTCAGTAACATTTTCCCAAAGGGTGAGTGACGTAAGCACGTGCACACTGTGTGCACAGTGAGACGCAGCCGATTGCCTGCTCAGGGGGTGGATGCCTCTGGAAGACCAGCTGTTCCTGGCTCGGACCCAGTGCCCTGGTAGAGGTTCCCCTGGACATTATCACCTCTAAACATCCTTTTGTTCATGAGATGGGCATTCTGATCCTCTGAAAGATTGAAATCAGTTTGTTAATTCAGAAATCTATAGCATCCCTATTGTCCCCCTGATTCAGTAAAGCTCTACAAACACAAACACATACGTAGATCACTCTTTCCCCATATGATTGAGGACAGAATTCTTCAAGAGGTTTTTATTTATTTATTTATTTATTTATTTATTTATTTTTAGGCCACATTGGTTGTTAGCAGTGTTAGTGGTTCAGAGAACAGACTAGAAAACAGCAGTCCTAGGGAACTTCAAGTGAGACAAAGACTGGTTCCTAATAGACAGGCCTGATTATGGAAGCTTAACTGTCTCGGGGAAGCCTTCCAGCTCCAGACCAGCCGTGTTCCTCTAAGGAGCAGTCTTTTCTGATCTCCATTAGTGATGTGTGAAGACAGGCCTGGTCTGATCTCTCTCAGCTACACGTGAATACAGACAGGCAGGCAGCCGGGGTGGCTCACACACAAACAGGAGCACGGGGAGGTTGGCAAGCGCATTCCGCCCTTCCCGCAACTCTGGCTTCTTTCTCACATTGATTGGATCTAGCTTGAGTCTCCCTCTGATCCTCCTGACTCCCTGCTTACTATTGTTTATTTGCCTTGTGATTCTTCTGCCTCTGAGGTAAATCTTCATTCTGCATGGATCAATGAGCTACAGGGGCCTTAATTAAAGCTGCAGGATTAAATTGATACTGGAAACTAAATTCCTCTAGTGTCTGCAAGAGAAGAGAATGTTATTTCTCATGGAGGTCTTTCTTTTATATTAATTTTTTATCTCTAAAATTTTAACTGGTATCTAAAACTTGAGCTTATGTGTGGGTTATCATGTGATGGTTTAATGTATGTATACATCGTGTAGTATTATGTTAAACATATCTACATCTGTAAATACTATTTCCTTATGGAGAAAATTGTCCTAAACCTTTTTTCTAGCTTTATAGAAATATATATGTAAAATATATTTGTACATATGTATATTATCATATGGATCTACTGTACAATGGAGAAATAGATTTTTTTCTATCAACTGTAACTTAGTATCTGTTAATTGACCTTTGCTACCTTCCCTTCTTGCTGTCCCAGCTTCTGATAACCAGCATTCTATAAGACCAACATTTTTGGATTTCACACACGAGTGAGATTGTGTGTCATTTGTCTTATAGCGCCTGATTGCACCTAACATCTTTACCTCCAGTTTTATCGACAGTGTCACAAAATTGCCATAAACTGACAAAGGAGGTAGCTGTGGTGCACACGCATAGTGGAATGCTAGTTAGCCAGAAAAACTGAAGTCCTGTCATTTGTAGCATCACAGAAGCCCTTTCTGTCATACCACATAGCAACTTAATAGGTTTGGTGAAACATTGGGTATTTCACGGTAGATTTCAGCAACACAGATAAGATATGTAACACACACTTACATGCTGGCCCCATACATACACAGATTAGATACACAGATTAGATACATAAAAAATACTTACATATTAGCTGTCAATAATCACAGATTAGATACATATGAAGAAACATGGGGTCCCTTGGCAAGTCTTCTGGATATTTGAGTGTTTCTTGACAGGACAAAATATCCTGTGTACTGATTGGTGTGTGTAAACGTAAACCCGAAATGCTTACTTTTACTGCAAAGGAATCACAGATCTGGATTTGATCTCCTGGCTCAGGTGCAGAACAATAGAACTGCAGAGGCATCTGGGTGCACAGTGTGTAAGGTTTTTGATTTCATACTCAATTATCTCTTGTGGGTTTTTCCTAAGTTCTTTGAGGGCACTTTATTCTCCTTGCTGGTAATGGGAGCTGTCCCCATTCATGGTTTTGAAATAACCGTAATGAAAGACCCTGACCATTGAGCCATCCTCAAATTCTTATTAACAAAGGATCAAAATATGTGAACAACCAAAGAAGCCATGGAAGCTTCTGGCAGGATAAGCAATGCCAAATTTCTGTTGTTCGCAGGACCTATTGCTGCAGTGGACTTAAATTATGACTACCAATTCACTGACACTCTAAGTAGAAAATTAGTTAGTTTTGATGAATTATTATTTACCCACCTGTGAAGTTTGGTTAATAGGTATCAAGTAAGGATTGTATGTGAAAATTTGAATATAATTTCCCCCACATTTTGCATATTTATCAGATGCTGGGTTCTTCTCTGGTCTTCAGCTCTCCAAGCCTAATATTCATGGAAGCTGCTGTTCTCATCAGTAACACCAGTGGGCCTCTAGGGGGGTCTTATTTACTGTAGAATGACCAGCTCTTCTGTAATTCTCCTGTGTTTCTGATTTTCAGCGTCATTTAGGATGAAGATACTATCGATGGATGACCTTTTAATATGATTCATGGAATAGGGAGATAATAAAATCTTATGTCAATGAACCTCATTAAATTAGTATCATTGAGTGCTAAGAAAGGGTGACAGGGATCAGAAGAGAGCTTACAAAACATAAGTGAGACATAAAAACAACATAGTAGAAGTTTATGTAATCAAAAGTTTAAATTTTGTGCACTTTAAAATATTCTTGCCTTTAGGTTAGCTAAATATTTATGCTTGTCAATGACAGCATAAGGACAAAGAGAATGTTAATTCATTGGGGTGTTAGGCAGGATCACATGGAAACTCCATGACTTCTCTTTGCCACTGTACGTCAAACACTGTTTGATGGTTGATGCACCACTCTGAAAAGGCAAAATAAAAATACTTGTCACTCCCATATGGGACTGAAATAAGATTGCACTTGGGGCTAACATGCAGTTTTCCACTTTGATTTAACATTGGCAAAGGATAAAAACTGCATATGATGAATGTACAAAGAATTCACATTAATTTGAGTTATATGTTGTGATTTTGGAGCCACACCTAATGCTCTGTGGTGAATGTGAGTAAATACAAAATCGCAAAATGAGCACCAAACTAGGAAGCAGAATCTTGAGCTTTTCTTTTTTAGCTTTTCTCTATCATAGGATTCTGGCAAGTCACCTAATTTTTCAGATTTCACATTATTAACTCTAAATTTTTGATCATAACATTCTTGCTTGCCTCATTGAGCTAATATAAAGATAAAAAGTTGGTTATCTAGTAGTGTTCTTTACAGATTGTAAATTATTATACAAAATTAGGACATTTTCAGTAATGAATACATTTGGGCACATCAAAAGTATAAAGCTACATTGATCTCGTCACATAAAAGCTTATATATTCCTTAAAATTTGTAATTCATGGATAGCATTTAGTTGAGTATTTCCAACCTCATGGTCTGGCTGTGATTCCCAGATCAAGGAACACCCCCAGCCTTAGCAGTTCAGCATAAATTTTTAAAAACCAGATCTAGTGTCACTTAGTACATACACTTACATTCAGGCTACCCTCAGCGTCATGTAGACACACAAGTTTCTTCATAGTGGCAGACATGACATCACCCCTTCTTATGCTTAGGACAACCGAGGATGAGTAGAACCCCCACATACACTCAAAGCCAAGACTACCAGAGCTGGGCAACGTCCCCAGACAATATGCTTTATCTTACTCTCTCTGAACTTACTCGTGGCTGGGTCTAACTGGTCCTATGTACTGAGGCTTTAATCCTAGAGGAAGTACATGAATAACCCACCCGAAGAAAGCATTAAGGGATGCATTTTTTATTGACCTCCAAGCTAAAATCAGAAAATAGTGCTGCTTTTGTGAAAATAAAATATAATTTGCCAGTTAACTATAGTATAAAGTCATGTAATATCTTCTGGTGAAATGGAACGTTTTTATAATCACTGTCCTCATTGAACCATGCATAATTTATTAATGCATTCTTGAGCCTTGTTTCCTGTGTACAAACAGAAATAGCACATGTGAAATAGAACCTCCAGAATCCTCTGATATGTAGATGGTAGATTTCATTTCTGGTTGACTTAAACAGATATATTTTACTCTCCTTTTCACATCTCTGAAAAAAAAACAGGATATTAGTTGTAGTTTCTAAGGTGTCTTTGAGCTGCAGTTTTACATGCATTTGTGAACCATGTGGGGTGGTGTTAGGTCTTAGAACTTATCAAGTTCTGTCTCTTTGCTATTCAGATAAGACAAGCCATAGTTCTGGAAAGGGTGTTATCTGACTACTTTACGTCTTTTTACTTTGGTGTATTTTCTGCAAATGCATGGGCTGTGTGCTCTACAAGAAATCAAAGCTTTACTGGGACTCAGAGAGGATGGCCAGACCTTCTGGAAAGCAGGCAAGGCAGATGCTCTGAGAGCCATGTGATTTCTTTGACCCTGCGTCTGCGTTCTATGCAGAGGTGCAGGAGAGGACCACAGGTTTCAGGTCCCACTGGCTGAGAAGCGTTATGTCCAGATTGGGAACAGATTTGGAATAAAGAACCTTTTGTCTCATTCGGCATTTCTAAAGAGTTGTCACTGTCGGTAGGTGATGGAAACTTTAATTAAAATTAAAAGGAGTAATTAATAGTGGACTGCAACATCTTAAAGGAAAAGACCTTATGGATTAGGCTAAAAATTGTCAGATTCACTGGGTAGAGAGTTATTTTTATTGAATTCTGTAATTTAATCACTTAAAACTGGTAGTAAAGTACAGATGCATGTATGTATACTTCCTTTTGGCTGCTATTTTTCTCATATCTAGAAGGGATCTAATTCTTAAGACATGGCCCAGTACACAAATATGTAGTGAATGGATAGAGATGTGATTCTATAGACTTCTCATCATTGGCGTTGAAGAAGTATGGTAGGAACATCCCAGGGCGGGCCCTGAACTTTATGCTACTTGAGATGCTTTAGTCAGAGTCCATTGGTTCCCTCTTTGTGAAGCAGGGCAAACTTGGTAGGAGATGCTTGGGTCTGTTGAGAAAAAACAGAATGCTTTTGTACTAGAAAATGACAAATTTAGGGATGACCTGTTGTTTTCTTTTGCTGTGAAGCATCTCCAAGGTATTATAGGTTTAAAATGACTCTCATTTACTGGTTCCTTATTTGATAGATCAAACTGCATGCCTGATCACTGTCTTGGAACTTGAATCACATTAGTAGAATTTGTTTATAGCTCAGTCTAGGTTAGTTGTTGGTAGAAAAACAAGAAATAGGAATCTTATAAGGTGTTCTTTATACAAATTATGAAACATGGTGAATGTTGAAATTTAAAAAAAATGTAGAAGACATATTGCCATGAGTGCCCTACCGAATGCTCCTCACTTTTAATGTACTTTGAATACACTTGTTCTACCAGTCCTGATGGAAGTCCTCTTCTGAGAATATCTTAGGTTGCACTGCTGTGGTGGCCGCAGTGTCCTGAATAACTAAAACCTTTTATCTTTCATGACCATTTTGACTTTAGAGAAGAGCTAGAAGTCACATGATGTCAGATCCAATGACTAAAGTAAACGAGGATACACTGCAATGTCTTTACAACTCTGCCTCTCCGTTGATGGCGCAGGGTTGCAGTATTCACTATAGCTTTCTCTTGATATCAGTCCGTGTAAAACACACACAGAAGGTAGCTGCCTATGATAGAGTGCTTCTTATTAGAAACAGAAGACAATGGAACAATATAGAGAAGTTTTGTTGATAATAGACAACCTTATAAAATAAACTAGAGCATAATAAATTATAACATATCTCTTTACTACATTTGATTCTACAGTAAAAGTAAATACTGCAAAGTTCTAGATCAGAGGACCAAGAGAAAGAAGAAAGATGATGAGTAGGATCCTTGAGGGACAGGAAGTTAAGGAATTAATTTGATCTACAAGAAAAGAGGGGCTTGTCAAGATTACAAGATGAGGAGTGGTAGAGCTAGGGGCTTAAGTCTTTGAGTAGTAGAACATTTGACATTGGAATCTCCATAGATGACAACACCATTGAGGGGTAGTTGGTACTACAGAGGTGACATAATCTCATTGTAAACGTAGATTTAAATCCTGGGTTTCTGGACTTGGTTACCTCTTAGATAAGTCTTTTTGAGACTTTTAATGGCTTGGTAGCCTATCACTGAAGTTTACATTGTCCTCTTATTTAATGTATCTTCTTTGAGAAAATATAATAAGTGCAGTGAAATCTCTCACTTTGAAGGATGAAGATTGGGAAGAAGACCGACAGGAAGTGACGCACAGCAATCTTAGCATGGTGGTGGGCCTATCAAAGAAGCTTAGGTGAGTACTGGAATAACGTTATTGGTTTTCCTTTCCCTGGTCCCAGGAGGGAAGATATTCCTCATTCATTTTTTTTTTTTTTTTTTTTTTTTCCGTGGTTACATCTCTGTTGTGATTTGATTCTGGAATTTCCCCCAAGAGCTTCATGTATTTGGAAGGTGACTGGATTATGGGGGTGCTATCCACAACAGTACGTTAATCCATTGGTGATATCATACGCTGTTAAAGGTGGGGTCTAGTTCAAAGGGCTGTATCACTGGGAATATGGTTTTGAATGATATGCTCTTGCCCAGATCTTTCCGAAGCTCTGCTGTTGCCAGGCCATGAACAGTTTTCTTCTGCCAAGCCCTTCAGCCACTATCGTTTTTGCCATTGGGGTGAACTATCCATGTATGTGTGGAGTGAGAGATCTCAGAAATATGAGCCAAGGAATCTGTTCTTAAGTTATGAGTAGTGGGTACTGTCCCCAGTGATGAGACGTTGGCAAAGGCACTCTGGGAAGGAAATTTGGGAATATGCCTTCTTGAGAAATGGTAAAGCTCTAAAGATTCTGCCTTCATTTAGTACTTCCTCATTTTGAGCAATTTAATTTTTTTAAATGAAAATACCTTAAATGTGTGGTTGAACTTGCGCTCAATTCTGTTAGCTTAACTCCAGGAGCTGGTGGCCAAAGCTGGAGATCCCATGGAGCTATGATTTTTGCATGTGGAATAGGATTGATCTCTGGTTACTGCTCTAGACCTCAACTCACTGGTCTAGAAGTTGGCCTTTACCTTAGCAAAATTCAAAACAAAGGGATGGGTTGAGAAGACACTGTTAACTTTGATACGCCTTCTCAGGTGTATATACTTTTCCCCCAGACTGTATCTGCATTGCATGATGTAAGTGGGAGAGCTGCTGATATTAGTCTCGATGCTATTTCTTGATGAGTCACCTTATCTTTGAAGTCAAGAATATCTGGCTTAGGTAGTGAATTTTTCTTTTCCAGTTTTACTGGGCTCCAAGGTACTGGGATTATAACTATCTAGAGTAGCAATCATCTAACCTAGAAGTCTCTATAAGGAAGACAATATACGTCCCACCTTTCTCTCTTTCAAATATGTCACTTTAAACTACAGAACACATGGAGTGGGAACTTATCAAAGTGTCTGAGAAGTAAAGAGGCTGTGGGTCTGAGCCTGGAAGTGTGCAAGGAGAACACCGAACCGGTTCCTCACGACATCATTTCTAAGGTTGCTGGTCTCTCTGACCAGATTGTGCTGTTTTTCTTTCCTTTGTGAGTTGGGCTGTCAAGACCTGCTGCCCCATTAGGCTTCTCTGCTACTGATCGCCCCTCAGCATGACTGGCTGCTTTTGTCTTTTGCCACTTGCCTATTGGAATCACACCCTTGGCCAGGGCGGACCTCTTGTCCTCCCCCACAGCCACAGGTCTCATTCTCATCTCTACTTCCTGCTGCAGTTCACCAGCTGTTTCTCCCAATTTCTTCTTTTCCTGAGGTCCCACGTGGCCCTAGCCCTGCCTGGGATGTGCCTCTGAATGTCCTTTCTCTCCTGCTCTCCCAGAATGCTAGGGGTACTCCTGTGGGTGTGTCCTGATGCCATTACCACACCTGGGCTTATTTTCCCAAAGCAAAATGCAGCTCATGACTGATTGAAATAAGTAAATACATAAATGATGATAAATTCAAACTGAAACACTGTACATGGCAGAGGATAAATGGACACTAAAATGGAATAATAAATTGATAAAAATAGACAAATAGAGGACAAAGATCAGCATCTGTTTCCCACCATTCAGTTTGGTCTACCTCCCTCTTTCTTTGTGTATTAGGCTCTTGATCGGTTAGAGAGTTTTCCTTTTCTCTTTTGGGGATTGAACCAGAGTCTTGTGATGCTGGTCAAGCACCCTACCCCTTAGCTATAGTCCCAAACTTTTAAAATTTTATTTTGAGACAGAAGCTTCCTACATTACTTCTGCCTCAGCCACCCGACCAGCAATGCAATCTCGTCCCCACAGTTTTATTCTTTGTAGGACACTTTCCCTCTCCTCATGCAGCCACGAACACCTCTGTGTTTTTGTGCTTTATGCTGCTGCTCTGTCTCAGGCTTCCATTTTCAGGCTACCAGAACTTTTCAAAACTTTCCTGTCCTGAGGGGCCTTTTACAGATCTTTCTCTGCACTAGATTTTTCCAGTTATGCCAGTTTTTTCCTCCTTTGACCTCAGATTACTTCCCCTTTTCATGTCTGATCACATCAACAAAAAATTATTTAAGAATCAGACCTATACTTAAAAAAACTCTAACCAAACACTGAGTTGGAAAAATGAAATTGAGGAAATAAAGTTGCACTGAAACTTTGCTTGCGCCATTACTTAAAATACTTCTTAAGACCTAGCTTACTCACAGATAGAAACCAAGATCTTATTTGCCCTCGAATTTTGAGCTGAGCATGCACACTGACAGACGGTCAGTTTCATCCCACCTATTTCTATCTTATACAACTCAGCAGAATTCCAAAACCCACACATGAGAAGAAACCTCCGGAGTGGAGATTTATTTTCGCAAACGCTCATGAAGACCTTACTGGTTCCAAATCGATACAATAGTAAAACACCAGCAGGAAGTGTATTAGTGGCATATTTAGAAGCCTCATATGAAACTGGATAATGAGATCCTGAACTTACACCTGCCCCCTTTGTTACATTAGGAAAGCAACACCTCAGCCTGGCTTGTAATTAGCTGTAATTGTTTTCTTACAGAAATAATCAGAGTGATTTAACCAGTGATGTGTTTTTGTTTTTGATAACTCAGATTGCTGCTATTAGTGGTGAGGTCTGGTAAGGGGTAGGCCTACAGAGGTGATGCTTTTAGTTTCTTGAGTCTCCTAACTAAATTTCTGTGGATCTCATTTTTAAAAATGCTTATTTAAGCCTGTGACCACACCTGCAATGCAGTTATTGGCCATGTAAGCACTAAGAGGTTGCAAGGTTGTTTTCTTTCCAGAAAGAAACAGTTATGTCTGGTTTATGGCTTAGTGGTTTAGCAGAAATGATGGAGCTTAGCAGAGCTCAGCCAATCATTTCTTGGTGCAATGAACTTAATCTAGCATTCTAGTGAAAGATGCTAATCGCAAGGAAGTGACAGAAGTTTCTTGGAAGTGACTGCATATAGAGCTGAGATTGCTGCACACTTAGTAACTAATGAAGGACTAGTGCAGCTTAAAGGAGCAGATGGCAGGGCTAGGGACCAAGAAAGCTGGGTTTCTATTTGAGATGTGACCTTCCCAGCTATATAACCTTAAATAAATTTGTTAACCTCTGTGTGCAGATTTTTCCTTTTTAATAGGGCTATATAATTCTTAATAGGATTAAAGAGCTGCTGACTCTGCAGTGAGATCTGCAAATATGTTGTTCTTATTAAGCAATAAACTTCTCAACATAGGCCCCGACTTTAGTAGATTGATTTCCGGAAAGACAAGATCAAGAACAACTTTCTGCCTTGATGGCCCAGTTCATATTACAGGATTTAGAATATTCGTCAAATCCTGTCTTCTGAAATCTCCGAAGGGACATTCCAAAGCCTCTTAAAATCTCAAAACATCTCTGTCATTAATCAACCAAGATATCTGGAAGGAAAAACCAAATAGGAAAGGAGAAAAAACAAAAGCTCATTATTATTGCTAAAAATTCTGGGCACAAGGTAGGCATTTTTGTATATTCTAGATAATCTTTATAACAATCCAGATTCTTATGTTTAAAATCCTTCTTAATCTTTTTGTGGATCAGAGAGATAAATCACCTTGCTCAAAGCCACACAGCTAAAATGTTGCACAGACACAAAGTTACCTTATATTGTGACTTTGTTTTTCCTTTTCACTAAAAACTGCATTGCTTCTACCTTTAAGAAACTTAGTATTTTATGCATCATAAAGTAGAAATCAATCATAAAGACTTTGTTAATAATAATTATGAACAAGAATGATTATATCTTAAATGGTAAACTGTCCACACAGCACTCTCAGTATTAGAGATAAGAGAAAACAAGAAAAACAATCGAAGCTCATATCACTAATTTTACGGAGAGTCTTAGGCGAATATCTGGGTAACTGCAGCTCAAGTAGACTGTTATTCTGGCAACGTGGAGCCCTTGAAAGCATTTTTTTTTTTTTTTTGAGACTGAAGTTATTTCACAATGCCAAGAAGCTGTTTGAAAGCAAAACAGTTCAGTTCGCATCTGGAATGTTTTCAAGATGAAAATTTGATTTAACATAACAAATGACTCAGCAATTACACAGACCAAATTATGGGCCTGGAAACAAAAACCTCAGTCTAAGAGCAGGTGGTTCATTGATTCTTGCCAAACAAGGATGGCCACTCTCTATCTCTGTAGGCCAGTGGGATTTCTATATTGCTTGCTTAGTCTAGAGCTATCCTTTTTTTTTTAAAAAAAAAATTAAAGCATACAATGGAAAAGTGTTTGGGTGGTGAAGTAACATAGAATGTTATAGTCACCTGCTATTCACGTTGCCGTTACTCTAAGACAAAGCACAAGAAAGACAAGCAATGCTTTCCTGATTCCCAGCAGCACAGAGCTGCTGGGTAATGTATTAGTGTGGGAACCAACACGTATGAAAGGTCTTCCCACTCCTGTATGGCAAAAAGAATTCAAACCAGCCATTCACAGAGTTCAGTCTAAAGCTGCTAGCTTAAAACAAAGTTTTAAATCTACATGTCAATGTCAAAATTAATGTTTATAAGAGATAATGTGTAATATACATGTAATTATATAATAATGATGATCTATGTTACAAACTAACAAAACTCAAGAAGGTACTAGATGCAATTGGAAAAAATGTTTTTCTTTAAATTCTTTCTTTTGCATGAATGAACTCAGTTAGATACGAGTATATTTTTATATCGATGTTAGTGACTTGTAGTTCTCAACAATGCTTTATAAATCTTAAACATGGTGAGGTGCTAAAACCAGTTTATACAGGTTTTTCAGGGCCATCTGTGCAGATCTTTTTCCAGGTCTGTGTTCAATGATAATATGTTGGTAGCTTGAAATTGGTGTGTACTGATACCTCTGCCATCACATTGGTAAATGCTATAACTTAGGCTTTTTATTTTCTTGAATTCTATTGAAAATATAAATACATCACCTCCTAGAGAGGTTATTATCAAGAGAAGTACACCTTCCCAATCACTGTTAAGATGGTTAAGGCAAGACAAGACTGATAAAAGGCACAAACGGAAGAAAAGAGTTAGACCATAAGGTAACAGAATAAAACCAATGGGAATTGTAACACAGCTCATTAACATTATGTGAGGAGAAAATGGGGGGAGGAGCAAGTGTCCCAGTTGAGAAGGTGAAATGCCCAAGGCCACACAGTCATCTGGAGATAGACTGAAGCCGGGTTGGTGTACTAAGGCAGATCCCTGTTGAAAGAACCAAGACTTCAGAGAGACTGACTAGGAAAATATCTAGGTTAAGATGGCTTCTTCTACCACATTGTGAAGTTCAGCTTTCTTCTTCAGGGCAAGTGAGAGGTCTTCAAGTGCTTTAGGCAGGGAAAAGAGATGCTCAGCTTTAAGTAAGAATTTCTGTGACTAGAAATGGGAAACAAAATGCAGGTAGACATTTGTGAAGGAATAGATTTGAGGAGCCCCCAGGGGGACGGCGGGCTTGTACTCCTAGAAGAGCCATGAGATTTGACTGAAGACGATGTCTTGTACCATATTTAGTTACTGCATGTGGAACATCATGGCAACAGTGTAATTTAGGAGGATACAAAAGCTTATGGTTTGGCAGCTGGGTAATGGGGCATTATGAAAAATGGAGAAGGGGACTCCAGTGTGCTTTGGATGCATTGGGTAGGACTTGTCTGTGATAGCCAAGTACATAATGTCAAGAAGAGTAGAATATACACATCTCAAGCTCTACTGGGAGAATTTATTTGGGGTTTTGAAATTTGAGCGCCAGTACCACACAGTGTGTGCATTTAAATTGGAGTTAAAGATTTGGAAGTCTATGGTATCGAAAGACTATATGGATAATTGGGAAATTGAATTAAAATGTCTTTCAAACTCCTTAGTGAGAACAGGAGCAAATGCAGGATAGTGTCCAGATAAGCAACATAGTTTGACGATGAGATTGTCTACTGGTCTTCTCCAACAAGTTCTGAGCACCCCCATCACTGAGCAAAATGCTGATTTAGAAGTAGGTGTTCAATTAAGTATCTGGTTAACAAATGAATATGGGCAAACAAAGAGTAAGAGAGGAAAAAGAAAGTTAGAGGCCAAGAAAGGTGGGATGTACACATAAATCTTCCATGCAGAGATGGAAGTAACAGGGACCTTTACCACATAGGCCAATTCCAATGCTCTGTAACTAAGTTTACATTCATCACTGAGAACTTTTAAATTTCCTAAAGAGGTTCTATCAAATTGTGAAAGCAGCAGGCCTTTTAAACCTGATTCTAACTCTACATAGACTGAGGAAAAGAAAAAAGCATCAAATTGGGTAAAAATAGGCATTTTCCAGAATATCACCCCATAAATCTTTATATGCTGAATTACTAAGCTTCAAGGAAAAAAAGATGAAGTTCAGCCTACAGGAAATTGTGAAGAAATTTATGGAAACACTGAGATAGCAAGAGAGAAAGTTCACCCCTCATACCAGGGTTAATATAGAAGCAAGTAGTAAAATGAGGAAAGCCAGGAGGATTTGAATAAAAGAAGAAGTATAGTTGGTCTAATAAATATATAGTTAGCTTATTCCAAATAAATTTTATAATTTGAAATAATACAAAATGTTTTATGTAACTAGAAGGCTTACAAATTTAAATAAAATTTAAAACAAAACCAAACTAAACTTTACAAAAAATTCAAAGACTTTTCATTTCGTAATTAAAGAATATTTTAGTACACATACACATATTAATAAAAGTAACTGCAAAAAATTTTAACTATTTCTTAAAATAGCCATATAAAGTATTGCTTACAGTGACAAACAGAAATAAAGGCAAATAAATGTACCAGCATCTATACCAGGAAGTTAGTGAAAGGAAGCACTGGAACTCTGAGAAACGTAAATAATACTGTGATTAATCCAGAAATGGGTTTCATAGAATATAGGAAGGCAAGTGCACTAGTAAAGAAAACTTAAAACTTGTTTGGAAAACCAAATAATGACCAGTTGGTCATCCCAAGGTTGTTCAATCAAGAAGATGAGGAAGAAATACGCATGTAGAGAATTAGAAATGAGAACCCTAGGTACAGAGTTCATGAGAACATTAAAAGTAATATTTTATACAACTCTCTCCAAATTATTTTGGAGTGGGTAAATTTTGAGAAGAACACAAATGACTAAAATTAAACCTGGAAGATCCTTCCAGGAGGAGGAGACTTCTGCATGGGCAAACATGCACAGTATTAAGAAAGTCTAAAAAACTTCTCCCTCTAAACAGTGCCAGGCACAGATGGTTTCTCGGGTGAATTCTTTCAACCTTCAAGGAACAGAAACTTCAGTACTATTTAAATTGCTCTCAAGCAGAGAGATAAAAGAAAATCTTCCAAATTATTTTTCAAAAGCCAATGTAACATTGATTCCAAAACCTGAGAATGAGAACCCAGAAAACAGGCCTTGAGATGGATCTTGGTTATGAATGTCAGACTTGAAGGTCTGTAGAACATGCAAGAGTACTAAGTCGCTAGTTCAATTTCTTTATAAAGCCGGAGGAATTGAGTACGTAGTTACCATTCCCATGAAGGACGTATGTATAGTTTTCTTATATTCGTGTATAAATATAAACATTTTGTTACTTATTTTATAGAAAAATTGATTTCTTTTTAAATTTAGAGGGTACCACAACACCACCAATACGTACTTTTTTTTTTTTTTAGCATTCATGCTTCCTGGTCCTACATTAAGCACTTTTATAAGTATTACCTCTGTTAAGCACTTCTAAACTCTGGGTGAGGCTCAATATTGTTCTCCCTTATTAATGCCAAGCCTCAGCAAGGAGATTTCATGGCTGCGGAATAATATAGCTTGATTTTAAACCAAACCAGTGCAACTCCAGAGACTCTTCTTATTTCTAAGACAAATTTTAGTCTATAAATTTACCAACATTTGGCACCCTGGGGGAAGGTGTGTGTTGTGCAGACTCCAGATATTGGAAAAAAGAACCTATATATATATATATCCATGCATTAAATGTATCTGCTGTAATTACATAGTGGAAAATTCAGTCCAGTGAAGGACAGTGCTGTCTACAGCAGAGAAACTGGGTTAGAATGAGTTGAGAGCAGTAGACAGAGAGGGAATGAGGCAGTGACATTTACACCATTAATAGACAACTGTGTGTAGGTTTTAGTTCAGAGCATTTTGAGTTACAGGACAACTGAAACAGTAGAGAAAGTTTTGAATGCTTTACATATAGATGTGCTTGCAGATAACATCTGCGATTTTCAAAAAAAAATGTACACATCGCTGTTGCAAATTAGTCAGCCCGTAAAAGAAGAGGGGGATGGGTGGACCAAACAAGAAAAAGTGGGGCCACCCTGGGAACAAAGGTGCGTGGACCTGTCCTTTTGCCTCCATCCCCAGCAGACCTCTGTCTCAGGACTCTGCTGTTTGTGGCAAGGGGGTAAGAAGTGCCCGTGAATATTTAGCTTTTCTTCCTCTGCTGGTGTGTGTTGGTGTGTCAGACGAATTGTGCCCAAAAGCTGGGTCACACAGGTGTTTGGTTAGCTCCTAGCCTAGTGCAGAGACACATGGGAAAATTGATCGCAGTCAGACCTGGCAAATAGGGAGAGTTGGGCTGAATAGTGGGTGTGGATTTCTCCTTTCTACAGACTTAAAACTCACCCAGCTCGCACACTGACCTGTATCTTGGCGGGACTAATGATTAGTATTTCTCTGCTCACGCTCTGTTCTTCGGAGCCACCATCATTTGACATGAAAAGAAAAATAATAGGAAACTTGTATTTTCCCCTTGATATAAGTTCCATATTAAAGAAAAAAGAAAATGGCTGGATGCTTATGAAAGTCGTCATGTAGAGTGGGTCGTTGGGTAGAAAATTATCTCTTACTGTGGAAAATTTTCTTTTCAAACATCCTCAGTGTGAAGCCTGCTAGGCACAGCCAGAACACAAGTGCTATTCTGCTCATATAACTAAAATTAATCACTCAAGGTGGGTGTGTAGCGTCTGTATTTTACCCAACACCACGTTCTATTTGGAAGTAACAGAACTGAGAGCGAGCGAGCGAGCGAGAGAGAGAGAGAGAGAGAGAGAGAGAGAGAGAGAGAGAGAGAGAGGGAGAGGTGCAAAAAGCCATACGAGGAAAGGATTCGAGAAAAAAAATCTAAATTGCTTACAGTACGAGAATAAATAATAAACTATAGGAATTACTTACTGGTGAGGTCTCAAAGGCCTCATAAAAAGTAACTCTTTGATTTACCTTCCTTGTCTCCGGGAGTGGTTGCCAGGCAAAATTAAAGAGGGGCCCGTGAAACGAGGGAAACTGAGAAAGACATAAAGAATGCTTTAGAGGCTGTAGCTCTTAAGTGCCTTTCTATTTAATCGTCTTTGGTTGCCAGATGTGGAGGGATGGGCAAGGAAGAGGAAGGGCGGACTTGACCTGCGTGCTGAATATCGCGAGACTTAGCATTTGCTTTGTGCGTGCGGGTTACTAGCCCCCAGCGCTTTATCTGTATTCCAGCACCCCTGAGCTTCTTCCAATTGGGCCCATGCCAGGACTTCCGTATGATAGATTCCTAGAGCAGGGAACATTTTTTATTTTTCTGGCAAAAATATTTCAGCATAATTTTCCCCAGCAATATCACTCCTGATTCTCAGGTTTTTCTTTTTTGAATTGTTTGGGCATACTTTCTGGGAGAGACAACAGGGAATAACATCTGTTCTGGCTGCCTCAGTCTAGATTTTCAATCATGGTGGAAACTTCTCTCTGCTCTTCTGGTAACATAATATACGGATGTATATGTAATAAACATTTGTTGCTTACCTACTATAACAGTTATCTCTTGCCCCAATAGTTATATAAAACAGCAAAAATGCAGGCCGAAATGCACGAAGCCTCTTGAGATGTAGATCTAGAAGGACATTGCCACATTGGCCACATTCTCTCCACCAGAAATGACATAGAATAGTCCAGAATGAAAGTGTAACTAAGTAAGTTAGCCCTTTGTAGTAAGAAACAGGGACACAGGAGAGAAGTGAAACAGTCATCACTGCAACCTATGATGCATGTGTGTCACGCCTGGAAGGTGTCTGTAGAAACCCAGAGTTTCTTTGACCGCAAGACTTTTTCCTACCATGGGATACATGTTGTCACCGTCCATCTCCCCCTGTTGCTGGGTAGAAAGGACCGCTCTGCCTGCCTGGCTCTGTCTCTTCCTCATGTGCTTCATGGATCTCTGTGGAAAGCAGGAGTGATAGAAATAAATGTAAGAGTGTGAGTCTTTTCTTACAGCGTGTCACCTGGGCTTCAGGCAGAATTACGCTGAACCCCACAGAATCAAGTAGTTGTTAGTTCTCCACTCAACGTCCCGCTACTGAGCTGGTGAACTGACCCATTCCTCAACTTCTAATGGACTCTTGGTGGCTAATTGCTCATGACTCCTTTCTTGTCTAGAAAATTGCTTTCACAAAAGCAAGTGCGTATACCTCCTTCCTACTGCATGCAGCTGCCTTTATCCAATGACTGAATGATACGGGCCGATATCCCCTGCCTCACGGGAGGTGCCAATTCTGTGGTTCAGCTTGTGCTCCAGAGCAGTCATGAGATCAGCCTGAAGCTAATCTTTAGCTGAAACTCCGTGCTTGCTCGGCTTCGTTTGTTCATTCCTTCTAAAATCATTTCCATTTTCTTAAGAATGCTCTCTCAATATATACGGTCCTACTGAACCCCTGCCTCAGGCCCTGCTTCTAGAAACCCTAACTAATATGATCATCTAACATAGGAAGTAGTTTAAGAAAGGAAGAAAATATTCTCCTTTTCTTTAAAGACCACTGTGCAGTTCTGGTGCTGGGGTAGTTGAGCTGTGGTAGGCATGCACCATAGAATTTTTAATATCCCATGTGAGACGCACTGAAGACTTTTGGACATAACTAATTGAGACTTAGAGAAAGGAGATTGGAAGGAGATCCTATGTAAGTGATGAAATAAGTCGGTAACATCGAGATCAAGTAGAAGTCAGGCTATATTTGAATCTTCCAAAGCCCAGTGACTGTCACATAACTGCTGGAACAAAATGTATTTCCTGGGTTGAACTCTAAGGATAATGATATATCATAGGGATGAGGGGTGTAGCTCGCTGTTAGAGCACTTGCCTAGCAACACACGACCCTGGGTTCAGTTTCCCTGCCCTACATAAACTGGGTGTGGTGATGCATACCTGTAACTGAACACTTGGGCGGTTGGAGCTGGAGGATTTCTGTGTTGGAGGTCAGCCTGGGCTATGTAGTGAGTTCAGGAGCAGGCTCAACCAACAAATTGACACCCTGTCTCAGAAAGAGAGCGAGCGAGGGAGAGAGAGAGAGAGAGAGAGAGAGAGAGAGAGAGAGAGAGAGAGAGAGAGAGAGAAAGAAACATATCACAGTACCTAACAGAGACTGCCTATTTCCAGATCTCTACTAGCATCTCAGCAAACCCCTATGCAATTAACATTGTTAGGCAGAGCACGGACAGTGGTACCAGTGAGCAGAGCACGGACAGTGGTACCAGTGATGTGGAGAGGCTGTGAATGCACATGGGGTGTCACATACTGTCTCGCTGCTCGTGTCTTGCTGTACAGCTGGGTTTCTAACTGAGCTGACACCCCTGTATCCACTCTGTAACTTGGATCAGATGGATCTTGTAAAAGTCAACTCTTACCTGGCTACTTCTCTGATTAAAAATTCTTCTGTGCTCTAGTTTGACCCAAAGTGTTTCAGATGACGGGATTTGCTTTGTTTTCGTAAAGCTTTATAATATATACGTGTCATGTTATCTTTATTCATTCACATGCTAGTGGACAGGCCACATTTTCTACATTCACCTATGAATGGGAATTTAAATTGATTCCATATTTTGGACATTGTGAACAATACTAAAATGAGCCTGGGGGTGCAAATATCTCTTCAGTGCCCTGATTTCAGTACCTTTAGATATCTACCTAAAAGCAGAAAGTCATGTTGTGTCATTTCACTTATTTGTCGATTCTCAACAAGTAAACCTCATAGAGACCTATCAGTAAAAAATGTTTTACCAGAGGCTGAAGTTGGGGGGAAGAGGAAAGAGGAAAGGGAAGATGTTAATTAAGGTATATAAAGTTTCAGTTAGACTGAAGAAAAAATTAGTGACCTATTGCACTCCTTGGTGATCACAACTAATAATGATAAATATTTCAAAATTGCTGGAATAGACTTAAGGGTTGCATCACAAAATAAATGGGTGAGAAGGATACTTTAATTAGCTTGATTATAACCTGTAATATATGCATAGATCAAAACATCATTTTGTATCCCCTATATATACATAATTATTATTTGTCAATTAAAAATAAATTAATTTAGGAATTTTTCCCGTACCTTTGTCTGCAATTGAAACTGAAACTACCTATCATGACATAGCCCCTGGCGCTTTTTCAGAATGTTTCTTCTACGCCATTTGCTAGGTGTTTTCCTGTTGCAGCGTATTTACTGAGCAGTCCAGGAACCTTGCCCTAATAGGCCCATAAACGTGGTTTTTCTTTGACTTGGCATGTCCTTCTTGATGTTCTGTGGCTGGTAAATTTCTAATCATCTTTCATAACTTACCATTGCTGTGACCTTTTTTTTTTTGTAGATGTCTCCCAATCATACTAATTTAATTCCTACCTCAAGATGTATTATATACTCATTGTATTCATTTGGGGCACTTGGCGGCACACTGAAAATACATCTATCTTAGAAAGTGTTTGGTAGATGAATTATTTAAAATGCATAATTCTTCTAGGAAAACTGCCTGGAATTTGAAAGTAAGTGCCATAAATAAAGCAAAAGATACACAAAATAGTTCAAGAACACAGAGCAAAAGAGTTTCTATAAACTTTTAGCCACACTCATATTTTTATTCATGAAGAAGCTGGATGTTACTATTACTTTATGGGACTGTTGGCCGCTTAAAAGACTTCATTGGTGTTATTTACAGCGTGAAGTGCAAATTGCTGAATTGAAAGGTTTTTTATTTTTATCTTTTTGAGAAATATATCATAAAAATCCAGCATAAAGGATAAACCAATCAACTTCCCTTTGTTAATTTGTATAATTTATTAATTTATTCTTTTTTTGAGTTAAGACCAAAACTGTAGAAAGCTTTAGTTGTTTTTGGTTTGTGATTTGTGTTAATCAGCTTTCCCATTGGTGAGATAAGGTACCTGGCACCAACAGCTTAAGGAGTGATTTAATTCATTTCACGACTTCAGGGGATTCAGTACATGATCAGCAGGATTGGAGCAGAAACAGCGTTGTAGAAGTTGTGTGTCTGGTTCATGGCATCTGGGAAGCAGAGCACTCTGGTCAGGGGAGTAACAGCAGAAGTGAAAGAATTAGAGACCAGATACAGGACCCAAGTCATGCTTTCCTGACCCACCAAGGCACACCCAGATTTGTGTTCCATCAATCAAATGAGCAATTTCTGAAGCAATGAAGTTGACACTTCAGGCTTAATAATTGTACAATTCTGAAATACTTTGTGTGTGTGATTGGGGGAAGTGTTACGAAGATCTTTGTGAGATATGACCCATCAGTCTTAATTATAGTCTTCAATTGGCTCTGGAGAGAGAAAATTCTTGAAACAAAGGATCCTGTCCACATACATCCAGCATTAAATCAACAAAGTTGGATGATCACCAAAGAACTGTAGAACCTCATTAGTAAGTACAGGAGGGTGAAGGGTCACACTTCCAGTTATCTCCTCTGCTTTCTTCCTTTAGTATGCTTAAGAAACACTTGGGGAGCTTGATAGAAGTGTGTGTGCCTAAGTTTAAACACTCAGAATATTCTTATCAAGTAAGACTTAAGTGGGGTAAAGCAATTTGCATTTAAAATAAACTCTTCGTTTGGTTATCTTACAGAAGAAACTTTGGCCCAATTTCGGTACTCATTGTTCTAGCTGTTCCATAATAACAAAAATTATAAAAACTTAGAGGAAAGGGTAATATAGAATATCATCCTTACATAAAGCAACATAAGGTCACAGGAGGTTATTTTTCTGGCTAATCATGCTGCTCTCTGTCTTGCTTAGATCCTTATCTTAATTGACTCCGGCTTAGTGATAGCAGCTATTGAGATTTTAGGCAAGCTCAGCTCTGTGCTTGCTCAAAAACTGCACTCATGCAACAGAACGTGGCAGAGAAATACTGAATTACAGGGACTTAGAGGTATGAAAAACAGGGATATGTTGGTTTAAGGGAAAAATGTTGTAGTTGTGAAGTATGAATTGGTCTAGTGATATATAGCATGAGGGTTAAGATTAATGGTTTTATTGTGTATATTAGAAATTTGTTAAGATAGTAGATTTCAGGTACTCTTAACCACACATACGAAAGTTAAAAAGTAACAATGTTAGTGTTAAATACATTTATTTGTTTGAAAGTGGCAACCACTCCATCGTGTGTATCAAAGCATCATGTTGTACGCCTTGAATTTGAGTAATGAAAACTGATTATATAGGTATATATTAAATATGTATATTATATATTATACATACATGTGTAAATTATACAATGTAAATTATACACATGCATGGTGTACATATACATGTGTATGTGTACATAATATTTATTTTTATATGTATATATATATATATATATATATGTATTTAAGGCATTGGATTGTAAATAACTCAGGGAGGGCTTCACAGTCCCTCAGGAGAAGGAAAACAAAGAGAAATTTATCACTAAACACATTGTGTAATTTGCTTTGTGGGAAAATAGAGGCCTTGAAGGCAGAGGTAGCCATTGTGAAGGTAATGTTGGAATGCAAAACTTCGAGAAATTAAGAGAAATAAACTCCTGAAAACAAAAGACCCAATGAAAAAATGGCAGTTGAAAGAAATAGCCAGTTCTTAGAAGTGCAAATGGCCAACACATACATGAAAAAGATGTTCAACATCTTTAACCATTATAGAAATGTAAATCAAAGCAGCACTGAGATACTCCAGTGAGAATGGCTTTTATCTAGAACTCAGGAAGCAATAAAAGCTGAACAAAGGTGTGAGGGAAAGGGACCCTTTTTACATTACTGGTGGGACTGTAAACGGGTATGACCATTGTGAAAAACAGTATGGAAATTCTTCAAAAAATGGAAAATAAATGTTCCATTTGATCCAGTGGTACTTCTGCTGGGTATCTTTCCAAGAGAGTTTTAAAACCCCATATAACAGCACAACTATGTGCATGTCCATGCTTATAGCAGCACAACTAATGATAGCTAAATCAATGGAAGTTGATGAAATATCCATCCATAGACCAATGGATAAAGAAAATGTGGTGTATATGCACAGTGGAGTCCTACTTTGCCGTAAGGACACAGATTTGAGTCATCTGTAGGCAAATGAGTGCAACTTGACACCGGCGTGCTGGGTGAAGTGGATCAGACTCAAAGGCTTCAAGATCATAAGGTTTTTCAAACATGAGAAAGCCCAGGGGTTAATCAATAATAAAGTCAAACAAGTGAGATGTTGAGAGGCAGGGCAATGCTTGTGTGGGGAAGGGGGCAGGGAGAGGGTGGGAAGATGAGAAGTTGGGAGGGGAAGGGATGTGAAATTCATGTGATATGTGTGTGCTCAGATTCTTCAAGTTTAATGTAACCGATGTGTACTGCAAATACATACTAATAAAAAAGGGAAAATAAGACTGCGGGAACTTGAAGGGTGACATTCAGAGAGAACATTC
The DNA here is from genome assembly GCA_004027205.1 of Ctenodactylus gundi. Lineage (NCBI taxonomy): Eukaryota > Metazoa > Chordata > Mammalia > Rodentia > Ctenodactylidae > Ctenodactylus > Ctenodactylus gundi. The sequence continues at coordinate 229,985 of PVKB01002131.1, forward strand.
TAATGTTTATTTCTCAAAACAGAAAAAATGTCATACTTACGACAGCAGCAGTTAAGATGCGTATCTTTGTTATTCTCTCAGAAGAGCGCTTTCAGAGAACACTTAGCTTACCTTCTTTGCCTGTGGCACCCCAAGGACTGCCTCCACCCTTTGCCCTCTCTTTCTCTGTTTCGGAGCTCTGGCCCATGGCTCTCCTTTTCCCAGGTAACCCTCAGGCAGTAGCCCAACACACTGGGGGCTCTGAGATCTGGCTGCTGCTGCATATGTGAGAACTCTGTACAGGAAATGATGTCACCAGAACTTCCTAACGGACTGACACACATATCTCTTCTCTTCCTTGTCTCCTCTCGTAGGTCTCAGACCTGCATTATGGCCGGAAGTTTCTTTTAGTCTCCTTATGCTTCATTTATCTTTTCTTTTTCACGTGCATTATTTCCGGTAAATCTGTTTACCTTCTATTTTTCGTCTACTTGGTGGAGGACCCATCATGATCCACTGGTTTCTTTCTGAATTTCTCATTTTCTTTTATAGCAAAACTCTCCAAAATCATTGTGAAACTTGCTGTTTATAGGTCCCCTGCTCTCATTGGCTTTTAGCTTACTCCAGTTGACAGTGGCACTGCCCCTGGCCCACATACACATGTTCACGCCCTTTTGGAAGCTGCTGTCATTAGCATCATTCATGATTCTTCCATGCTGCTAAATCCCGATGGGCAACTCTCAGCCAGCTGATTTGCCAAAGCTAATCATGGTACCTTGATTTTGTGTAAATTTTGAAATTGGTTCTCAGGATACCATCACCTTTTTCTCTCTTTCTTGTTCTCACCCTTTTCACTTTCTTATTCTCATATATCATTAATTGCAGCTTTCTTTTCCTTCCACAGTTATTATGTTCATTAGCACACATGTGTGACACATTATAATGATGTCGAGCTTGGGGAATTGTGTGGACTTACTATGTCTTAATCATTTTTGTTTCTTCATTGTGATGTTCTCTCTTTAGAATTCTCCAGATCTCAGTTCCTGGCTGTCTACTGACATTCCCTATGTGATGTGAATTCACAGTATTTAAATGTCATAAAATAGCTGCAGCCCCAAAACTGTGGATTTGCCAGCTTTACTCAGCTGCATCTTTCCTCAAACTTCGTACTTTTCTGTCCTCTACTTGGAGGTCTCTCAAACTCAGTATGTCCCATCTTCCTGGCACTCCTCTGCCTGTCCCCTCTAAAGAAATGGTACTTCCGTCTTTCAAACTGCTTAGGTCTGAATTCCACGAAACCACTTTCTTTCGAAAATCCTCATTAAGTTATGTCAATGCTGTGGTAGAACTATAACTGCTGTGCTGACTTGTGCTGACTTCTGGACCGTTCACACACAGAGAACATGGCCTTCTGTGCATAGCCTTGACTAAGAAATAGTTACTTCTTCATTCCTTCCTGGCCATGGTAACTCTCCCAGCTTTAGCAACCTCCCCTGGGTGCAGCAACCTGCTCTAAGCTCTGAAATAACTTTTCTGGCCTCGGCGGTTGGCCATCCGATGATGACAGCCCTGCCCCCTGGCAGAGACCTGTCTCCCTTAACCCACAAACCACCTTCTGCTCTCCCAACCTACCAGACAACTCTGTTTTGTCCTCTTCTACTCAGTCCCCATTCTACACTCCAGCTGAAGAGCCCAGTCTCTAACTCTCATGCTGGAAAATCCACCCACGGTAAACAAATCTTCCATTCACCCCCTAGTAAGAGCCTTCTAGTTTATATCTGGACCTGTCGCCAGCCTTCTCTGTGACTGTTCTAACATGACTGCTTTGCCATGAGAAAATTACTAGACATCCTATTTAATAAAGCTACTAGGTCAAGACTCTGGTTCTCTTACTCAACAATTATTTTCTCTTGGAACGGTTACCAGCGTGTAGACTACTCTAAATATATTTTGTTATTTATTATCTATTGATTATTGATGGATGAATGAATTGGATTGAATGATTCTTTATAAATTCTGCCTCAAATCTGTAATCATATTTCTCAGACGAGATGATTCTCACACATGATAGCGGGGGCATGAAAGATATGAAAACCCTGGTCTGAGATAGACACTCTGTCTGTGGTCTTTCTCCAGCTTCTTGTTTGTTCACATGTAAGAAGGCCAAACATCTAACATGATCCTAGTTCTGACATATGAACCCTTAATTTGCCAATGACCAAAACTCTCATCAAGTTACAGAATCAATGTCTGGTGACACATATCTGTAGGATGCTGGGTGATTAATATACCTATCCTTATTTTCTCTTCTTTTTCTATATGTCTCAACTCAGAGCTGTGTTAAAAGTTAAAAAAATTGCTATGAAGTGATTCTAGAAACGTAAACAAATTCTGAGTTGTTTTGCCACAGTAAAACCAACTAAGAATGCTTATTTAAAGAATCCATTATGTCCCTACTACAGACTAGCCATTATGAGAAATGCAAGAAAAAAAAAAAAAACACACACACACACAATCTCTTGTCGACTGTGCGTCAAAACTCGGGTCTCCTGGGTTTTGTCATTAAAAAATGCCAGTTTCATGGTCTTCATCTTTTGCTCAGGAGTTGAGCATAAAAGAAGCAGTTTAAAGTGCAAACCTGTGCATATCCGTAAAACATACTCAAGGACGATGCTTTTAACCTTCATTCACTGAGTCTTCATGTGAAGACCCACAGGAGAGGGATTTTCCTACACTCAACCCAGAGAAAGACTTCGGCTTCCCGTGAAGCACAGATAGTTTGTACAGAGAAGCAACCAGTCAAGGTGTGAGTTGCTGCCTCCTTTTTCTTTGAAATTATAATTCCCAAAGTGAACCCTGTGCCCAACTCCTGCTTTTTTACATTCTTATCTCTACTGTCCTTATATCTGTCGTTATGATCCTTTTGTCATGGTCCCTGCTACGTAGCACAAGCAGATATTACTTGCAACATGTTTTGGAAGATGCATAGATATAGACATCAAGGATGAAAGTTGCTGTCCTAGGAAATCACAGCAATAGCTGAGGGATTTTTCTATTGATTCCTCAGTAAAAGCAGAATTGCCAGATGCCATGCAGGTCTTCATGACCTGTCAAGGCCACCCACGTGTTCCCTAAATTCTAGTCACACTGATTTACTTGGAGATTTATTGATTGATCAGGTTACTGACATCAAGCTATCTTTGCCACTACTTTTGCTCTCCTTTTTTACCACTCTGATCCTTATTAACTGGGGCAAATCACCATCTGCCCCACTTGTTCTAGGCATGCTCCGTGACTATCCTAGATACTTTAACCATTTTCATTTGCTTTTATTCTTTAAATCCTCTCAGGTTCTTATTGTCTTTTACATTTTCTCCAACATTTTAATGTTTTAGGAGCTGGTGAATGCCTCAGTGGTTCAAGCGCTTGCCTAGCAGGTGTCAAGTCAAGCGTTAAGTACCCAAATCCGATTCCCCAGCACCACATAAACTGGCTGTGGTGGTGTATCCTGGTAATCTCAGCACTGAGGAAGCTGACACAGGAGGATTGGCATCTGACCAAGGCCAGCCTGGGCTCCATAGAGAGTCCAGGACCAGCCTGGCCCGCAGAGCAAGACCCTGTCTCAACAAACAAAACAAAACAAAAAAACCCCACAACCATTTTAATGTTTTATGTGTCTTTCTTTTCTTTTTCCTAGTCTAAAAATACCCCAAAATACATGAACTATGGCCTTGTACTTTTAATTCCTAATCTGGCACAGAGTCATACCCCAAGTAGGGACCCCATCAACATGTGTTTTGATGAATCAATGAATGAATAAGCAAACAAATAAATAGAGTTCACTATCATACTATGTTCAAAGAAAGAAATGACAGAGAAAAACCACAGGAGGCCTACAACATACTTCAAAGATAAGACAGGAAGGAAATATAATTACCAATAAGGAGTAAAATAGCATTTAAACACCTTTAAAGATTTTGACAAAGGGAAAAATATATCCCTAAAGTATGTTATCATCCCATCAAAAAACCCTTTATAAAGAAGAGCAGGAGCTCCAATTGGCGCACCACTCAATGTCCTTCCTGTTGGTGGAGAGGAAGGAAACACTGACTCTGCAAAAGCCTTGCTGTGTTCCGGGAAACGGGCCCACACTTCCACGTGCGAACTCATTCAGTCCCCAGTTCAGTCCCAATAAACATCTGCCATCATTTTCATTATTCATCAATTGTGCTCAAGTCCACAGAATTTTTGGAAGATGTTTCAGCCCGGAATGAGACATTTTCAGTTGTATCTTTGATATTTTTGTCCTGGAAAGCTTCAGATTGCCTATTTAGGAACTCCAAATAAGTGTAGATAGTATATTCGGAAGCCATATTTGAGAAATCCATGGAGAAAATCAATGCTGCCTGATGGAGAATAGGTGAGTAGGCTAACCAGAGTGAGCAAACCACGACCTGTACAACCGTGGCGGCGTCTTCAGTCAGCCTCTCGTGCCACTGTTGTCTGCTCTTGTGCCACTTTACTTAGAGCCTTTAAGTTAACAAGTTTTTATCCATTGAATACGTACTTTATTAAACCTCTTCTACATATCAGGCACTGAACCTTTAAGAGAATGAGTGGTGAAAGGATTAAATCTTTGATGTCTATCGATTTACTATTGCAAATGTGAAATATGGTTCAGAAAATGGTAAGCATCTTTCGAATGGCAAAGTACTCACTGAGTACTAAGACTGTCCCGACGCGCAGAATCCACTTCAGATTCATACCTGTCCTTTCACAAATGAAGAAACTGAGATGCAGAGGGGTGAGTTGAGCTTATTCTTCTCCACTGAACTTGTTAACTGTTGCATACAAGTTCTTCATTCATTTTATCAGATCACAATTATATTCCTAATGATGTTTTGCTGGGAATGAAAATCTCTGGTAGTTCTCTTAGAAATAGGAATCATGGCATTTGAATATGAGCTTAGAAGTTTGCAAAACTCCAGGACACAGACCATGTTTTTTTTTTTTGACATATTTCCTTTCCTTTAGTCATGTGATACTTTGTTATAAATTAGCAACATCTCTGTCACTGAGTTGACTTTGCTGATGACAGTAGTTGTGGATGATGAGTGGATAGTTGATGCACACAACTTGATAGTTGCACATGGTGGCTGTCACTGCAGTTGCCTGGCTACCTGCCTTATTCTTACTTTTCCCAGGAGGAGGTGAATATTTCATTTAGAAAAACTGGACTCTTTAAGTTAAAGTGACCCAGGAGACTGAGCTGCATTTTAATCTCTGCCAGTGATAGAAAAACACTTTGTTCTTCTAAGTCCATTTGTTCCTTCTTGCCCTTGAAAACTTCCTATTTGAAGCAGCAGGGAGCAGAGGAAAACTAACAGAGTTGATTTTTTGAATTTCTACCAGTCCAATTTTCTAGGTGTTAGTTCTTAAAATAAGTGTTGCCACAAAAGACCACCAAGGAACTCTCATTTCCGTCATTCCATCCACAGGCAAGAGGGTCACGTGTCTGGAAGGGTTGACCAAAGGATTCTTGACCTGCTGCCATTTAAATGTCATAATCATTGTTGGCCGCAAAATATTGAATAAACAACATGTAAATAGGAATTTTTCTTAACACTTTGGGGTATAAATCCTTCTTACCCTTCCACTTTCCTTCTCAGAATCTCTGTTTCTTTCTTTGTGTTTGATCTCTTTCATGGGTCTCACTCATCTCCCACAAGTGTGTTCGGTTGAAGAAAAGAACAACCAGATGTTGGCTTTCATGTTGTGAAGCGTGCAAAAGAAGAATGATTAATTTATATCCATAACCAATTTACTGTGCTCCAACTCTGATGCCCCTTTGAAATGCATATTCCTTTTGAGACCCATGCCATATTTTTTCATTTAGATTCTCAACAGAATTTATCTCAAAACTAGGTTCAAATAACTTCTTCCAGGGTCTTCAGTTGTTCTTAGAAATAAATGAATATTCTATTTAAAATATTTGAAATACTTTTAAAAGCTTGTAGTTTTGCTCTCATTTTTGTAATTATCGTAGCCCATTCTACTGCTATCTGCTTAACCAGAGACAAAAATGCAGTTCTGAAAAGTTTTTGGGTTACAGTTATCAAGACTTATTTCTAATATATATATATTTATATAAACATGTTATTGTTTTAGGGTGTTACGGTACACAAAGCTGCCACTTCGAAGTAGATACCATGAGTTGGTTCGGCTGGTCATGTCTACTCAAGTGTAGGCATGTAGACGTGTGTACAGCTGTACACCACACGCACACATACATCGCATAGCCTCACATGCTTGCCTCTCTTTTCACATCTTTTTTTCTCAACATTCTCATGCATTGAACTCATCCGGATCAAGCAGAAGCAGCTGTTCTAATGGGTCTTGAATCAGTTGTGCAGATGCACATTGGCTCAGTGCCTGGTGGATGCCAGGTTAGCATCACGTTCTTGGGAGACGAGGCATTTTCTCAGTAAAACTGGATCCTTTCACTGAACAAGAATTCATTCATTTTACACCAATATCCTGGCAAGCGCAGTCTAGAATGTCCTACCTTGCAATCCAAATCTGTCTTCTATCCTTGGTTGTGGTTCAGCCCTTTCCATCAATGGCCTGCCTAGTTCTGTTTCCCCTAGCTGCTTGTGACTATGTCTGTTAGGCTTTTTATATCCCTAGTACCATTTCCCATTTCAGCCCATCTCTATCTCTGTCTCTATTTCATCTTTCAGCTTTTCTTTGGCTCTGTTTACCAACACCACTTTTGAACTCCTGTGTCACATCATCTTCCACCAAAGGACACCTCAGTGTGACAACCAATATAATTCCAAAATTCCTCAGCAAATTGTACAGCATTTGCTGTATTGAATCATTTGTGGACTCCACCAGCAGGTCGATACAGCATAGCCAGTGGAATAATAGAGTATCAGAGCACCAGTTGGATGGAACCCCAGAGTTCTAGGCAGTACTTCTCTGTCCAGATCCTCTCTATTTTCTCCTGTTGCCTCTGGTTTCTCTCACTTGTACCTCTTTTGAGTATTCCAAGGAGTTTGGGCTTAATATTGTGGTCTTTTTCTACAGCATGGCTTTGGAGATATTTGGAGGGTCAAGAACCTCTTACTAATGTACCAATTCAGTGGTGGACACCTTATACATCTCTGTGCAAGTTAGTGTTTTCTATTATTAAGAAAGTTTCTGAAAGATGTGGAGAAAACCTAAAACTAGTAAGAATAAATTTTGTTGTAATAGCATCTGCTCCAGTTTGAATATTGAGATTAACTGGCAGAAAAAGAGATAAAAAGATTTTCTAAGAAAGTCATTTAGTAGATAATAAATCTAACCCAAATGAGTCCTCTGGGTCTCACCCCAATGCATCCGATACCCTAATTTCAGAAATGCAAATGTTAGAAGATTAGCGCAAAATGAAATATTGAGAGGAGATTACACATAACCTGATGCACTATTAATCCTCACCTTCCTCTGAGAGTCGTGTTTCAGAGGAGGTGGGAAAGGACTTCCCAAAGAAAGTATTTATGCTGGAGCTTACTTAAAGAAGTAAATAAGCCTTGCTTAATGTGCAGATGTTGGGGAAGGGAGACTTCTATCTTCACTTCCTTTGGCTTTCTTGAGGAAGCCCTGACCTATGCCATGGCCAGAATCCATCAATGTTGCTTGTAATCACAGCTCCCACTGCACTACTCGCACCCTAGCACCTGTTAATTGAACGTAGGCACACAAGATAAATTATGCAATTTGTGAGGTGACCAGAAAACAGCAACTGTGGAAAGTTATCATTAATAAACGCCTCATTACTAGTTTAGCTTATTCTAAGTTATGCATGCTCTTTAAGGTTATTAGAAAAAAGGCAAGCTTTTTCAATAACAAAAAACATCAAATGAAAAAGCAAAAGGCACTGCAGTTTACACAATCCCATGATAAAGAATCATCAATATTTGACAAATCTGCCCTAGAATTTCCAATGACTAATAATACAAATTCCAGCTGTCCAGCTTCAAGTCAACACAGCTTGTCTAAATTCAACCCTTTGACGTAAAAACAACTTGAAATTTATTGAACTCCTTTAAGCTGGCAGTTTAGATTTGTCAGATACCTGTAGAGCCCAATTGGCCCAAGAAAATCAAACTTCTGTCATCTACAAGGTTTACAATCAACCAACATTTTTTTTCAGGTCTCCCAATCAGGTTCCTATTCAATGCGCCGTGTGACTCCTGACATTACTGAGATTCATAGGGCTTCATTTTCATGCTACAGTGGGGTCATTTTTTTTTTAACGCGACTGAGAATAGACTTATTTGTATAGCTTATCAAGGCCCCACTGGAGGCAGAAAATAAGATTGTCTCAATCATTGCTTGCCTCTTTGAGTATAAAAATCTTGTGAATAGGTTAAAATCTTTCAGGCAGTGAATTACTAAAAAGAAATCTAGACTATCACTTATTTACTTGAAGTTTAGGACTTCTAGGTTATTATGGTTTCATCCTCAGTAAGTCTTCGGGTCTTGTAGGTCCGTATCTTCTTTATGACATCATGACTTCATTCACTAGAATAAGAATCTTTTGAAATAATATTTTTATATTTTGTTCAATACAGTAAATGTATTTTTGGTTTTCATTCATACCACATCTTGTGTTAGTCCCCAGAAATAACAGAAATGGAGCGATCCCTGTCATCACAAAGCTCATGATTTGGCAAAAGAGTTGAAATGATAGCCCAGGACTATGGAGCTCCTAGAAGACAGGAAAGAGAAGCTGCTAAAAAAAGTCTGTCTGCACCACCTAGTGTGATTTGATGTTTTTCCCAAGTCCTTTACACTTTAGGGTAGAAAAAGTTATTTTTCCTTGAGTGTACGTAGTAAAAGAAAGGGGGTGGGGGGAGATTTTGTAGCTTTATCCTGTTTAATCAAGATATCTTTCTTTTCCTTTGCACTGGCCGACATCCTGACTTGCAGACATGCCATGTGCTCCCTGTTGGATCTCTGTAGTGTAACTGTTTTATGCTACAAAGATCCATGCATGCACCGTTTGTTGTAGAAGGCTTGCCATATTCAGTGTACAGACATAACGTTGCACTCATACAATCAGCCATCTGGGAGAGACACAGAAGGAAAAATTGATTCTATAAAGGAAAGGACAAAGGACAGCAGTGTAATGTAACTTCTCTGAAGCAATATCATTTAGGTGAGACTTGAAGGATGAGCAGCTTTTGATGTCATAGAGGACAGAGCATTCTTGACAACAGGAATGAGTGAATGTGGATGACACTGGCAAGAAAAAAGTTGAACACTTAGTCAAAGGATTGATAAGGTTTTGTGAGACATGATGAGGAGGTAGTTCTTATTCAAGTTCAACATAAAGACATTGAACATTTTAAAACTTACAATTTGTATTTTGAAAAAGACTCTCTCAATTGCTCCATAGTGGAAAAATCAGACTCTTGGGAGTAGCGAAAAATAGAAGCAGCTACTCTATTCTGAGTCACTGCAGTAATAGGGACAAAAGATGGCACTGGCTTAGCCCAGATTAAGGGTCATGAAAATGCCAAACCTAGTAAAGACATACGTGACAACTTGGTCTAAATGGTGTGTTTTTCACATGTCCAGATTCATTTTACCAGCAAATCTTGTTTGTTCATTTGTCCAAATTAAGGGTCTGCTCTTGGCTTTGTATTAGAACTTGAGGTGGAGAAACAACAAGTGTCACCTGTTGAGATGTATTAATATTCAAGCTTAAGGTACATACTTAAGGTCTATAGTGAACGAAAGCCCTGTAATGAAAGCTTATGTGAAATAAACTAATTGCATTGAAAAAAGTTAAAAGAAACACAGTCAACATGATGCGTATGATCTCAGTATTTATCATATACTTAATAAGTGAGTTTGTCTATCAGAAGTAATTTTACTCCTGGAAATTCACAAAACATGCATAGTGGGCATTTCCATTGAGAAGAGCTCCTTGGGCATCACAAAACATCTAAAATTTCAAGAATATTGGGAGCTGCTAGCATATGAATGGCTTCAGTCATCATGCCTTTCACATCTGCAACTAGAATATTTTAGTATAACTGCTGATCAGAGGATTATAAGGTTATACTTTATTATAGTTCTGAAAAAGAAGCAATACAGTAAAATATTTCATGGTGGAGGCTCAATGAAAATGTTCAGAATTTGGGAGATCCTTAATGATCTCATTAAAAAGTTAATTTTATGAACAAATGAGGGTATAAAACTCAATAATTTAACTCAAGAAGTTACTACCTTGGCAGAGAAAGAGACCAGTGTCTCAAAAGAATTAATTGCTGTGAGTGGAAGAGAGCTTGTGCTATACATAGATTGACCACCTTCACTCTTGCTGGAGTATTGAGACAGAGCTGGTTTGGCTTCTTAGTTAAGACTTCTAAGATGGTATGGGCAAACCTTAATCCGCTAAGCATCTTGTAGGACATGAGAACATCAACATGACTTGAGAATCCATCCTCATTCCTTATATTGTTCTGAGAGACAGGCAGGATCTAAGATACTTTTCGAAGTTCTAGTAGCTAGAATTAATTATCTCCTTTATGCTATTCACTGCTTCTTTGTCTTTCTTTATTTTTTCTCTTTTTCTTTTTTTCTCTCCTCTTCCCTCCCCTTGCTTCTTACTCATCTCCCTCTTGTCCTCTCTCTTTTATTATTTCTGTCTTTTATATTGTTAGAACCCACTCCTCCTGCCCCCGTTTTACCACTGACTCTAATGAAGAAAGAGTTAATACTGGTACTAAATGAACAAGAGAAAATTAGTGTAAATGTTGGAGCTAGGAATATTTTGGTTTACATCCTAGCACTGTTACTTAATAACACGGTTAATTTTGACTAAATGATTCAAATTCTCTAGCCTTGTTTTTTTATATAAGCAAAAATGATGCTAGTAATCTAGGAACATTATGAAAATGAACTTAGGTGATAAATGTGAGGTGTGATGCATGTCAGTGCTCAACAAATATTAAACAGAGAAATGAAACTGAATTTGGCTTTTTCTGGGCACATTTCATACTCTTATTTACTTCTCCTTCCTAGGCTTTTGCCGTTCTTTAAATTTTTATCTTCTAGACCTTGGCTTTTCTCAAGTCTATTTTTGTTCTCTTATAACTTAAACTTCGATTTGTATTTTTACAAACATAGAAAAAATTTTCAAACCAGTATAATGACTATATATATTAAATAATGATATTTTGCCCATTTGCTTTTATTATTTGCATATTGATGATATTTTGTCTAAGCATTTGATAAATGTAGACCCTGTGAGAACTCTCACTACTTCATTTAATATATATTTTCTAAGAGTATGAACATTTTCCATCAATATCATGTGACATCAACACATTGAAAACATTGATTCAGCTCTGTCTCCTAAAATTCATTTCATGTTAACATTCCTGAATTGCTCTAAACTGTATTTTATAACTGTGTTTCTTTCATTTTTGAGGCAACATCTAATATAATTACATAGCATGTGATTACGTTCCCTTAATTTTGAACAATTATCCCACTCTTTTCATAACTTTGATTTTTTCCCTTATAGTGCAGAGTAGTTTTCATGTACAATGTCTAAGTCTGGATTTGTCTTATAAAAACCCTTTACCCTGGCTCAGCACTGTACTTTTTACTCATCGCTCCTAATGTTGTGGAATTGCTACCCTGTTAATATTACATGCCCGATTCTTGCATCCCTCTTGACTGCAGAGAAACCATGAACGAGTGCTTAAATAGTTTGAGACTGATTTTCTAGGGGGAAGAATGCCAGAGAAGGAAAGTCACGATTTTAGGTAACACTGAGGAGCACTCTACTTTTTCCGTCAAGAGGACGAACATGTAGGAGTGAATTTCTTGTCCACCAGCATTGTGGCTCCTGTGCACACACGTGGCTCTAGCATCCTTTACCTCTCAGTGGAGTCCTGCCTCGTGGGGGTCTTCAGTGAAGGAAATGTCGTTTGTCACAGGTCAAGAGAGAAGAGTTTGCTGAAAGTTCTAATTGAGTCCCCCATGAGCCTTTCACAGTTTTCAGATCACATAGGAACCAAGATCCTTGCAGAAGAAGCTAAGAAAAATAACCAGCTAGCTATATTTAATAACTATTTTTTGGCTCTTCACTGTAGACAGTGACATCCAACAGAACTTTGTACAGTTACGGAAGTGTTCTATTTGTTGCTGTGTTTAATGTGGAACTTGTAGCTATTTGTAAATGTTGAACTTTGGAAACAGGCTACTGTGACTGAAGAACTGATCTTTACATTTAATTTAATTTTAATAAACTCAAATTATCTATCTGCATATCTGTTTATCACTTCTATCATCTACCTCTACCTGTTGTATTGGACAGCACTGTTTTCATTTGAATCTCGTTTCTGCATTGGGAGGTCAGAAACTTCCCCTGATTCTCCTCATTCTCTTTTTTCCTTCTCTTTTCTTTCTCTCTCTCTCTCTCTTTTTTGGAACTATGGAGGAACATGCATTTTCAGCTCCACAAGCCTTAGGTTTCCCTTTCCTGAAACAGCCACAGAATATAGGTGCCACCGGAGGGGTCGGCCATGCTGCCACTCATGCCAGGAAAGGAGGCTAGTGCCACTAGCGTTGCCAGCTGGAGCTCACACTCCTCCGTCTGAGCCTTTAATCTTTCCATCTGATGTCTTGTCTGGATCTTCACCCTACTGGTAGGTGAGTGGAGCTTCACAAAGCACAGCTTTCAGGGACTCTGCTTCAGCCTTCCACAGTTTTGATTTTCAAGATTAAAGTTCTCTTACAGGAGTTAACTCATGCTCTGGATTGGTCTTAACAATATGAGAAACGCAGATTATAAATAATTAAAGCAAAAAATAGTGACGGTGGGAAACTTGGAAGTAGACTTTGTGGGGTGAGGAAGAGGATCTGGAGAGGGAGAGACAGGAGGGTGGGGACAGGAACGGAAGCAGAAGTGATTAGAATGGCCTATGTATACACAGCAATTCCTTGATTTGATTGTAATTATTATGTATCACAAACATATGCTAATGCAATTAAATAATAATTATCGAAAAATTAAGAAATTGAAAAACAAGATGCAGTGTGTGTGTGTGATGTGTTTTCTGGATAAGAGAGGAGCCTCATGAGACAAGAATGGCAATTAAAATGATCATGAAATTCAAGGACAGCAAGCAGTTATGTTTTATTGGGTGTGAAGTGCCTAACACTCACATTAAATATTTGTATATAATTGATCTTTATAATCCACATGAAATATATGGAGCTTTTACATTATAGAAGAGAAGGTTTGACATTCAGAAAGGTGTATGACTTGTCTGAGAGCAAATGACTGGGATCTGAACACAATCTGCCTGGTTTCAGTTCTTTCTAGAACTTCGATTGTGACAGTAATATTAAATGCGGAGTCGAGCGTGTCTGCCTCTGCCTTCTTCTTTCTCTGCTTTTCTCTCTCTTTCTCTGTCCACCAACACATGTGCCAATGCACACACACCCACACCCAAACACACACACACACACGCACACACATCCAAACACACACACACACCCAAACACACACACACACTCACACACCCCCGCCCTCTCGCCCACTCATGCACGTACATTTTCCTGTTTCTTTGGAAATTTTTCAAAGCCTCTGAAATTTACTTCTTCCGTTTCCAAACTCTTACATAGAAGATAATTTGCTGACAAACTTTCTGAGTTCTTACATTGTACTTGCCCTGCCTGCACTCCTAAAATATTAACTATTTATCACATTAATTATCATAGAATTAATGTATTATATAAACAAGTCCTAGAGAAGCAAGTGGGAGAGGTTGGCCAACAGATTCCAACTTCAGATCATTATACTTTATTATGGTAAACTACATGGAAGAGAAGAATTTTACATGTGGAGGTCAGTGTTATTCAGTAAATTCACGTTACCATACAACCATCATTAGTAATCCATCTCCAGTACTTTGTCCCATCAGTTCTGTGCTCATGCAATAAATATCAGTACTGTCCTCTCCACAGCTCCTAGTGAATATTATTCAGCTTTCTGTATTTACAAATCTGACTTGTCCTGATACAAGGGCCCCTCGCTTCCTAGTTTACTATTGTGCGGATATCACTCCTCAAGTCGCTGAGCTTTGGTCGTCAATTTTTCTTGTGTACAGAAGGTGCAGTTGGAAAATGAATTCATTCTGTGTATGTGTGTGCATGCATTTGTGTATGCTTGTGCGTGTTCGTGTTTGTGTGTGTGTTGTGGGGCTACAGTATGGGATGAACATGGTAAGCACAGAATGAATGTGAAGGTTCTTCCTAAAATTTAATTCCCATTTTTTAAAGAACAAATTGAGGAATTGGTACCTACTGAATGGAATTCTGGAGACACAGGCACACACTTCCTTATCAACCTGCAGAACCAGTTGGGTCTGCTTTCAATTCAGAGAATGGCCTGTTCGTGTAAATTGTCTCTGAATTCTGTGACCTGTCTTCTCAAGAAATTTAGGAGGTTAAAAACGGAATCTCCTCACTGAAGTAAGAAACTGAATTCATAAATTTTTGATTCGGTACATTATTGAGTATCTTAGTATGTGATGTACTTTCAGTGAAAACAAGGCTTTCTTAAAGTAATTTAGAGATATATGAAATTTCCATTATCACAAGAGAAATGTTAATCTCTTTGAGTTATGCAGGGGAGAATAAATATCTAATTATTTTAACCTAATCATTGTCATTCCTTTTCATCTCCCTAAACCCTAGTCATTTTTTTTCTCCCTACCTTGGTGGCTCTTTTAAAAAGTCATCTTTTTGCATTCAGCAAAGATAAAAAGAGGCTTAAAGATAAGAAATACCAGAAGTTCCTGCACTTCATGGGGATTACAAGTAGAATTAATATGGCTCTATAAAATGAAGCCACTGCTCGGGGTTGAAAAAGACAGGGTTATTTATTCTCCCAAATCCTGGAAACTGGTTAAGTTTTTATTAATCACAGGAACTCATGGCCGGGGACAGCCGACTTTATTTAAAGCTGGCAGTCCAGTGGGTTTTTACATTTCTATTCCAGTATTCTTTTTTAAAGCAATGGCTAAACTTGGAAAAAGCCTAGTTTTTGAAAACTGTCTAAAATGAAGTCATAGAAGTATCAGTCTTCCCCTCGTGTAACTATCTCAGAGCTAAGTATTTTTTAGCTCTCCACTTTTCCAAGGCTCCCAGTAGAATTTACATGTTTTTGTTGCTGCGGCTGTTTCTTCTCAGTTTCAGACAGAACCAGTCTATTCTATGCGATAGAATGATGAGGAATTTGGAAAGATTATTTTTCTTTCTCTGCGTCTGATCTTACTACCTTTATACATTAATTTATTAGGCTATTATTTTAGTTCTTTAATAGCGATTTTTTAAAATTATAAATGATAAATCTTCATGCTTATCTTTGTAGATTTTATAACTTTAGTGAATATGCTACACAGAATATTGAATGTTTCCAGCTCCCAAATTACAAATATTTACGGTAGTGAGAGTCTTATTACACTAATTTAATTATTGCATATTATATACATGCATGGAACTTCAACCTATGCATATCCTATAAATGTAGAAAGTTATTATGTATCAATAAATATAAAATAAAATGAACACATACTAGTTGCTATTTTCATCTCTTAGTGACCTTTTTTTTTCCTTGCCTAGCTTTTGTGTTTCAAGGCTTCCAAAACTGTCCTCCTGCTCTTATGACCAATGTTATTCTTTATATAGGTTCTATATGCTACAGGTTCTATGGTTTCTAGTTTCACTTTCATGACTGTAATTCCCTCAAATCGTATCTACAGGGTCATGATTATGTGACTGTGACTTACATTGAACCTAATTATTGGTCTAATGACGAGGATTTTTAATGACATCCCACTGCCTGTACTTCTAAAGCATTTGTATGTCAAGATCAGAAAGATTCTGAGTTTGATTTTGTTGTTTACCATCGAGTGGCTTTGTTTCGTGTGGCTCATAGTCACCCTTGTACCTTACTTTTGTTTCTAGGAGTTCCTCATTGAGAGATTTCTCTTAGTATAGTGTTCCACAAAAGCCTAGTAGTAATGGATGAGAACGGGTCACCAGTTTCCTTGGGACCAAAGAAAGAAACAGATAAATCTACTACTGTACAGAGTGCAATTCAGTGGAGTTTAAGGAATGGTTTGGTGTCTTAGATGGCGAAAGGACAAGAGGTCTTTGTGATTTGGGTTTGAAGGTGGGGCTTATATAACAGGCAGAACAACACGACTTAACCCAAGCCAGAATTTGCCTCATTCGTCTCAAGCTGATATCAAGATAGCAGGCTCATGCTTAGAGCTGATGACACTAAGGTTCAGACCACCAAGCTCGACATGATGCTCTAGTGGTATTTATTCATAATATCCTGGGAAATATGGAGGGAAATACACAAAGCTTACTCTAGACCCATTGAGGCAGCTGGGACAGCTGCAGTCAGTTCATGCTGAATCTCTACACGCAAATTATCTGTTTCTTCTTTGTGATGTGAGCTTGCATGCTTGAATTTGTCTAATACTTGTTTCATGATTTGCATTTATCTCAAGATTTAAAACCTAGAAATTGGAAAGAATTATTGAATTTAAGTTCTCTTTTTGCCTTCTCCATAATTATTGTTTTCATTAGTGTATGTTTACAATATGTAATGATTATATATATTCATGTGGGGAGTTATATATACATACTGCATCCAAATCATTTCACTTTCTTCTTCCCTCCTTGGCCTCCCACCTCTCCTGTCCTCTAAATTCCCTTCCCATCTCTAAAAGGTATATCTCCTTGTTTCCTTTTGTTGTGTTCTTTAAATTACTTATCTATTTAGGTGGCCAAATAGGAAATTCCTTGTGATGTTTGACCTTCAGTTTCTGATTTATTTTACTTACCACTCTGATCTCAAAGAATGTCCATTTTCCTACAAGTGACTCAAATTTTTCCTTTTTTATGGCCGAGGAGTACTCCATTGTATGTATATACTATATTTTTTATTCCTTCATCTGTCAGTGGCCATATTGGGTGCTCCCTGGATTTAGCTGTTGTGGTCTGTGCTTCCATGAACGTGGATATGCAGGTGTCACTGCATATGTGATGTCTTTACATCTGCTGGGCAGGATACCCAGAAGAGCTAAAGCTGAGCCAGATAGAGCTTTTATTTTCAGTTTTTTGAATAATCTCTAAACTGATTTCCATAGTAGTTGTATTAGTTTACATTCTACTGAGCAGTATAGAAAACCCTCTTTTCCTGTATGACTTTGTCAATACTCGTGGCTCTTTGAATTAACAGTAGCCATCTTTACTTGAGGAAGATGGCATCTCAGTCTTGTTTTGATTTAGCAGCTGTTGTAACTGATGAGAATTATGATGTTAATTTGACTCTTTCTCTAGACATGGAACCCTTATTTTTCTTGTTGTAGCCTTTCTGAAATTACCAGAGTTGGTTCAATATAGACTCTTACGTCACTGATTTTGCTAGATATTTAAGGCAACCTGAAAATCTATTGTTCTTTGAGCTTGAGGCAACCTTTTTCTAGCTTAGTTTTGATATTTGACATGATTTTTTTCTCTTTCTCTTGGTTCTAGGGATTGAACCCAGAGCCATCACATTGAACTAGACCCCTAGAACTACCCCTTCAATACTCACCTTTTAAATTTGAAGACAGAGTCTCACTAAGTTGTCAAAGGTGTGCTTCTCCTTGGAATCCTCCTGCCTCAGCCTCCTGAGTGCTGGTTATAGGTGTGCCCCATCATGCCTGGCTTTATGTGGTGCTGGGGAATTGAATTCAGGGCCTGGCGCTTGCAAGGCAAACATTTTAATCACTGTGCCATTCCACCATCCCCTAGAAATTCCTTTTTATCCTTTCTGAAAATGCTTCCTAGAATAATTTAAAAGTTCTCTTTCTTAATTTTAATTTCTTTGGATCAAATATTCTTTTCCATCCTGAGTTTTCTTATTCATGCTATATTTTTTTCCTCCAATGTCTCAGGATCCTTTATGTGATCAATTTTTTTTTTTAAATGAAGGACTCTAACAGATATATTTCTGCACACGCTGTGCCCTAAGGCTCCGTTAGGACATTAGTGGGTGACTTGGGAGTGAGTTTTCTCAGACTGCAGATGAGCTGCCACAGTTCTTTGCTGCTTCTCTCAGCAGTTTGTTCTCCCCAAGTTTTAAAACCTGCTGTGGTTGATCCAGCCTATTTTAAAATAGCATAAAAATACCGGTTGGGTCACGCCTGTGGGGACAATCCCACCCATGGTGAGAATGAGGTTGCATGTGGACAGATGCCTCAGCATCTGTCGTTTAGGGTGCTAAGTCAGTGGCACACGCTACACAGTTCCTAAGAATTTCCTGGACAGGTGGAGATGCCCTTGCCTGGAAAGCCTACCTCTCAAATCCCGCGTTCTTCATGGCGTTTTGCTGCCCCCGCCCTTTCTCATTTTCACTGTTCTTCATACCTGGTCTCTGGGATCACCTCCTATTAAAGGCTACCTGGCACATTTGTAAGTTTCATCTGTGTGTACCTAACAAAGACAGGGTCTTTTGTACACCTTAAGGACTTTGATTTTCTTTGAAACTGTAAATTTTTCTCTGCCATAACCCTTTTCTTTGTATGAGAGAACTTACTTTAACATATGTGTAGTTCTCTTCTCTGTAGAAACCTAGTATGTTGTGGCTGGCAGACTACTTAAGATCAAATAAAGAGCTTCTTAACTTCAGTAGTAGGACATCTCTGTATATTTGACGTTGAGAAGAGCCATGTAAGATCAAAGAGAACGCAGAGGAATAACAAAATAAGATTTCTAATAGCAGTTGTTTTGGAGAAATGTGTGAATTGCATTCTGCTTCTGTCATTTCTTTTAAATTAAAATAGTTTCAGGACATGTGATGAATGTATTTGGTCTTGATAGTGGCTGAATTTCGAGAACACTGATTGTGTTAGTTGAATGAGACAACATTGCAGTACTATAAAACATTATGAAATGAGAAAAAATTTACCCTCTTCCAACTCAGTTGACTATGAAGATACAAGCAGATCAGTTTATCTCTGATCCAGCCTTAGGTTCCTTATGTGTGTCATGGAGAACGAATCCGTGACTTTTAATATTTTCTGTTTCAAAATAAAACAGTAGATTATGGGTTCTTCCTGTATCCTGGCTGTCAGTGGCCATGTCCTCCCACCGTGAGTATTAAGATGAAGACTTCCTTCCAAAAACTTTGTCAAGTTTTTGTGGATCTGTTTCATATTTGACCCACTGAACAGACTTTCTTATTTAATGGAAATCCTTTTTATAAAAATTAAACAAAGCCAAATATAAGCAGAGTGGCAAGAGGCAATGTTATTGGTTGTTTTCCAAGGTTATTGATAGAAATATGACCCTAAGTTACCAGTATGACATTTGGATGTGCATCTTGAACCAGTAAACCAGCTACAGTAATTGCTGTGGCTTACCTGAGACCTACACTGGATTCCAGTTGAGTTTTGATCCTCATCAGTGCTGGCCTTGAAAAGCCAGATGCATGCAGATGCAAACAGTCCTTTGAGAG
This sequence comes from Ctenodactylus gundi, assembly GCA_004027205.1. Taxonomy (NCBI): domain Eukaryota; kingdom Metazoa; phylum Chordata; class Mammalia; order Rodentia; family Ctenodactylidae; genus Ctenodactylus; species Ctenodactylus gundi. Next base: position 249,555 of record PVKB01002131.1, read on the forward strand.
GTATTTAAATTATTCCTGAACAGATGCTTCATTTGAAGAGCACCAGGCATTTTCACTAGATAGGGATCTAAGTCATTCCAGCAGCACTTCCCTTATACTCGTCATCCGCAATCCTCCATGGCAGTGCTGTGAGAGAGGAACTGTTGTCCTAACCCAACTAGAACCTGCTTATTCCTGAGGACACAGCTGTGTTACCTGCTGAAACCCAGGTCTAGCATGAAGGCTGATGTTCTGGTGGAATCTTCAAGTAATTCAAGCCCCTGCTGGTGGTTGGCTTAGATCCGGCTGCTGTCTAGGTTTTACTGCATGGAATAGGTGACTTCTATCCATTTGGCGACTCCCCAGAATCTGAGATTCTGGTGCTGGTTGTGTGTTTAAAAGAGACGTCCTGGGGCTTTGCTTTGAACCTATATATCTCATCAGGTATTCTCTTTCATTGTGTTCTAGAGTGCAACTGATCTGTTTAACTGTTTTAGGCCTCTTGTCCATTGGAATCTGCTGAGAATAGAGAAGTTTCCAGAACCATCATGACACAGCATCCTGTGTGCAGGATCTTGTGTGCAGGTCTGGCAGCTCCGATTTAGGTACCCTCCATTCAGTCACATCCAACTACTGACATATCAGCTGATATTTCTGATTTTCCCCCAATTACTTCTGACTTCTACCCAGTTCCACCTACACCTTTGGCGAACACTTTGCATGTGCCAGGAATCGATTGGCAGGGGCATGGATCTCTGAAAGCTGTCCTAATAAAATCTGTGTCTTCCTTTCTGTCCAGTGTCACTTGATTCTCAAGCAGGAAATTTCACCAGACAAGGAGCCACTTCCTTGGTGAATCATTAAAAGCTGGAAAGCAGACGAGTTGAAAACTGGCAGTCACAGTGGCAAGAGACGATTAGAAGTAGGCCAAGAGGCTTCTTCTTTTTATTTCTCTTACCCCAAACTGCTGTTCAAGTACTTCAAAAAGGGCTTTCCCTGAAACTGGTTTAATTCTCAGGAGGAGTGAAAAGACATTTAAAGAGCATCCCAACTTCACAAAATGACATTAAAAGCTTTTAAAATAGGGTTTTGATTCTAGAGTGTTTACAAATGTCAAAGGTAACATATTGATTATAGTCCTGCTAGTTCTTGCTCAGGGCTTCCTTGGTGTCTTTGGCCTAAATAACGGTATTGATTCATGTTTGTGGTATGAAATACCTTGATCAACTTACTTCATTTGTTTTTGTGGTTCAGTGGACTTTATTCATATATATGAATAAAAGTACCATCAGATCAGTGGTGTTTGTAGTTCTTGTGCTGTTCAACATCTCAGGTAAATGATATAGAGACAGAGTCTTGAAAATGGCTGTTGGACTTAGCACGCATTTTCGTTCTTTTCTCACTTCTGTCACAGACTCCCCAACATTCCCAACTTAAGGGAGGAAAGGTTTATTTTAGCTCACAGTTTCGGAAGGTCTCAATCCATTCATGGGAAGCACATTGTAGAGGCCTAACCAAAGAAAACCTGTCCATGGCATCACAACAGGAAGCAGAGTGAGCCAGGAGAGGTAGAACTAGTGCATACCCTCCCATGTCTAGCCCCGGAGATGAGCCCCCTTCTGGTCAAGCCCTGGGTATCAGCTTCATTGGGACAGGCCGTAAGCACCCACTCCTTTCATCCAGGCCCCACCTCCTAACAGCACGTAGAATCTATTCGGATCATAAAACAGCCAAACACATGAAGATATAAGGAACCATTCCAGATCCTAACAATAACATCCTATAAACTCTTGACACATCTACAAGCTCTTAGAACATGCTGAAAGATGATAGCTTCATTTAAGGGCATAATATTAATGTCCAAACCAAGGAAAGTTAACTTAAATAAGTGAAGACACAATCACTTTTAAATTCAGATGAGAGGTTTCCTGCGCTTTGATGTCCATAACGAACATATCACTGATACTCTTATCTGTTGACACTGCTGGTTGAATACAAAAATATTGACAAAGTTGACATGATTATTATGAATGCAATCTTGGACCAGTCCTTTAATCTCTCTGAACTAATGCTTCCAGTTGCAAACAGTGGAGCCCGTAACAACTGCTCTTATTACAAGATGAAACTGAGTGTCCAAAGAAATAAAAATACCACACTAGTGTACTCCAATCTACATTTTATAAAGGCCTTTCAATAACTAACTGGCAAATTTGAATCAACCACTCTTCTTCTGATTTTTAAGCCTATTTAGAATCTAGACATGGAAACTGTTGATGGTATTTAACCTAGCCAGACAGTAAGCATGGCTCAAAATTATTCCCACTTTTATGTGTCTACTTATATCAGTGTATGCCAACTGTAATTATACCTACATCCTTGACCCCGCAGAGCTTGGCCAAATATCAAAGATTGCTTAATTCATCAGCAGAGCAAAAGTGCTGCTAAGTAATACATTTTGGTTTATTATTTTGAGAATTTATTACAGTTGAATTAAACCTTACACTGTTGAGATGGGAGGGAGTAAAGATGTTTTAAAAGTGATAATATACTCATGCTCAATGTATTATAGCCATAAAGAAATATGAAATGTGAAAATTAAAATTCTTTCTGTGTCTCATTCTCTAGGGGCAATCACTGTTAATAGCTTCTTGTATATTTTTCCAGAAAGTGTAACTGTAGATTGTAACAGGAATGATCACTATTACTGTTTGTCTGTCTGTCCATCCTTCCACCCTTCTTTTCCTTCCTTCTTTCCTTCCTTTCTTCGTTTCTTTTTCCTTTTAATATATATTACACATATTTTCCATAAATACAAATTTTAATGGTCATGTGTTTCATCACATGGAAATATCATAATTTAGTTATTTCCCTGTTGAAGTATATTTAAACCTTTTAAGTTAGAACATGAAATTTGTGTAAGTTGAGTAAGATCCATGCTTCCTTTTGCTTTAATTATTTAGAAAGTTTTAAACCTACAAAAAGATTGAAAATAAAAAAGCACAGAAAATCTCTAGACTTCCATTATCTAGAGTCACTTCTGAGGCTCTACAATTTTATTATTATCACTTTCTCGCTTTATCTCTTTGCCTCTCTCTCTCTCTCTCTCTCTCTCTCTTTTTTGAGACAGGATGTCACTCTGTAGCCCAGTCTAGTCTGGAACTCACTGTGTAGCCCAGGCCGTCCTTAGTCGCATGGCAGTTCTCCTGCCTCAGCCTCCCAAGTGCTGGGATTATAGGCGTGTGCTACCATGCCTGGATTTATGTGGTGCTGGGAATTGAACTTGGGGCTTGCACTTGCAAGGCAAGTGTTTTAGCCATTATGTCATTCCTCCAGCCCTCTCTGTTTCTCTTTCTGTAAATATTAATTGGGATTATGCATATTGCAGAATCATTTAAATGTAATGTGAATATATGGCGACGTATTATCCCTAGATATTTCAGCACAGATCTTACAAGAACTAGCCATTCTTCTACCTAGCCATGTTGTCATTGGCATATTCAGGACATTTAATACTCTGTTATCTAATATGTGTGATCCATATTTAAATTTACTCATTTTTTCTCCAAAATGCTGTTTATAAATGTTGCTGTTGTTGTCTGTGTCAGATCCAGGCTAACACTGCTCTTGCAGTTCGTGATGCAGGCTCCTATTCTCCTCTTACTTAGTGTAATCTTGACATTTTGTGCTGCTGTTGTGCTGTTGACTTTCTTTGAAATGTTTGGGTCAAATATCTTAAGCAATGTTCCACACCTGACTTATCTTTTTGTGCCTTCGTGATAAGATTCAGGTTAAACATTTGTCGTAACAATGCTGCATAGAAGATGCTTTGTGTTGCCCATCCCAACAGACAGCAAGGCGATTACAGTTTGTTGGATTCCTTCTGGTGTTCAGATAGTCACTAAATTACAGTTTTTTCTCTCCAGATCGTTCATTAGTAGACTCTAATCTGCTTATTGTCAGTAAAGAATCTCCGTAGTTATTTTAAGTCATGCCTCCATTCTATTCTTTAACAACAGTAGAGTTGTTTCGTTTTCCAGAGACCATCACTACCTGAATTTCTTACCTCATTTTAACAGTTAAGTGGTGACTGTGTAATTCCGCTGTTCATTTTCTGGGACACCGCTCATTGATTCTCTTTTCAGCCTCCAATCTCCTAATGTGTTATAATTAATCACCGTGCTCGAATTGTACTCAAATTGTCTCTTTTTTTCCTCCGTCTCCCATGACCTAGTAGTATTTTCTACCTTTCTAAATAAGATATTCCGTGATTAACTCATGCTTTATGAATCATTTGCTTCTCTAAAGAATCTGGATCCTTTAAGATATGAATTGTATTTAGGATCAAGATAGATTGCCTGTTGATGCTGCAATGTCTTGGTTTGTAGGCCCGACAGTCAATATCAATATTATCTGTAGACTGTATCCTGCCTGTGGTTTGTTTTTATGCAGCCTTAGAAATATGAGTGATTTAAAAAAATCTTAAGAGGTTGGAAAAAAACAACAATAACAACAACAAAAGAAAAACTAAAAACCCCAAAGACACAGTTAATAGACCAAAACAACTACAAACAAGTAGCAGAGAGTATATTGCCCACATAGCAATAAATTCTTATTATGTATCACTTGTAAGGAAAAAAAACTTTACCACTCTCTGTTTTAAGCTTTTTTCAGCATTCAGAAGTAGGGAAATACTCTTTATTTTGTGTTTATAATATTTACGATTCACTTCCAATATCACAACTTTTTTTTCCTGTGTTTCCCCCATCCGTCTTGCATTCATAACTCCCTTCTTTCATAACAGCAGCAGCATAGTACTTGCTTGGTCCATTTTGTAATGCATCCCACTTTCAGAAATGCTACATCAGTACCATTTTATAAATAAATCTACTTCCAGTTCAACATTCTGTATGGTTTGTTTTTGTTATCCTTAGAGTACATCATTCAGGAACTTCACAGATAGGTACTATTTGACAGAGACAGGGAGACCAACAGCACCAACCGACCCAGAGAAAAGAAAATCACAAAAGATGAAAATGATCCAACAATAGAAAAGAACAAACAACACTGAAACAATAAGACAATGGCGGGGTATACCAAATAAACCCCAGTAGTAATGCCCAATTTGATAACTCTTAACTCTCCTGCCAGTATACACAGACTGGCAGATTGGGTCAGAACCAAAACCCAGCAGAATGTTGCCTACAGGAGATAATCTTTACCTATAAAGAAATACATATATTGAACATAAAGCGATAGAAATTAATACTTCATGCAACTGAAGCCAGAAATCGTACAGGGATAGCTGTACTATTGTTTTGGTTACTTTCTCGCTGCTGGGACTGAATAACCATATCCAGAACCTAAGGGAGGAAAGATGCATTTTAGCTCACAGTTTCAGACCATTCATGGGCAGCAGGTGGTGGTGGAAGCACACAGGAGCTTCCCCGCCACAGGAGAAGTTGCTCATGGTATGGCAACAGGAAGCAAAGTGAACGAAGGAAGGGCAGAGCTGGTGTGCACCCTTCCAACCGAGCCCCACCCACCAGCAGCACATGAAGTACACAGATAATTCACAACACCCAAATACATAAGACTTGGGGGGCACGGTTCAGACCCAAACCATAACTACTGTTCTGAGACACAGAAGATTCCAAGCCAGAAGAGATCCCAGGAGGCAAAGATGGGCGATATACACTAATGAAGGGAGCCACCCAACAAAGGAGTCACAATTATCAATACGTATACCACCCACACCGGGGCACCTGATTTTGTAAAGCAATAACCGCTGCAGATAAAGGGACATATCGGGCCTAATGCAATTATAATACAATCATAATAGGGGACTTCAATACCCCACTATCACAAATAGAACAGAACTATCAGAAGTTGTTCCATCAGTTTATTTCCACTTTTTTAATGAAAAAAAATGTTAAATTCATTAGTCTCTTTCTGTGTTGAGTTGTAGTGTGTACCAGTTTTATAATTTTAAATTATTTTTAGTTCTAGGTATGTGAAATATTTACATTATTCAAATATAAAATTATATATATATATATATATATATATATATATATATATATATATATATAAACTTAGAGTAATTCCATTCCCAGAACGATCCCTTAGACCTTCTTCCCATGTGTACCTACATAGACATTTTCATTAGATTTTTACCCTAGTCTTCTGTGTTTACTTTCTCAAAAATACATCTATATGAATATACACACACACCTGCATATGAGATAAATGCACAAGAAAATTCTTGGCAATTGTTGCCTGTTTTCACTCCTTTGGATTTGCTCCATTTTTGTGTTTTAACTACCACTAGCAATTTATGTGTACATCGGTTTGCCCAGTCTAGCCAATAGAATGAATGGTGATTACTAAGCATTTGATTTTTTTCCCCCAATTTGATAGGTGAGAAATAGTATCTTATTCAGTACTAATTTGTGTGTGTGTGTATGTGTGTATATATATACATGTAACATATATATATATATGTGTGTGTGTGTGTGTGTATGTATATATATATACATGTAACTTATAACATATATATGTTATAGTTACATGGATTTTTGTTAAAAGGGCAGTTTCTTTTTTATATTTATATTTCTTTTTCATATGATAGCTTTCTGTTTTTATCTTTTTTTCTATCAGATTTTAGGTAAATCTAAAAGAACTTAATTCCTAATTGTGACATCTATGTGATGAATCTTTATTGAATCTGCCTCCAAGCACTAAAACGTATTTTAATTAGTCTGGGGAACTATGTCTCTGATGAAAATCAAACAGTTTCCCTACAGCAAACAAATAGTTAATCCAGTAGAGAGAGCTTTGGCTCTGAGTCACTCATGAAAGACTCATAGAGGTGTAAATCCAGAATAATGCAGTAGACAGTGAGCATGACCTGGGTGTGTGGTTGCCAAATGGAGACATTGTGACAGTCCACAGTGAGAAAATGGCAATGATCTCATGACACCTGGAAAATGGATGTCTAGAAATTAGCTGTACAGAACATCAAAGACTCAACTCGTGTCCCTTGTAGAATGTGGACAAAAATGCTAAGTCTCTAGAGGGTTGGGAGCTGCTGATTTCCTTAGAAATACCTTCCAGCCAGAGGTAAATAAATGGCTGTAGTCGATTGTAGAAATTCTTCATTTCACAAAGCAATGGGGAAAATACATTCGCAAACAATTGAAATCCAGGGAAGAATCGGGGCAACCTACAAATCATAACAAAAGACAATAGAAAAATTGAAAAAAAGTCATGACAAATAAAAAGGTTTCTAAGTCTTCAATAAATTACATACAAATATATATTCAACCTCCTTAATCATGTCAAAAATATTGCACTGTATGGAATAAAAAAGGCTAAGAAGGTTTTATTCAAGCTATTGCCATGGGAGAGAGGGATTCAGCTCAGCTCCACTGAAATAAAAGGAGAGTGTTAAGCACTGAAAGGAGAGAGTGGAAAGCAGTAGAGGCCATTGGAATGGAAAGGTGGTCAATGTGATCAGGCCGTCTGTGTTTGCTCCAAAAGACATGGGCTCCTATTTCCCTAAAACGGATTCTATCCTATTAATGATCACATTTCAAAAAGATGCCCTCCACATCCTTGAGAATTAAATTATTGTATTGCAAAAGTAGCCGGAGCCTGGAAGAAGATGCCCCTCCAGAAGAGGCAGATAGGCCCCAAGAAAAAAGGATGCCCAGAGCGACTGTCAGGAAGAAAACTCTCTAAAGTTTAATCAAGCAGAGGAGGAAGTGAAGGTCATCTTGGTTAGCCATCAAGTTTAAAGTTAAGCCTACTGAGAGATTTTTCAACTATGTCACTAGAAATGTTAAAATTCACTTTAGTAAGTGAACAAAAGGACTGGAAATGCCAAGTGGTGGTGGAGCACTCCTAAGCTATTGGTCAGAATGTAAGGTGACACTTGTGTTTCATGAAAGTGTTTGGTAGAATTCGCTAAGGGTGAGTATCCACATGAACGAGGATCCAGGAACTCTACTCCCAGGCAGATATACTACAGTGTGTATATATGTACATCAAACACCACCTGCATTTCTATAGCAGGTTTATTCAGCATAACTGAACATCTGAAACAATCCGTGTGTGTGTGTGTGTGTGTGTGTGTGTGTGTGTGTATTTATTTATCTCCCCTCAATAAAGTATGGAGAAATTGTGATATATTCCTAAAAGGAATGACAATATTGTAATGTAAATTAAAGAATGAATATAAATGAAATAAAGCAAGACAGACACCAGACAGTATATGCAGTGTGACTGCATTGCTATAAAATTCATAAATAAGATAATCATTAATGTCTAATAACTAATATTTAGCAGTAAATATGTAAGATAGTAGTGAATCTGTGGTAAAAGAATTCATTTTAATGATAAGGAGTCATGGTAGAAAAGATCCTCGAAGAAGACTTTGAGTTGCTGTAATATTCTTTTCTTGATTTCGCTGGCTGGTACAAGGGATAGAAGTATTAGCAATTTGTGAAATTTTGGCCTCCTGATTTGTGCAATTTTCTGAATGTAGGTGATACCACAAAAACGAAGTTAGGAAAATGTAAGCGGGCTCCAAAGATAGGTAGAAACTGCTGAGTCTTAAAGAATTCTTATTCCTGAACTTAGAAAAAAAATGCATGGGACTGGAAGTAGGGAGGTCTGTTGTTAACTAGGGACATTCTGGTACCAAATTTTATGTGAAAATAGCCAAAGGCTGTCAGTTCATTTTTATCACAAGCAGGCAGGCAATTTGTGTATAAAAAAGCACAGTCCTTGAATAATCATCACCTTTCCTTGTTTTACAAATGGGGACCCATCACTCCAGTAGTGAGGGTGATGACAGCAGTCACTTTTGTTGTTACTGTTGTTGTTTTATTGTAGACACTCTAAAATTAGAGGCACGTCACTTGCTGGAGTTGGTGTTCACTGGATTTTCCCACTTTATTTTAAGTGTAACATTACCGTGGGTTTGAGCGTTTCCTCGTTTGCTTGCAGATGCCTCCAGCAAAATAGCACTGGTGCTACTTTCTGCTATCTGCAGAGACAGAAGATTGGCTTAGAATCAGACAGAGGTTCAAATCCACATCTTTCACCTTGTTTCATAATCCTAACTTAAGTACTATCGTATCTTGAACTGCGATTTCCTTACTAATACAAGGTTGAAACCAGCTGTTTTTAAGATTAATATGAGTTTTCAATCAGTACTGTGTTTTAATAATCCTGTTCATTATCTCACCTGTACCTTGGAAATGATAAAGTACTTGGTAAGTGAAAGAGGGTTGGCGAATCTTATTTTCCAGTAAACATGATGTCAGTTGTTCAATGTAGCGTTTATGTGTGTGCTTTTTTCTTGTTCCAAGTCTGTTTTCATAACCCAAACAAAGCTCTACTTTTCTAGGCCTGGAGTAGCAGTCTCAATGAAATCATGACCTTTCTTCAGTCCTGGAGTTGGGATATATTTTATACGGAGGACACGATTTTCATATTTGGTGAATAGTTAGGGTATAAACCAACGTACTCACTTACATTATATTGGTCATTCACATGCAAGTTTTGCTATTAGAGTGTGTGCACAAATTTACTGGTAGCCCCCATTTGTATCCAGTTATTTCTTTATTTAATTCAAGCACCAACCCACGTGGATTAGATATTCTTTTGGGCACTTTGGCATATTTTATTTTGCTTAGATTTCAACTCTGACTCCAGACCTTCAGCAGTTTTGAAGTGATATAGTAATACTACTAGTAAGCTAAAGAATAGTGAAAAAATTTAAGAACGATCAAGGCGAATTTACCATTCCCTCAGCTTGAGTCAACTTTATAGAATTTTCTTCCCGACTGGAGGTTTCAGTGCCCCTCTTGGAGCATTTCTATCTTAGGATGAATGTCTTCTAGTCTCTTGCTAATTTTACAACCCAGAAATGTGTTTCTTCAGGACCCGGGAGCCATCACTTTGAGATGCAGTCACCAGGAAACATAAATCCGCAGTCTGCAAGAACAGAGACCCACTCCTTTAGGTACCAGTTAGCAACGCTCAAGGCCTAATCACCTTGAGGACCCTTCCTTTCCACTGTCCTCAGCTTTTTCCCTCCTGCCTCGTCACAGTGCTTAAAACTCTCCTGCTTTCTGTTTCAGTGGAGTTGAGCTGAATCTCTTTCTTCTGCGGTAACAGTCTTAGATGAATAAAATTTGTTTTGCCTTTTTCAATGCATCTGATGCAATCTTTATTTGTATTTTTTGACATTTTAAATATTCTTTGTTAAGCTGAGGATATAGCTTAGTGGTAGAACCCTTGCCTGGTATGCTCAAGGCCCTGATTAAAGACCATCAAAAAAAAAAAAAAAACAACAACAACAACAAAACCCCTAGATACTCTTTATTCGTGAAACACCTTTTTAAGATTTTTCAAATCGTATTGTACTTTTTGTCTTGTTTATGACTTAGGTTATTGTTATTATCTGGATTGGCACCTTCTTTGAGATTTGTATTCCTCCCACCAGTGCACAGTAGTCACTTTTTGCGTAAATCAGGTAGCCGTGTGTGAGTGGCTTGACTTTGTACTGTATTCTGTTCTTTCAACTTGTTGTCTAACCACACACTAAAGCCATTTTATTCTGAATTATTGAAACCCTTTGATATAGCCTTTGTGTTACAATCAGTGTTCTAAATTTATTTCTCCTCTCTCAGATGATCTTGGCTCTTTTCAGTTCTTTGAATTTTCATTTGGAATTAGCATGCAAATTTATACAGACACACATGTGCTGAATTTTTTTATTGAAATTGCATTGAATCTATAGGACAATTTTTGGACTTTCTATTTCTTCCAGGCTTTCGCTTTTCAGTTCATAAATATGACATAACTTTACCATCAGTTTGATTGAACTTTATAGAGTTTTTAAGATTTCAATGCATCACAAAACTTTAGAATTTTATGTTCAGAGAGATTGAAAGCATTTTTGTAATTTCAGTCTTAGGTATTTGGTAATTTTGACTTTATTGAAAATAGTATTTAAAACATTTTATTTTCTAGTCCTCTATTGCTAGTATAGATTTTATATTGCTTTGGCAAATGTTGAACTTATTAAATACACTTACATATTTCTAAATTCATCATATCTTTTTTAGCATTTCTTATGTACAGAACAATATTATGCTAAAATGGTAGCTTTTTTTTCAATGTACACTTATGTTTTATCTTCTAGTAGTATTGTTGGGGCTTCTTACAATGTTGAATAGAAATGATGAGAGAGGACATTTTTTCTTACTCTTGATCAGAAAGAATCAGTGGATATTTTGTATCAGTCAATTTTTGCTAGTTTTATTTTGATTTTTTTTAGTAGATCCTATTTATCAGATTAAGGAATTCTCTGTCCTTACATTACCTCTATCAGTGGTTGGCTAAGAGTTTTCTTTCTTGGTCAAGGTCTGATTCTTTTCAATTTGGTTTTGCTTTTGTTGTTCAACCATATTCAGAGCCTCGACTTTGTCTGTGGCAAAGCTACACCTCAGAGCCACCCCTGAGCTTCATGTCTCAACATTTCAAGATGACTGTAAGCTGTATGTAGTACCACACCCATCTAGCTGCATCTATCTTTGTGGCTTCTTAGTTTCTCGTTGAACCATCAAGTTGAAATTATTGCAGAGGGATTCCCTGAGCAAACAGTGAAGGTATGTAGGTTCACAGCAATGTGGTTCCCCTCCTCTAACTTCTGGATTCCCTCAAATCTTAGCTGGGAGACTTAGACCTCCTATTCCTATAAGTACACACAATTTGGATTCAGAAGTAACCTTTTAACTAGATTCTATCATTGGTGAAAGGAAAGTGCTTTGCAGTGCAGGAGCGAGGGCAGAGAGTGGTGAGACAAGGGAAGCTTGTCTTGCTAACGATGCAATTTGGAAACTCTATATGGATGTAAACATTAAGCAGCTGAATTATTTATTCATTTCTTTGTTTTATTAAAATGAGTCAATACAGATGCTGGGAAGTGTACCATGTGACAACTCTTTAGGGCACGAAATGTTAACGTCTTAAGGCACTTTGGCAGATTTTGAGTCACCTAGTGAGTGATGAATGCAATGTGAGATGTTTATTTTCTCTGCAAAGAGCTTAAAATCGAATCAAGAAAGACATTTATTTGGCTTATTTTAGAATCACGACAACAACATATCCCAGTGGTTCCAAATATTTAGCAAAGAACAATAAGAAGGAATGTAATTCCCAAATGCTTGCTGAGCAAGCACCGTGCCAGTTAAGCACGGTTCCTGTGTCATTGTGTAGATCCCCATTGGGCCAGAAAGGAAACTTCTTAATTAGATTTCAATGGTCCTTGTTTGCCAAGGTGTGTTGTTTAGGGATATCCGGTGGTTGGTTGGCTAAGCATTTGTTCTAGTTTTTGACTCTTCTCAATAAGTTTCTGCTGAGATTTGATTCTCGCTTGTTTCTTTGCCATTTCTTCTGACAACAGGTTAAGTTACTCTGCCCCTGTCATATAGGGAACCTGATGGATGTCAGGGGACAGGGCCAAAATTAATTCAACAGGTGGCAGGGAACCCTGGGGAAGCAGTAACATGCTCTTCGTGGATATGCTAATACAGTTTTCAGCGCATGATTATCATTCTGCAGTTCAGGAATAATTGAATTTGCATATCCCCAACGTTTAAGAATTGATTTCCTAAATGAGGAAATCTGCAGCATAATGACCATGTGCCTATGCATCACTGCACATTATTTCAGGATCGAAAGGAATCTGCAGAGAGTAAATTACATAGGCCCTTGGATAGATGGAATTTTCATGTTATCTTAGGAAAGCTGTGGACATTTTTTTTTCTCCTAATCAAATGGAATCATTCTCTGCTCTAAACACAGGATCAGAAGTGCCTTGGAGGCTGCTGGGAGGGTAAATAATTAGCTACCCTCCTGCCTAGAGAAATAGCTTAGAGGTTTTTTGAGACTCTGCACAAATGGACTGGGATATTATGCGAAATTAGTTTTGGTTAGACTTTAATTTATCTAATTTAATATAATTATTGAGAAAAGCAAACTGTGGACAGTTAGGAGCACGGAATCAAGAGCCTGTGCAATGGAGATTGGAGATAATAGTCCTACTGAAGAGATAATGACAATTAGATATGACTAGATTTGTGGCTGCCTTTTGACATTGTACATGTAGAATTTGCCTCATGTCTACCTGTCTGGGGCTGCAATTGTATGTTTATTATTCATTGAACTTCATCTTTACCAGGACCAAAGCCATGTAAATAAAAGTACTTTAATATGTAAATGCGTTATTCTCATCCAGTATTTCCAAATAGGGCAAATATTTTATTCTGAATATTTCTTTGAAGTCTTAGGGTGCTGGCAGCAAATAACAAAACCAACACCCCGAGGCAAATACATTTTATTCTGAGAAGATGTCCTGGGAAGAGACAGAAGTTTAAGAGGATGTTCATGACCTTGGTTCAGTTTTCCTAGTACTCCCCTCTACTTGAGTCCTATCAGCTATCAACTGGCAGCTTGAATTCTATTAGGGATGTATAGAGGCAAAAATCTGCTTGAGAGGCTGATGTTTAGCCCAACTTTGAGACATGTTCTCTTACAAGGAGTTGACGTTGTCGACTGAAAGCTAATAGGACCTGCTGAAGAGGCCAGGAATTAGGAAAGGGGTGGGGAAGGGTAAAGGCACTGAATAAACAACAAGATCCCACAACGGAAGTTATTCAAGTGAACTAAGAGGTGTAGAAGGAAGAATAAGTACAGAGAAATGATCTATGGGACAAAATGGGCTCAGATTTGTTGACTGTTTCACTGCCAGCAGACATCACGGTGCCCCGCTCTCAGCACTTCCTGTAAGAGCTCACACAGGTGCTTTCTTTTTCTCTGTTTTGTTCAGTGTTTTTTAAAGCTTAGTATTAAGAACAAACGAGAAGGCTGACACAAATAAGTTGTTGCCAAAAAGCTGTCTGATCCTTCTCTTAATAGGCTATTTCCATCATTTTCTCTGCTCTCTCTCTCACAGAAATATCTAGAAAGAGTAACTGTACCTAATGGTCTCAGCCTCAATCTGCTGGTCACTTAGAAAGCTACCCCTTTCACTTACTGGCTCCTTCCAATTTGACTTCTGTCACAAGTCAATTGAAATTCATTTTAAGCTGATTGCAACCTCTAGAAGTGTTTCCTGGTAGGTCGTTATGCTATTTGGAATTTCAGTTATATTCCCTAAAATTGACCACAACTTTGTTGAAATGCTTTCCTTTCTTGGGATAGCACGTTGAACTCTCTGCTCATTTGAGCTCCACTGTTCACTAACAAACTCGAGGTCTCTGAGTTTCCTGAAAAATCTCTCCCCAGGGATTTGAGTCATTCTTTCCATGTGAACACCTCTGATTGCTGTTCACTTTCTTAAAGTAAAACTATGTTTTTAGCTTCAAACATATGCACTCAACTTTCCATCGTGGTTATCTGAATATATTTTATTAACTTGTATTGGTTGTAGAGAATAGTAGGTTTCATTTGGCATGTTCATGTGTTCATAGGACACACTTCGTTAACTTCTGCCCTGATTGTTCTCCAACAGGGATGAAAATAGAAATTGTAGTCGAGTCATCCTTGTTTTCAGATAGCATGATTATTTACTTAGAAGACGCTAAAGCTCCATCAAAAGACTTGTAGATTTAATAAACAAATTGAGCAAAGTGGCAGGATTCAAAATCTACAGACAAAAATAACGTTTCAATTCCTCAATAGCTGAGAAAGAAAAAGAAAAAACAATCTTGTTCACAAGGGCTTCAAAACACCTGGGACTAAACCTAACCAAAAAGTCTGGAACAAGGGGAAAGATAACTGAAATGATTATTACAAAACATTAAAGAAAAAAATGTGAGAAAACAGTAGAAGATAGAGAAACCTCCCAGCATCTGGATCAATGTAATTAATATTGTTAAAATGATCACAAAACTGAAAGCAGTCTATAAATCCAGTGCAATATTCTTCAAAATACCAATGACATTCTTCAAAATATTACAAGCAATGATCCTAAAATTCATATAGAAATATAAAATAACCAAAATATGTAAAGCAATACTGAGCAAAAAGAATAATGCTGCAGTACCACAATATTCATTTTCAAAATACACTGCATGGACATAAAACAAAAATAAAATAATATTGGCATAAAAGCAGTCTCACAAAGACCAAAAGAATAAAGAACATAAACAAATAAACAAAAATCCATGCAGGCACAGCCACCTGATTTTTAATGTAAGTGCCAAAACATGTGTTGGAGAAAAGACTGCTTCTGTTACAAACGGTGCTGGCAAAACTGGATATCCAAATGTAGAAGACTGGAATTAGATCTCTGCCTATTAATTCAAAATGGACCAAATAGCTAGGTGTGAGGTCTGAAGTGTTGAAACTCCTAGAAAATGTGAAGGAAACCCATCTAGGTATCCTCAAGGCATTTCAGGCTTAACATATCCAAATTTACTTTGATTTACTCTCAAAATCTGTTTGTATCAAATTCATAGTTCCTCTTATTTCTGTGAATGGCACTTGTGCTCACTTTAAAATAATGAGTCACCTGTGACACTCCAGCCCCCACCAAACCAGAAGATGTTAGTAATGGTTTTTACGTGGTACCTTGACTAAAAACCATTCTTTTCTTTTTCATTCTAGGGCCCAAATGAAGTACTATTGGTCATCATAAACACAAAATTCATATAATTACCAAAACCCTTCCAATATCTTTATTTTGTATTTTAAATAACTTCTTGTCTTATCATGTTACAATACTTATATATCTCATTTGCCTTTTGTTCATTCAGAGATTTGAAACCTGGTGTAGTGCCATCTCCTTCCTCCCTTGCTGTATTCTAGAACATCGACTGATCTCCCAGTGCTTCACTGGGTCAGGTGATTTCGCGTCTCAAATACTTTACATATTTTTTAATGCCTAGAATGTTCTTTTTTCAGCTCTCAGCAATCTGCTTGACTTGCTTTGAAATCATGATGAAAGTCAGTATGTGTCTTCCTAGCCCTATGCAGTTAGGGGGATCATTTGATAAATTATCACTGTTGCCACCCAAATGGGAATTGTCACTTCTGCTCGGGGGAATGTAGAATGGTACCTCTTCTTTGCATAGCTGAGTGTTAAGTTCTATAAAAATAAACTTACAGCTTGCAAACGACATAGATCTCTGAGTCATCACTGGGAAGAGAGCTGTCAAATGGGACAGCATTGTCATATGTCTGCTGACACGTCAAATATATATGTATATATATATGTATATATATATATAGATAGATAGATAGATAGATAGATAAGATAGATAGATAACACCATTTCTCTATTTGCCTGTGGACAAACTGGGAGGAAAATTAATATCATCTTTCAAGCATCATTTTTTTATATCTCCAGATATTCACTGCCTATAACATGAACTAGAATAAATTTGGTTATTTTCTGAAACCAGTATTACCTTAGTATTGCCTATTCTTTTTTGAGTAGTAGAATAGCTCAGTTAAATTTCATCCTTACTAGGCCTACCCATTCCATTCTTACTGAGCCTTTTACACATTAATCTCTTGCAAATCTTCCTTGTTTCCCTCTTGCTGCTAGTTTCTTTGCTCTCTTATCCGAAGTCTGGATTCTCCAGGGTACTGTGAGTGTCCATGGTGACAGAATGCAGAACTCTTACATAGTTAACAGCATCTGACACATCAACACGTAGCATGAGCTTAAGAAGCATTTTTTAATGAAATAATAACCGCACAGAAGGTCAATATTTACAGATTAGTCACTTCTTAAAGTTAATCCTAATGGGTTACGGATTACTCCTTGCTATATCCAGATGGGTTTTGTCAGCTGAACATTAGCTTAAATTATCACCTGCTCTTTGTTGGAAATCCATTACTTCGGCCACGTGGACTGGAGTATATTGACTCTTCTTCTTAATCGTTAAGCTACAAATGCTCTCAGACAATCTCTACTCTCTGATGGGTATGTTAGTACAACTTTTAATTCTTTTTGAACCATCTCATCTCACTGGTTATGAACATTTTCTCATTTAGCAGTCTCTGATTAGACCTTGACTTGACACTTAGATCTAAATATAAGAAAAGAATGAATAGGTTGTATGGACATTGGAAAGTTTTGCTTAATTAGTTTGGAGAAATACTGATGTCTGCCTTTGTCCATATGCGTTTTCTGTCCTATCATTTTGTCTCTTAGGACTTATCTCAGCTGAACAGAGACACAGAGGAATGACTACCAGGCATGAGCAGCAAATCCTCGTGTCTGGAAATGGTCTCTGGGGAGTCACCTAACTTTTGTGGATGGCAATAGGAGGCAGCTCAAATAATGATTTGATTATTAAAATAGAAATAAAAAGCAAGGAAAAAGTGAACTGGCTGTCTGAAGGTTTAGATGAGTGTCTTAGTCTGCCTGGGCTGCTGTACCAAAGCTACATTATTAGTTTGGGTCACAGATGAATTGCATATACAATAGTGGCCTTCCCATATAACTTGGGTGTCTGGTTTTGTGTAAGTACATTTTGTCATGTTAGTATAATAATGAAATCACCTAATACATTTCTCAAAATGTATACGCATCCTTAAGCAATGTATGACTGAGCCATAGTCTGGGTGGTCTTAAAAATAGAAATATGTTTGTCACAGCTCTGGAGACTGGATAGTCTAACTGAGGGGTGTCAGCTGATTTGGTTCCTTGCGATCACTCTGGATTGCAGCTGGTTCTGTTCTTTCTGTATCCTCAAGTGGTAGAGATGAAATAGCGACTCTGATCTTTTCTTAGAAAGACTACACTCTCAGGAGGCCCTGACCCAATGGAATCATTAATATCTAATTACCATGCCAAGACCCCATCTCAGGTTACCATCACATTGATTAGAGTTTTAACATATGAATTGTGGAGGAACATGAACTTTTTACCCTTAATAATCTGATAGCTCAGATGCAAGTTCAGAATTTTTATCCTGGTAAGAACTGTTAGATGAAAATTAGAGAATAATCCCAGTGTCTTTATTTAGTTCAGGAATGCTTTTTTATGAGAAGTGGAATTTGAGAACTGTGTAAAAGTGGAAAAAACCCCACACATTTCGACAATTGCTTTGAGATTAGGTTGAGAAGCCACCCAAGCAGTTAATGTCTTTACTCTTGCAAAACACACTTTCCTCTAGAGAATTTAACAATTTCAGTTTCTCAATGACCTCTCCATGACTGAAATCCCATTATTCATCTTCGTAACTTGTCTGTGCTATTCAAAGAATGGGGATTGTTGTTTTTATTTTACAGCATAGAAATAGATACAGACCAAAAAAAAAAAAAAAACAGTTTAAATAACTTATCTGGGCTCTCTCATGTCTGTGATTGAGTTGGAAGGAGAACTACTACTGTCTTTCAAGCAACAAGCAGATGTTGCCATTGCATAGTTTTTGGCCTTAGTCCTTGCTCAATGCCAGGTTCCTGCTGCTGTCCCTTTTCCTTCTGCAGTGTTACTGGAGGTAGTGGGCTGGACCTAATTTCTCTATATTGAAATGAAGAAGGTATCATTATGGTTGTATGATCTTGGCTAAGAAATTTACTACCTTTAGCCTGAATTTCTTCATCTTAAAAGTTAATGACCTCATCATAATATTGCTGGTGCTGGATTTTCTCTGTTCCTCAAAAATTACTTGTGAGAGGGAAAGCATAGGGATTGTGGTTTTCATTATATGATTAATAAACTTAGTGACTGACATAAATGTTAATATTGTGGTAATATCTTATTTCAATAAAAATTCACTTAATACCTACCTTGTGCACAAGACCAGGAGGAACACAAGAGTAAGATACAGTACCTCTTCAAATTAGGAAAATGCAATTGTTTTTAGAAAAGGAGATGCCCTTGTAAACCTTATGAAGGTGGAATAGGGATCATTGCTTGAAAATGTAGCATTTCAGATAGGGATAACATTTGAATGGAGGTATAGTCTAGGAAAATTCCTGACATTCTCAGGTCACATGATTAAAGGGGACTACTAGATGGAGATTTTGAGATGATTTGACAGTGATAGAGCAGAATCTGAGTGTTACTATCAGGAGTCTTAGTATCACACTAAAGGACCCAGAAGCTGTCTGTGGGACTGTGCTTCTTACACTGCGCCAGGAGCAGAGGACTCTGAGAAAGCCAAACCTTCATTCATAGAGTATTAGATACAACAAGAGTTGGTCACAACAATGCCGATATGTAAGGCTTGGTCTAGAGAACATGGAAGCAGCTAGTCTTACATTGATTGTTCAATTGAGAAAACCATTAATCTAGCATTTTTTTAAAAGAAAATTGTAGAAGTCACACAAGACTAAGTAAATAATAGTTTTAACATTTGAATTCAACTCTATCCAACTGGAAAGTTTGGAATCTCCCATTTTAAATTACTTCCTTTACTAAAACAGTAGGGATCTGGACTTGGTAGTCTTTAATTTGGGGTAAGCAGTCACCCTAGCATAGGCTTCATACCTGTGAACAGTGTCCCTCAGATCCACTTTTAGCTGAAGGAGGAAGTTCTTAGTGCTGTAACTACTACTTATTAATCACTCCTTAGTATCCTTTAGTGAGTAATAAAGTTGAAACAAATAGGAAACAGAAAGTTAAGAAGTGACTTGCCTATGTCTGCAAAATGTCTCTGGTTTACAATAAAGCTTTTCTACTTTTACAACATGATAACAAATCCTAGCCTCTTTTGCCCCTACATTAATGCATGGTACCTCACTGATTGTCCTAATATTAACAATGAAAAAGAAAATATTATTCCTTACAGGTGAGGAAAATGAATTCTAGAGAGTATGAGTTCAAATAAGTGTGAGGGTCTTCTGACCTCGGTGACTCGGTTCCACAGCTAAAACACTTTGCTTCTGTACTTCACTCAACATTATGTAGAATTTAAAATGTTTTTATATAAATCTCTTTATCTCCATAGTAATCACATGAGTTATATATTATCATTCCTATTTAAATAAAAGGGTATGGAAAATTGGAGAGGTTAAGTAACTTGTCCAAGGTCAAGCATCTGGTCGTCTTATTCTCAGCTCCAGATTCTATCAGCTAATTATTTGAGACACTCTAGGTGCTGTTTGTTATCGATGGACAGACATGCTCTGTAAATTTCTTTGCTTTTGCACTGAACGCTGGAGAAGCAGATTGCTTGAATGACCAGAGTGTTCCATTCTTGCCTGTACCATGAGTTTAGCAATATGATTTTGCAGTTTCTATTATCAAGAGGTGAAGTCTTTCTTTTCTCTGAGCCTCCCTATGCGACTTGTTTTGATTAATGGCATGCAGCAAATGATGTCGTGACAGTTAGATGCCCGGGTCTCAAGAGGTGTTGTGTGCTTGGGATTCCTTCCTTAGAGCTCTTCTCCATTTTCATATGTGGGATAGTCTATTGAGCAACTTCTCAGGATATTCTTCTGAGGTTATTCTGGCCACCTAATAACCAATCAGCAGGGAAAGGGATTGTGATTGCATGATTAAAATCAACCAAGACCAGGAGAACCACCCTTATAAACTCAGCCCAAACTGCTTGTCTATGAAGTATGAACTAAATAAAGACTTGTTTTTTTTCAAGTCCCTATGCTAGCTGAGTCCCTAAGGTGCTGCTCATGGACTCTGGGCTTTCTTGTCCAATTTCTCTTCTTTCACTAGAGTCACTGAAACTTTTTTTTTTTTTTTCAAAGACAGGCATTAAAATTTTGATTCCAGTTCAAATATATGTTCAAAGCATTTCATAAAAATAATTTTGGAACAGGAGCATGTCTAAGTATTACTTTAAAAAAATAGAAGCTGCTCCGTTTAAGACTAAACAGAACACATTTCCTCTATTTTGACTTGCTAACCATGTCACATTGAAGCCCCAAAAGGCAGAAAGGCCACAGCAGAAGGACATATTGTCACAAATATCAGAGACTGTGTCTGAATATATTATGTAATTAATACCTTTTTTCCTGGTTGGGTGCTATATAGGATAGATAAAAGTTTATGGATAGATAGAGAAAGCAATAAAATTCTAAGTGAGTTGGATTACATTCTGATTGACCTACAATTGAGAGTTGCACAACCTTTGACATTCTTGCTATATCAGAATAGTTTACATTATTTTTATCCAACAGCAAATAATAATGGAAGGTGATATGATAGAAACCTCAATAGCACATTTTTTTCTTGTTTCTCTAACAGTGGATGATAAAATCAGTGAAAGCAAGTATTAATGTATACATTACCTACCAATGCTCCTAGCTTGAGTCATGGATGGCTTGAATGACAGCATTAAAATAAATAAAAGCAAATTTCCTATGAGGTCACCTGAAACAACAGAAATATATGATTTAGTTTTATTCATTATTTGATGACTCATTTATTTATTCATGCATTTATTAAATACATATTTACTAGCGCCTTTCCCACTCTCGCAAGTATTGAGAAGACAAAAAGAAGCAAGATATACTGCCTTTTAGAAAGCTACTTAAAGAGTGTTACAGAATTCCTCATTAAACATGGTAAATAAAATAAAGAGTGAAATATTATGAGTAAGAAATTAGTTTGGCTTTGGAAAAAAGACTTGAGAAGATAAAATAATATAATATCAGATGAAATATTTTGAATTGCCATTTCCTCTTGAGCTATCTGATTCACAGAATTGTTTATTCTAGCTTTATGAAAAAGAATCACCTTATGTTTATTTTTAGTTCTGAATATAAACCATTTCCTCTGCAGCAGTACCCTGTATTTGAAAAGTATTGTTACTCAGCTGGCATTGCAATTTTCTTTTCAATAGTCTGCTTCACTATTCTGTGAAGTAAGCTATTTCTGGAAGATAGTGCACATGAAAAATCCCATGGGAATCAGTCTTTAAAAATTCATTTCATTCCTTCAATTTTCATGTTATCATGTTAATGTTATAAGATTTTGAATGATGTTTTCGTGAACATTTTTAGTAGAAAAAGAGAATTTGAGTTTAATATGTGTCTTTAACTTGCTCAACAGAACCCATATTGTATAAATGATAACACCAAGAATCAACAAATAAGATTATATCCAAATTAAAAATCTCCCGCTCAGTGAAGGAAATGATCAACAAAGTCAAGAGATAGCTGGCAAAATGGGCAAAAGTTTTTGAACATAGAACTAATATCTGAAACATCCAAAGAACAGAATAAAAATAGACTCCCCAAAATAAGAGACCCAATCAAAACATTGAACAATTGAAATGGACATTTCTCAGAAGAAATGCAAATGAACAAAAACATGAAAAAAATGTTCAGTATCTGTAACTACTGGAGAAATACAAATCCATCTGCACTGAGTTTCCTTCTTACTTGAGTAAGAATAGCTATTATTAAGAACTTAATAAACAACAAATGTTGGTAAAGCTGTGAGGGAACAAAGGGACCGTTCTGTGTTGTCGGTGGGGCCGTACAAGTACCACAAAGGAGATGAGTATGGGTATTTTTCAAAACAAGGTAAACAGATATCGTATTTTACCCAGCTATAACTCTTCTACACATTTCTGAAAGTGTGAAGACATGATATGACAGTGATATCTGCATATCTCACAGAGGCTGAATCTTGTAAACAGCCAATATGTCTGCCAATGGATGAATGGATAAAGAAAGTGTTGTATATATGCACAGTGGAGTACAACTCTGCCATAAAAAAGATAAAATTTGAGTTGTGTGTAGAAAAATAAATAATTCTGGACTGCGTTATTATGCTTAGTGAACTACATCAGGAACAGATGGTTATAGCTATCACATCATTTTTCTCATATGAGAAGCCCCAAGGATAAATACGTAAAAGAACAAAATGAGAGTGATGATGGGAAACGGGGGGTAGGTTATATGGAATGGTGGAGATGTGAGGGCCAAGGGGAGAAGAAGTGGGGGTGGGAAAGAGAAATCAAAATGATGCAGGATGTTTCTGTGCCATTTCCTTCAAGTTTAATATAATTATTATGTACCACAAATGCATACTAAATTTCGAGAAAAATCTGGGTTATTTAGAATGACAAATTACTTGTTATTCTGTGACTGGAGGGATTCAGTGTTACTTTGCCGCCACGAGATGGTCTGATTTCCTAGTGTGTAGTAATGTATTTAGGGTGCGTGGTTGGTCACTGCATTCAGTGAGGATGGTGAGTAGATGGACATTGGCAGGGGACAGCTTTTTCTGTCTTAGTATTTGGGTCTATGGAGTGTCACTCATTTGGCTACCTTTTTATAACCTTACTGGGAAACATGGACGAGAAGCCCAGTGGATAGACTTAAGCAGGCCTAGTAGGTAGTGAAGACTCGTTTCCTCCAGTGGATTCTGCAGTTACAAGTGGTATATTCCCACCCATTTCCCCAGGTCTCCTCCTCAGCAGCCTTCCAGTTTGCTCATCCAGGGAATAGGCCCGTATGGCCACCGATACTGCAGAGTTACTGCTTCAGCTTATTTTTCTTCTCTCATCAAGGTAGGATTTCAGCCTATTAGAAACATTCTTGTTTTTACTTTCTTTTACATCCGCCCCACCTGTGAGTGTGGTGAAAATGTCGCAACAGTTGTCTACATTTGCCTGATGCTAGCCTATCATGCAGAAGTTTCCTTAAATTAAATTTTTTCTCTTTAAGTCAAATAGTTAAAATTTGCCCTCACAACCTTCGTACTATTGATATATTAGGTTAGCTACTTCGTTGTAGAGGAACTTCTGTGCATTTTAGATACTTGGTAGCATCCCAGACCTTTAACTGCTAGATGTCCATAACATAGCTCCTTCAGTTTGTGAAAACTAAAAGTGCCTGTGACTATTGCCAGATGTTTCAGGGAAAGGCAAGGCTGCAAGTTTACTGCCAATTGGAACTCATGATATGGGTAGGACACTCCCAGTTTTGGCTTCTTGTCATGGTCTACTTTTAAACTCAAAATGTCTCTATTTGTAAGATAAATCATAGTTATCCTAGTCGTAAGCGATGTGATCAAAGTGTGATCTGATAGGGATGGTTCTGTGCCAAGAAAAAACACATTATGTGTGTGAGCCATCTGCTCAAGGAAGGCTTCTCAAGGAAGCTCCTGTTTCAGTAATTGCACAGGCCCAAGCCCATATACGCTTACTCCATTTGGGAAAGGAGCATCCCTGTGTCTATCTGGTCTCTTGGCTTGACGTTTCTACATAAGACATTGTCTGAATGGGGAAATAAATAAGCCACCACCAGGGTGTAGGACAAGGCAGGTGTATTTTTCAGGATAATTCTTCCTATATAAAATGCATAGGCATTTTATCTACAAATTCTAGATCTGCCACAGGTTCTAGAAAGTATCTCCATCCAGTGCAGATTTTAAACATCATGGAATCAGTTGGGTGTTGAGAGCCAAGTGGCAGAACTGCCGGGACAGCAACCTGGACCAGTTGGACAACTTCCTCTTCATCTTGAACTCACACAAAGCTGAAAACATTTTTAATAGCATGGTAAATAGGTTTGAAAAACACAAACAAATATGGTATGAGTTGCCAGTAAAATTCCCCAAAGACAGCTCTGCATCTTTCTTAGTAATAGAGAGTGCAAAATCCAGGAATCTGACTTTCACTTAAGAAAGTTGTGTCAACATGCTTCAAACTGCTGCATCCTCAGAATTTAAAAGCAATTGATTTTTCTAAGGAATTTACCTCCAAGCCTCTATAATTGAAATGGTTCCAAGACAGTCATGATATTTTCTTCTGCCAGGCCCCTACTCTCACCAACGTAATAAACAGTATGATACATGTTATGATGGTAAGAAGATAAAAAGTTGTGAAACATATATAGTATATATTGCACTGAGATACATTAAGTCTGAGCATTGTTTCATGGCAGTTTTTGCTAGGTGAAAGCTACTGGTTCTGATGCCTTCTTTTTAGGGGAAAATAATTGAATGGATCAATTACAGTCTAATCCTTACAGATTAATTTCTTTGCATGAGCACATTGCATGTAGCAAATTAGCTACAAGTGGAGTCATTTTCTGATTGAACAAGTGACTATTAACTGACATTCTGAAGGATTCTGCTGTCATCTGTATTGGCCAGATTGACTGACTAAAGGCAAAATGAAAAGTGTCAGTGAATTCTGTTTTAAGTGTTGAATGATGATCTCAACCACACCATTGTATTTTGTCTCAGTGTTTTCAGAAAGGGAGTTCTAAGACCTTCTGTTTGCCTTTCCATCAAAATGAGACTTATTCCATGGATCAGATTATAAGTGTGACTATACCACTTGTTGAAGATAGCTAGTCTAAAATATGTGGGAACTGGGGAGTGTATATCATGTAGGTTATGAAATGACTGGGACTGCTCTGAACTAGAATCAAATCACCATCTACACAAAGCTTGATCTCAAAGCTTGATACTTCTCATATATTATGATTACTACATTCCATCTTCCTGGGGGTAAGCTTTCATTTAAATCTAGCTTTCGGTAATCTCCCAATATCAGCATAAATCTGTTTACCTGTGTTCACCTAACCTGATAAATGGCCACAAGGCTTCTAGAGGAGGGACTATGAGGACGACTCACAGGAAGTTTCTGTGATATCATTCTTGGAAACCTCCCCCAAGAGAGTGTCATTTCTCTTAATTCAAAAAGGGTCTGATACTGGGAAGTAACTCCCGGGTAAAGGTTGCTATCATGATGGTTCCACTACTACCTTTTCCAGGCACAGAAATAGAGTGAGGGTGAGGGTGTGAGTGTTCATTTATTGAAAATTATAAAGTGGGCTGTACCATGTGGAGCCTCTTTATCAATTAGACACAACCATCTATTCCTTTGGTTGCACTTGTGATATCAATTTATTCCACTTATGTTTATTTTAGCAAGGTACAATGTTTTTGGACAGTTTTACCTTGTTAAATGGTCATGCCGTGTAAATATCCAGTAGCCTTATTGAAAATCAAGGGGCCAGTGTCAAATTCCACATTGATTACCAGAAACTCCAAGAATATTCAGTAGTATTGCTAGTTCTCTCCTCTCTGCTTGTATTTGAGGAAGGTACTTGGTCAAGCTACTCTCTTCTGGTCCATTTTATAAAATTTTATAGAATGTGGTTAGCAGGACATGGATAAACATAAATTTATTCCTAAGTTCCTTTATGCCAAACTTCCTTTGATAGTTAAAATTAAAGTTATTAAAGCTATATGTATGCAACATTTTATATTCAAATAATACAATAATATTTTTCAAAACCTGTGAGCTGCTCCCTGTCATCTCTTTCAGAGTCTCTGTTCGTTCTCTTTTCAGAATCAGTGAGGAGGTTGGTGTAGCTTGAGGAGGACTTAATGCAAACAAAATAACAGCCATCATCCCCATTGAAGACTAATCTGTTTTTAAAGCCACACTTAAGATTTACCTGTAGTTTCATGAGAAATTAAAACAATACAATAGAGAGAAGCCACTGGGGGGGAAGTTTCTCTCTATCTCTCTTTCTCTCTTCCTTCCTTCCTTCCTTCTTGCCTTCCTTCCTTCCTTCTTTCCTTCCTTCCTTCCTTCTGCCTTTCTTGTATCTTTTTTTCCCCTAAATAAAGATTAAGGGAAAAAGGGCAAGAGTTTTGAAGAAGTTTTGATTCTTTACAACTAAATGGAAATAGTGAGACTAGGGGTGAGGGTGAATGTGTGAGAGGGTCACAAAGGGAAAGGGGAAAGGTTTGTAATTTTCACACAACTTATCTGTGCGCAAAATAACATTCAATTATGCATCACATTGTACATTATGTATCATCTATATGCATATAAATATATTGGGAAAAAGGATTAAGAAAAATGAATGAACTGACCTTGGTTCTTCAAATGTTTATTAATTGAAAAAAAAATAGGATGGGCTGAGGTCTTGGTCTACAAGTCAGGATAGGTAACTTCTTTAACTCACCAGAGTGTGAGCGCCTTACGCTTTCCTTGTTGGCGTTTAGCTTTCCTTTATGAAATGCTCTACCAAGAGTTTCTTAATCTTCATGGCAGTCTTAGGAAGATTTGTGCTAGACATTTATGTGGGCTACAAAGCACTAACTCTGTTTTTGTTTTTGTTTTTGTTTCTTTTTGATGGCAATAGAACTCTGGCTTCCTTCTGGGAAATTACCTTTCCTTTCTTCCTGATCCTGTCTGGCTGGAGAGTAAATTGAGATGCCCTGGCCTTAGCGCATACAAAACAAATCAAACAACTTAGAGCTAATCTTTGATGGATGACTCTTGAACTGACCTTAAAATCTGCTGCAAATTGGTGCCACTTATTTGCTCAGTGGAACTCCTGTAGGAGGCAACACTGTTTTGGCTAACTTGCTCATACTCTATCTTGATTCCCGTGGTCTTTGTTTCATCCCAAAATTGCTAATATTCTTTTAACAAGTGTTCATTTATTGCTTATTAGCTAAAATTGAAAACAATACAAAGTGTTATTTTTCTCATGCTTAATTTAAGAAAACTAGAGCTTACTTAAATTAAACATTTGGTCCAATGCTAGTCAATTAGTGATTGAACCTGGGTTCTCCTGGTCACTTCCCACACCTTTCCTACTACTACTGTTTCTCTCTGCATGAACAAATGAGTTATCTCATTGGCTTTACTCCCTTTTCAACAGTGGAGGCAAAATTTGGCTCCTACGGAGGAAAATCTCGTATTTATATTTTCCCTTTTTTTGATGTGGTAAGCAAGTATTCTCCCATACTTGGCATCCTTTTTCTATTTATTCTCTCCACTTGAGTCAGAGAAAATGACAGTGACTGTCTTGAACTAGAGTCATTTACAGTTTCTTTCAGAATCCATGTCCCTTCATTCAATTTCCTTCTCTTCTTACTCCCCTTCTCTTAGTGTTCTTGCCTGGAGTGTGAAAATAACAATAGGATGAGATAACGAGATGCTGAAAATAAAGACTATTAGAAAGTGTTCGGCCTTTGGATCCGGGCAGACCTAGCTCCAAGTTCTAGAACTGTAACCTTTAGCTTGTTGTTGAGTGAGTCTGTTTTCCCTCTGTGGAAATTTTAATTTTATTGGATCTTTTGGCTGCCAATTTAGAGATAAAGAAAGATAGCTGTGTTTGGAGGAAGGTAGCTTACCCGGTCCAGTGGCTGCATGAGGTCTGCTTAGACATCTCAGAGCTCCCTGGCTTGTGATTGCTTTTCCAAATGCCTCTGTCGCTAGGAAGAAGCCAAATAAAGAAATTACAGTGACTTTTCTTCTGCATATGGCCTGCCCCCAAAAACTTACCCTGCATCTGCCAGTATGCTGAGTCAGGAGTGTTAGTGTGGGTTTCTTGGACTCTCTGATGCCCTCATGGTAATAGGCCTCCTCCACAGCCGATGAAAGAAGTCTGGTGAGGATCTTTCCCTTTGTTTTCCGTGCAGAGACTGTTTTTTTTTTTTTTTTTTCTGAAGTTCATTTCAGCTTCAGATGAGTTGATAATACTCTTCGTTAATCTTCTAGCAATTTACCATGTATCAGATTTATTTCTGTGGTGTTTTTGTGAGTTAAATATTTGGCTTTAGATCACTCATGTTTGATGAGATTCTAATTCAGAGTTTTCTTGTCATTATTTTTGCAGCTGTTCTCTTCAGTTAGGCAATTAAAGAAGATTGTTTGTTTATGTGCATTTGAAAGAAACTAAGACCTGATTTGCTGCTCAGTGAATTTTAGTTTTCTTCTTTTGTTCCCGTAGTTGTCCTTACTTCCTTCTGTCCTGAGCAAAGCTTAGAGGCCTCTGCTCAGTTGCATTTGGCTTGACTCCCGAACACCCAGAACCTGGTTCTGTTGATTGAAACAAATAAGTGTTTTCAAAACAGCTTTGTTAAAGTATAATTGACTTACAATAAGGTTAATGAATATTTAAATTAGATGTAACATACATGTAAACCTATAATCTTATCACCCCATTCAATATGGTGACTGTATACATTGCTTCAAAAAATTTCCTCAGTCCCCTAACAATCCCTCCCTCTTCTTTTACCATAATTTCCCACCCTCAAGCGATAACTGAGATGCTTTCTGTCATTATTGATTAGTTTACATTTTCTAAAATTTTGCATAGGTAGTACAGTATGAACTTATTTAGAGAAGGCAAGAGGGAGACAATATTTAATGATAAAGGAATCAATTCACCGAAACCTTAATAATTTAAAATGTACACCTGTCTAAAAATAGAGCTTTAATAATGTGAAGTAGAAATTGATTTACTTAGAAGAAATAGATCTTCAATTATAGTTGAAGACTTACTTCAAAACTCTTCTTTCAATAACTATCAGAACAACTATGCAGAAAAATCAAGTGTGTACAACAACTGAAAAATACCACCAAGCAATTGACCAATGAACTTTTAAAGACTATTTTACCTAGTAAGAGTAAAATGTATATTCTTCTAATATGCAGATGGAATATTTTCTTAGGTAGTTATATCTTGAGTTATCAAGCAATCTCACACTTTCTAAGTTGTTTTCGATATTTTCTTTTTGATTATCAATGTGGTAGATAAAAGCATAAGTAAAATAGATTAATTTCTTGAAAGAGACAGCCTACTAAAACTCTTGCAGGAACTTGAAGAATCCTACATGTTTTAAGGGAAATAATACTGGAAAATCTTTCAACAAAGAATCAACAAGTCTAGATGATTCCATTGGCACATTTTATCAAACACTCAAGAAAAAATGTTATCAAGCCTACGAAATTTCATCCAGGGTCTAGTTCAGCCACTGAGAAGCAGTTTGGACACTCCTTAAAAAGCTAAAAATGGAAAGCCCATTTGACCCAGCTATAGGTCTGCTGGACATTGTCCCAAAAGAATTCAAGTCTTCACATCATAGAGATCCATGCATATCCATGTTTATAGCAGCACAGTTCACAAAAGCGAGATGCTGGAAGCAGCCTACAGGCCCATTGATGGAAGAATGGATAAAGTATGGAATGTCTACACAATGGGATATTTAACAGCCATAAAGAAAGATATGAAACATTCACAAGAAAAGGAGGCCATCTGAAGTCAATAATGCTCAGTGAAATGGACTAGACACAAAAGGTCAGGTACTGCATGGTGTCTCTGATGTGAGATTGTCATAAAGATGTGTTTAGAAGATCTTAATGTGAGACAGAGGGTAGGAAGAGGGGTGGTAGACTGCTAGGAGAGAGGTGACACTGAGAGTTATGGGGGGGAGTGTAAAAGGGGAAGAGAATGTGTCAAACTCCAGGAAGCTGAAGATAATGCTTTCCATTCATTTAAAGAGGGTAGAATTACCTTGGTTTCAAACACGAAAAGGTACACCTAAATAAAACAAGTAGCCAATATTTGTCTTAATCAGAACTTAGAGTTCTTAGCTAACTATTAGCAAATGATATCAAGCAAGTTATGAAAGGAGTATTACATCACAGTTGGGTGAAGTTCATGTAAAAGTGAGGACTTTGCTCAGTATTTATAAATTCCTTAATCTAAAATTAAGACCCCCACATAAATATATTAAGTAAGTGCAGAAAGGGCTTTTACTTAAAGTAGCACTCTTAAAATGATAAAACCTCCCAACAAACTAAGAATAGGAGAGAAATGTCCTTATCCTAACAAAGTGAAGCTGTCAAAAGCGAACGTCCAATCAGTTGCCCTTCACATCATATCTAATGTCTTGCCTTGTTGTTCCTATCCTGTATTACACCTTAAGGTCTAGCCTATAGAAATATGTCCAAAAAAGAGAAGGAAATAATTCTACATATGTCTACATAAAAATATTCAAAGCATCTATAGAAAAATACCTAGAAATTATCAGTGTGTGTGTAGCAGAGTCATAAGATACATGATTGAAACACAAAGCTAGATTGTGTATAATAGCAGAGAATGCGTGGTAACTGAAATTTGAGGAGGGGTATGTGGCTTTTAGTAGCTTTCACTAGAAGTGAAATATTTATGTGTAAACTGAACAAAAGTACAGAATCTGTATGTTGAAGAGTCGATGCTGAGGGAAGAAATCAGGCAAAATATATTGTATGTTTATGAATGGTAAACAACTATTCAAAAGGTAAAAAATAAACAACAAGCCAAAAAATACGAACTGAAAAATCATTGCTTGGAAGACAAAGAGCAACTGGAATGTTTGTACCTTTTTTAGTGTAAATGCAAATTGAGAGAACCAAGTGGATACAAATAGATGTTACTAAGTAAAAAATATATTTACCATGTAATTTCACTTGTAGCTATTTACTGTAGATGTACAAATGTCTGCCTTTGTGTAAGGATTTGTACGTGAATTTATAATGTACAAATAAGTTTTTTTAACAGCATGGTTCATAACTTTCCAAGTTGGGAATACAATCCTTCCTCGTTCTACTTGTCAATTCATTTGAGAACTCATGATGAGTGCAGAAACTGATGAGAATAGAACACGTTTTTCCCTTAAATAATAAAATTAGAAATAATTTTATTTCTATCTTGATTAATATTAGACTTCTGCTAGGCTAATAGAAATCTTTTAGTCTTAGTGATGTCATGCTTAACCCTTGAGGTCCATGCCTAGCACTTAAGATGAACGGAAGTACAAGACAGTGGTGCATGTGTGGGGGTTCCACACTGTTCTCCAGCTGCCCTGACTGCTGCAAGCATGGAGTGATAAAACACTTGTTCAGTACTGGGTTCGCGCTGGTGCTAGTTCCAGTGCCAGTGAGAACCAAGGTGTGTCTGCAGTGCTTTTTTCCTTCACTACTTGAATGGCCAACCTTTGGTACATCCACGTATTAGCATACTATTCATAATATCAAAATAAAAATGAATACAAACTGGTCTACATGATAAATTTCAAATGCATTACATGTGAACTGAAAGAGACCACACTTAAAAAGTTACATGCTGCTTAATTGCACTGGACAGTATCTGGAAAGACAAAAGTAATGAAGAAAATAAATGTAACAGGAGTTGCCAGAGATTGGGGTAAAGAGTGAGACTCCAAATGGGCATTCTGAGGAAATTGTTTGTAGTGTTGGGACTACTGATCCTGATTGTGGTGGTGTTTACGTGTGTGTGTGTATCTATTTATATGTCGCTAGGTACCGAGCCCAGGGCCTTCATCTGAGTCATATCCCAAGTACCTTTCATTGCTTATTTAGACAATTTCTTCTGACTTTATAAGTTGCTTTCTTTGTTTTTGAGGTGGAGTCTTGCTCTATAGTCCAGGTTAAGCTACGCAGGCTGGTCTTGAATTTGCAATCCTCCTACCTTAGCATGCCAGAGAGCTAGGATTGTAGACACGCACCACCACACCTGGTATGCTTACATATTTATTAAAAGTCAAAGCATTGCACACTGGCCACCTCAAAATAAACTCGGGTAATTATTTTAATGCTATGTTTCTAAAGGGGATCTTCTAAAGTAGATTTCTTGAAGAGAAATTTCATCTCCTTTTCTGTCTTCTCATGTATTTTTTTTCTTGTGAGAGTCTCTGTAGATAGTCCTGATCAACCTTGAACTCTAAATCCTTCTTACTCAGCTTTGAAAGTGCTGAGTTTATAGGTATGTACCACCATGCCCAAGATTTCTTTTGTTTTCTTTCTTTAAATTCATATTAGTAATAGATTACTGGATTTCATTTTTTCCGATTCGTACATGTGTGTAATGTACCTAGATCATTTTTACTGCTGTCAACTCCCTTGCCCTTCCCTCACCTTCCCTTTGACCTCCTCCTTTTCTTTATAGTTACCTTTCTGCTTTGTGTGCTCTCTCTCTCTCTCTCGCTCTCTCTCTCTCTCTCTCTCTCTCTCTCTCATCTTTTGAGTGAAAATTGGGGATATTTATCTTTCTGTAATCCTCATCCCATGATGTTTTAGCACAGTTACCACCAAGCGAGCTGCATCTGGCTAATGGGGGCCTTTGGCTGCTCATTTCCTTCAGATGCAGATAAGACCTATCAATGTGATAACCAGAAGACAAAACAAAATAAAAAACAAAAGCAGATGTCTCTTTGTCAAAGAAAAACCTACCCTTTTAAGAAAGGACCAGAGTCTCCTTTTTTAGGCTGTGAGCTCAGTTGTTTAGTAGGAGAATAATGATTTACACTGAGATACCAGTTATGTTCATGTAATAGAGACCTACCCCATGCCCATGAGTGTATCATAATCATAGAACAGTCAAGGAATAGTGGGAGTCGCTGGGCATTTGAGAGCTGCTGGCAAGAGTGTGGGGTGATTAAATCCAGCTTTCCAACCCAGATGGGGTCCATTAGCTACATTACTGGAGATTGGTCTATTTTAGTTTTTTTTCTAAAGCTATCAGCATATTCATTCCAAAAGCTAATATGTATATTATTGCTTTTCTGGGTTTTAAGCCCTTTCTCATCAGAGGCACTGATATTGATTAAAAATTGTTCACCAAACATCAGGTCCTGTTGCCATGGAATAATTCTTGGCCTCTGTAACGGTAACTAGAGAGTCCAAGACTGTCATTCAGATTAATTGTAATAATTTGGAAAGGAAAAGTTGATCAGGAACTAGCATACTTGTGGAGTCAAAGTAGACTGTCACTGCCATTGCGCTTCTCCTCCGGACTCCTCTCCCCATCAAAAGGCAGCGCCCTAAGTGGAAGTGATGAACTTTCTCTCAGGCTAGCTAGCACCGGGCTTGCTTCCATGAATCGGGACCACCTGTGCCCCAACTTCCTTTTTTTATTTTGCCTGTGAGAAGCCTGATTAAAGGAGGAGCCAGAGAAACTCAAGCTGGTGCTGCTTCATAGGCTGGCTCTGCGCCAGGCTTCAAGGTTGGCACAGCTTCTGCTGTCACTGAAGTGGGACCAGACCTGAGATGAACTCTTTCTGAGAGAGACAGAGAGAGTTATATACAGTTCTTCTCTATTCGTGGCTTATGGCTCGCTTCTAATTTGTGATTAAGCTTCTTTTTTTGTGACTAAGGCTCTTCTGATTCATAGTTACCACCAATCCTAAGTAATCTCAAAACTGTTTATGATTTTATCTAACAAGACTTATTATCTCCCTATCTTGGATACAATTTTTATGTCCTTAGGAATTCTGGCTTATCTGTTTTCTAGTACTTTAGCCTGCATGGACCTGAGTGCTGTAGGCACCATCCTATGTGCTGCACTTAAAGAATCCCTAGAAATATTCTTTGGAGGATGGAGAGAGGGATAGATGGATAGAGAAGATTCGAGACCCACTATTGATTTCACAACAGTTTCACACATCATTTTGTTCAATTGGGGAGCGGTGTTGTAGCAAGGTGGGCAGAGTCAGGAGAATGTGAGGCCTTTTTATCAGAGGGAATTATATCTCCCCAATATACAGCTTAATCTGGAAAAAGTACCAGATTCCCTAAGACCCTTGAGCAACTCATTTTTCATCTGTCTGCATATAGACTGCTAACGACTCGCCACTTTCCTCTTTCTGTGAAGAAATACTTGTCCCTTGTGCTAGTTTATTTTTGGGGATTGTATGCTCTGCCCTCCAAATGATAAGTTGTGAGAAAATCTTCACAATAATTGTGAAAGAAATCCTGTCCACGCCCAAGCAGAATTCATCCAATCGCATCAACTTTCAGCATAAAAATGTATACTGAGATGAAATTCTTGACAAACAATTACATTTGCACATTATTAAACGCGTGTCCCAGTTACAGAAGCACAGAAGTACCTAAGTAGGTGGGGCGAAGATGAGTCAGTACCATGGACAGAGTCCCCACCCGGACAGCCTTGAGAATCTTGCCTGTGCAAGAAATTAGATAGTGGGCATCGCGGCCTTCTCTCTCTGGCTTCCTTCTTGACCCCTCCTCGCTCAGACCCATCTCTCATGTTGTCTGTTCTGTGGCCAACAGTGGACTTTTATGCATGCAATTTGGTTATTTCACTTTGGCGCATGCAAATTGCTTCCTGCTTTACGTGCTTAATTTCTCAATTCTTCAGATCTAGTCAGGAACCAAGTATGTGTGTGCATAGTCTTGAAGTGCAGGGAGCAATGAGCCCAGGGCAGCCCCACAACCCTGTAAGAGGACTGTTCAGTGTTTCTGGTAAGTCCTTATTTGAAACTGATGAAAGGTGAACTCTGTGCTCTTTAGAGGGTGACAGAGAAAATCTTGCCTATTTTTCTCAGTAGCTTGCTTCAAGGGTGCCTCTTCACATTACAGTGTTTCTTTGCCTTAGTATTCTGAATGCCTCAGTCTTTTATTGCAGAAAAACTCCAAAGTAAAATTCCTGTCCACGTATTCTTACTGTTGACTTTGCTTTTTGGAGGAACAAAAGTTAAGACTGTGAGCCACGGAGTCAAATCCATTGTGAGTACTTGATTCCTAGGGCCACAGCTGATACTGTGAGCTGTATGACACAGCATTCCCTTATTCCTTCATTGTCACCTTTCTTCATCCTCCTCCTTTAATCACTTCCTGCATAATCTCTGGACACAAGCTCTTGCTGAGGCTATGCCATTAGGTGGCGAAGGGAGCCAAACAAAGATAGAGGTGGCACAAATGAAAGGGAAAGAGTAGCTTCACAGAAATTAAAATATGAAAAAAATTAAGAGTAGTGACCAATAGCATCAAAGGCTATGGTGAAGTCAATTAAAGTGATCACCGAAAAGAATAGAAAAGAGAAGTTTAGCGGTTGGGAAGGTTAGGGGCCAGTGCAATCAAGAGAGTAGATTTTCTCTATATCATTGAGGTTTGTTTTCAAACTTATTTCTCTGGTTTTTCTGTTCAAACTTTATCATCATCCTAAATCTCCAAACTATAAATTTTAATCTTTCCAATTTACCCAGAAAAATACCCTCTGTGGAAACATACAATTTAGCACTATTATCCTTTGTGACTTTCCATGTTTATTTTGTGTTAGGACAAAATACATATCACTTTCTCTGCAGTTGCCTCAGCCTAGCTGTATGACCTTGTCATATACTTCCTGTCCTATCTTTTCTTTGTCACCTCCTAATTGTTTGTTTTCCTTACTTTCCTAGACTGGTAATGACTCACTTTCCTTTTCATTGAAAATGGCTTTCTTTGAATCTGTGAATCGTTCTTGTTTTAAAAGTCTTTTTACTAGGCCTTTCTAAATTTTGAAAGTTGTGCATATTAGAGGGATATTAAAGAAAAATGTACTACTAAGAATTTTGACTCATTTGTGGCATTAGATATTAAGAATGGAAATGTTTTTCTATTGTTAAAAGGTTCAAAAATGACACATTCCTTTATAGTGAAAATTACATTACAACGGTGGAGAGATGAATTTCTTTGAATTCTATTTTTATTTTATATAGTTTATCATTCTTACAAGGTCAAAGGCATTTGGTCAAATCTACTATATCCACAGATACTATATACGAATTCAATTCGACTGGCAGTATGAGTAATTATTTTGAATATTGTTAGTATGTTTGATAAGCAATCACATAACTTGGAAAAATTTTTAGGTACTCTCAGAATGAGAAATGCAATAGTTCTGCAAAAACTCATGAGGTGATATCAGAAGCCAAGATAATATTTAATCTTTTGAAAGCGGGTGCTTTGTAAGGTCATAAGAGGATTTCTGATGGCTTGTTAATGTCATATTTTTTGATGTGAGTGCTGACAACATAAGTGTGTGCAATCTTGAAATTTCAATCCACTCTACATTTTTGGTTTACACAAATTTATATGTATATTATAGTTTAATAGAAGTAAGAGACCACAAATTTATTAGGCATGAATGTAGAAGAATTATTTTATAATTTCAGAATGACAAAGTTCTAACTGCAACTCATAAATCAAAAGTAAACACAGAAACGGCTGATAAAATTGACTGCAAAACAATAAAACACACAAAACAAGGTCAAAAGATCAATGTCAAATTAGAAAATATAATCTGCAGCCCACATTCCAATCAAGAAATAAATCTCTGGCTCTATCAGCAGCACTTAGAAATCAGTAAGCAAAATAACAACCTAATTGAAGATGTTCTTGAATAAATATTTAATGTTATCAAAATGAGTTAGAAATGGCTTTTAAATGTAAAAAACATCTTGAGCATCTGTTATGGTAAGAAACATGTAAACAGAAAGAAATATCATTTTTGATTTATTATATTCAAAAAGATATTCTTAAACATTCATTAACACACTCTGTGGCTAAAAATACATGAAAATAGGTAATCCATACTTTTAAAAATTAGTTACTTTATGTATGTCAAATGATGTAGGCATAAGAGCCTTAAGTAACACAGTGATGTTAACAGCATGATTTCTGTAAATAGGGGCAACACTGTTTTTTCCTGTATGTGTAGAAACAAGTTTTGAGCTATGCACATAAGCTCTGGAAGAGTTCAGGTGGGAAGAAGATAAGCAAGTGATAGATTTCGCTGTCTGCATTAAAGTTTTGTTAAAAATTTCTCAACAGGAAAATGAAATAGAAAAATAAAAAAGTAACTTCGGAGTAAAAACGGCAGTTGCTATAAAACAATGATGCAGAAATAGAAATACAGGAAAATGCCACATTGTTTTATAATGCCTATCCTCTTCCAACTTTTAGGAAAATGTTTGAGCTCTTATGGTATGCTTATTGGTCTGTTAATAAGCATGAATTTCCTGACAGTGTATTTGGCCAGAGGTATTTATATCCCCTAGAAGCAGTAGCCCCAGAATCTAATGAGTCACACTTAAATCCATATAATGGGCACTGCTCTTCATAATGCTGTTTTTAATAGCAGAAACATAGTGTTGAACAAGAAGTAATCCATAAAGAATTCAAAGTAAGTTAACATGTATTCGTATGATTAGATACTACAAAACAATGAGACAAATTCTGGTTACTGAGACTCTTCAGAAGCATTAGTGTTTGCATAGATATGTGTTAAGTAATTGTGTTGTGAAGTACTGTAACACATAATTACAGTTTCATAGAAAATGTAAAGAAATGTAGTTAATTGGTATGGTAGTAGGAGAAGCAATTTGCTTTTTCTTTAAGTATGTTTCAGAATATTCCCCATCTGACCTATTTTACCTTGCAATCAGACAAATGAACAAAGCAAACACCATGGAGCATCTCAGCGTCTGGCATGAGCGGTGGCATTTCATATTGTTTTGTGGTACTGGTTTCCTGCAGATACATATGGACCATTTTAGGCAGACAGCTTTATTCTGCTCTGAAGAGTCCCTAGTGGGAGTGATTCTCAGACAGAAAAAAGTGTAAAGATTTATTTCAGAAAAGCCTTTTTGTCATCTGTCCAATGGAGCACTTAGATTGATTATTGGCTCAAGTTTCAGCTGGACAAAAGCAGACATCCTCCTCTGAGTTTTCCCAATTTTATACTCAAATGCAGTTGGTAAAAGTAGTTGGTCCTGAGGACACAGGTTGTAATTTGCTGCACTATGATGCTGTTCAGTGAGCAGATCCCACAGCTGCCCCAAGGCCCCTCCTCAAGCTGAGCATGAGTGGGGTGTGTCGTGACTTCTCCTACATATCCAAACAGCTACCCCTAGCCATCTCCCAGAAATAGCCTAGGTTTAATTCACAGAAAATTGCATGGCATTTAGACAAAATATCTACCAAAATAGCAATCCAATGTGGCACCAAAATGAGGATGACACTCTATTTTGTCAATAGGAGAGTGAGAACATTGAAATTAGCAGGATTTGTGTTTGAATTCTCATTCTGCATTCCCTCGGCTTCTTCACATGTAAAACTAGGTCCTTCCGACGAGCTGGAGGGTTACATGAAGAAACATGCAGGAAGCATTCTCATACTCTCAGTCACGAAGGGACTGTGGCCTGTGTCAGGTGTGATCAGAACAGCTTATATATTTTTTCCATGAAGAATCAGTTCCTGACTATTTTCAGGACCCCGGTGGTAGACTTTATTTTTCCAAAGTAAAGATATCAACTTAATTGCAAGTTGATCTATACCTATGTGCAAAGACACGAATAACACTCAAGTGTAGACAAGCCAAAACATGACTGAGTTAATACTATACTAAAATTCAAAAGGTAGTAATGAATCTAAAATCATTTTTTGAAAGCAGATCCTATCTGTTTCATTTACTTTAAGTAAATATTTATGTATATATTTCAGTATTGTTTTTAAATTAACTTAAAAGGAAATCAACTTTATATAGTTCATTAATTTTAACATATGGTATATTGGTACAATCGATCACAGTCAGTTTCATCATAGTCAATTCTCTTGCAATCCTTTATACTCAGAGTTGCCACCCACCCCCTTGGTTTTGTGGTAATCACTGTGTCTTTGTGGTTGGGCTTTTTAGAAGACCATTATAGAAATACAATTATACAATATGTGACTGCATTAGAAGGACACAATTTGAGACCGGTTATATTGAAGTGATTTCTAATTGTTGTAAGAGTTTCTTCTTTTCGTTTAGTAGTGTAATATTCCTCTTGTGTGAATACACATCACCTCATCTTGTTTACTTCCACTTCTGCTCCGTCACCTTCCTCTCTTGCCTGTTCCTCTAGATGTTCTCCATATCATCTTGAAAACTTTTCATATCTTCCATGATTTTTCCTTCATTTTGCTCTTTTTTATAGTTTGGGTTGCTTATCAGAAAGACACTTTGGTATGTAACCTTCCTGATTTATTTCGCTTTAGCTTTATAGTATCAAGAGGCATCCATTTTCCTACAAATTACTCAAACATTTCCTTCTTTATAGATGGGTAGTGCTTCACTGGGCATACATCCCTTATTTATCTATCAATCTCACATATGTAGGCCATTTACAAAATTTAGCTATTACGAATTGTGCTCCTATACACTTGGGTGTATATGCATCACTATAGTATGATGTCTTTAATGATTTTGAGGAGACACCAAGAAAAGAGGTGGCTGGACCAAATGGAATTATTAGCCTTAGTTTTTGAGAAATATGCACACAAATTTGCATTGTGGCTATACTAGTTTACAGTCCCCCCAACAATGAAGAAGAAACTCTTTATTCCCACAGCTTTGCCAGCATTTTAAATTTTTTCTCTTTTTTTTCTCATGCCACCCTGCCCCTAATTTTTCTCTTTTATCTATTTGTATGTGGGAATTCTCAGAGAAAACAATGCAATATTTAACCTTCTGTTTCTGATTTATTTCACCATCCTCAGTGGTCTCAGGATGCATCTTTTTCCTACAAGTGACTCAAATTGTTGTGGCAGAGTAGCAATGCATTGTGTGTATGTGCTACACTTTCTGAATCCATTCATTCATTAATGGACATATTGACTGTCACGAGGCGTCCCTCTATAAACATGGGTATGCAAGTATCACTGAAACATGGTGTCTGTAATTCCTTTGGAAAGATACTTAGGTATATCTGAGTCAAAAGGAATTCCTAATTTTAGTTTTCTTTTTTTTTTTTTTTTGAGGAGTAATTATTCTGTTGCTCATAGTGGTTATACCAGTTTAAAGTTCCACTAGTAATGATAAAATTTCCTTTTCCTCATGGCCTCACCACCATTTGCTGCTTCTGGAGCTCTTAATAATAGCCCTTCCTATTGGAGTAAGATAGAAGATTTGCATTTCTTTAACGACTAAAGATGATGAGCAGTTTTTCATGTGTTTATTTGTCATTTGTATCTTTTTCTGAGAATTGTTTATTTCATTTGCCAATTTTTGATTGGATCTTTTATTTTGGAAAGTCTTAATTATTTTCAGTTCTTCACTTATTATAGATAGTACTTGCATGTCCAAAGATTATTAGCTAGCAAACATTTTCCTCAGTCTGTTGGCTCTCTCTTCACTTTATTTTCTTGGCTGTGCAGAAATGTTTTAATTTGACATAATTATGTTTGTTGATTCTTGATTTATCTTTTATGCAAAAGTTTGTCTGGTGAAAATCCTTGCCAGTGCCTATATTTTCAAGGGTCTTGCCTAATTTGTCTTCCAGCAGTTTCAGAGTTTTAATATCTAGTTCTATGATCTGTTTTGTTTTAGTGTTGGAATAGAGTAAAAATATGGGT
Source organism: Ctenodactylus gundi (assembly GCA_004027205.1). NCBI lineage: Eukaryota > Metazoa > Chordata > Mammalia > Rodentia > Ctenodactylidae > Ctenodactylus > Ctenodactylus gundi. The sequence goes on from PVKB01002131.1 coordinate 290,483, forward strand.
CTAGATTATTTTTTTGCATGTTGATAACCTATATTTCCAGCATGATTTGTTAAAGAGGTTATCTTTTCTCCAAGGTATGTTTTGACCCCTCTGTCAAAGATACTGAAGATCGTCTCTGCATCCTCAATTCTGTTCCATTCATCTACCATCCTTTTATGTGCCAGTATCATTTGTGTTTTTGAAATTTTTATCACTGTTGGTGTGTAATATAACTTATTATTTAGGATTATGTGCCTCATGCTTATATCTTGTTGCTGAGGATTGCTTTGGCTATTCTGTGTCTTTGGTGGCTCTGTATAAGTGTTAGGATTGTTTTTGCTGGGTCTGTTAAAAATGCTGTTGGTGTTGAGTGGAATGGCTTTAAATCTATATATCCATTTTGGTAGTATGGTCAGTTTATAATTTATTTTGCTGTTGATTCCTAGTTATATTCTACTATGATTTGAAAATTTATAGAAAGTTATTTAGCTTATAATATATATTTAAGCATGCCTTATAGCCTAGAATATAGTCTATTTTGGAAAAAGTTCCATGTGCTGCTGAGAAAAGACATATATATATATTTGATATCTGATGAAATACTCTGTAGTAATGAGTTAACTCCATTTTTTCTATGGTAAAGTTTAGCTCTAATATACTTTTGTGGTCTAGTTGGCCTGTGTATTTGTGTGTGAGGCACTAAAATCACCTACTATGAGTATATTGGGGTCCATCGTTCTTACATGTACAGTAGTTTTTGTTTGATGATCTTGAGTGTTCCAGCATTAAGTGCATATGTATATATAATTTTAAAATCCTTCTGTTGGGTAATTCCTTTAACCAGTATATAGTGGCCATCGTTGCCTCTTCTGATTGTTACTTCTGTTACCTGTGCTGTTGACTGATGTCCAAGTTCAGTAACTCCCAGTGTGATTAAGAATAGTCAGAGTTCATGGAAGATTTAAAGTAAGAAGAGGTTTATTGAGAAAGTGAAGTTCTTGAGAAGTCGAGAAGGGTTCTTAAGTGAAAGTTCCAAGGGTAACTGACTGGAGCCCTTCATAAAACTTTCGCTCCTGAAGTTTCAGTTTCAAGCAGTCTCCTGTGGTGGGAGTTATAGAACAATCAAGGCCACTAATTATCTTAGGGCATGTACAAGAAACTGGTGAGAGAGGATCAGCTGCCTGTTTTGGCTACTTCTTCTTTATTGTTTTCTGGTGGGTCTCAGGGTCCTTGGCTGGAACCTTGATACCATCTTGATTGCACGTCTGTTCCCCAGGCTACTAGAATACCCTGTCTTAGGCCTACCTATCTACCCTACCCTATTCTCCTATGTATCATGACAAGTTTCGGCTTGAAATCTCTCTATGCGCGAATAGTATAGCTACCCTTGCTTTCTATTTGGCTCAAGTTGTGCAGAGTGCTGTCACTGTCCTGTAGCGGCAGGGTTAAGAAATGAAAGCAAAACCACCTAAAGCTAAAGACTGCTAAAGGGACTTGCAAGTCCTTCAGAAAGGTCACTTTCCCCCATGGAAGGGAAAATCCCAAACTATAGGGCTAAGCAGCCCGGTGAGGAATTTAGTGGGATGATGCTTTAGACAAACATATACATTAAGCAAATTCCACAAAGAGGTGGGTTTTGAGAAAAAAGAACTTACCAGTCATCAGGCAGGCACAGGCAAAGCTGTTCTTGAGGTTAGCATCTTAACAGTAGCCTTGGTGAATAAAGCAAAGAATATAGAAAGAATGTACATGAATACACGCACCCTCTCACAGCAAGCACATTAAAATCTATGAGGCAGAAAGTGTAAATAAGTATTATAATCAATTTACAGTTTATAAACAGGATCTCTATAGAGCATTATTTTCCATCCTTTAACATTTGTCCATGTGTTTCTTTGTGGGGAAGCCATGTCTTGTGTAAACAACAAATGGTTGGGTTTTGTTGTTTGATTCAATCTGCTAGTCTGTGTCTTTTGATTGGAGAGTTAAGACCATTGATATTAAGAGTTAATATTGCAAGTTATTTACTGAATCCTCTCTCTCTCTCTCTCTTTTACTCTTTCTTTCTTTCTTTCTTTCTTTCTTTCTTTCTTTCTTTCTTTCTTTCTTTCGAGATAGAATCTCACTCTATAGCCCAGGCTGGTCCTGAACTCATTTTCCTGTTGGCTTTTTGAAAAATTCGCACAACTCTTCTTTTTCTTTTACCTAGGTTGTTCAGATACTTTTAAAACTCTCTCTCTCTCTCTCTCTTTCTCTCTCTCTAAATGTACTTGGGAGAAGGTGTTAGCCTTTTAATGTTCTCTTAAATCTTTTCCTTGAGAGTATTATCATTTCAGTTATTCAGGTCTTTTACTTTGATTAGGTTGATACCTAGATATTTATTTTTTGAAGCTATGATGAACACAGTTACTTTCTTTCTTGACAGGTTTATTGTTGGTGTGCAGAAATTCTATTGATTTTTGTGTATTAATTTTGTATTCTGAAACTTTATTAAATGTGTTTGTTAGTACTAAGTTTTCTGGTGGAGTACTTGGGTTTTCTATGTAAAGAATTATGTCACCTGTGAAAAAGGGTAGTTTGACTTCTTAATTCCTATTTGTATCCTTTTATTTCTCTCTCTTAGCCTGAGTGTTCTGACTACTGTTTCCATTACTGTAGTTTGTATTAGGGGTATAATTATAGACCTTTGTTTTAGTCTTGATTTTAGAGGAATTAAATGCTTTTACTTTTTTCATATTTGGTATGATGATGGCAGTGGATTTGTCATAAATAGCTTTTATAAATTTTAGATAAGGTTCCTCCACACCTTATTTTGTTAAACAGATAAATATATTGAATGAATGTTGGATTTTGCCAAAGGCTTTTTCTCTGTCTATTGAGATGATCATGTGAATTTTGTCTTTTCTTCTCTTCATTTGATGTATGTTGAACCATCCTTGCATACCTGGGATGAAGGCAATTTAGTCATGATGTAAAGTCTTTATAATAATTTCTTGCATTCTTTTTGCTAGTATCTTGTTGAGAATTTTTTCATCCATGTTCAGGAGTCTGGTCCACAATCTATGTATCTATCTATCTATCTATCTATCTATCTATCTATCTATCTGTCTGTCTGTCTTTCTGTCTTTCTTTCTTTTTTTCTTTCTTTCTTTCTCTTGCCTTTGAATTATTTTTCAATTTTTATGTCTTGATGATAATACTTTCCAGGAATGAGTTTGGTAATGTTTTCAACCCTTTTTTTTGGTATAACGGGGCGTCTTGACATTAAATTTTCTTTGAAGTTCCAATAAAATTTTATCTTTAATCCATTAGATCTTGGACTTTTGTTGGTCTTCAAAGTTTCTGTTATTTAATTTACTCCCTGTTATTGTTATTGTTCTATTTAGTGTTTTTATATCTACTAGGTTCAGTTTTGGTAATTCATATTTTTCTAGAAATGTATCCATTTCTTCTCACTTTTCCAACTTGATGAGAAATAAATTTTCAAAATATTTTTGTAGTTCTCTAAATTTTCCTGATGTCCATTGTAATTTTTTATTTTTAATTTCTAATTGTGATGATATAAGTTATTTTTAAATTTTGGCTAAGATTTTGCTAATCTTGATTATTATTTGAAAAAATTAACTCTGATTAATTGATTCTCTTTATTTTTTGAGTGTCAGTTTTATTGATTTGTGCTCTGGTCTTTATAATTCCTTTCTTCTATGAGCTTTAAATATTAATTGTTCTTCTTAGGATCTCCAGATGTATCATTAGATTGTTTGGTAAACCCTGTCCTTTTAATATGTTCATTCACAATTATAAACTTTCCCCGTAGAATTGCTTTCATTGCGTCCAATAGCTTTGGATATACTATTTTTCCATTTTCATTTAATTCTATGAAAATTTTAATTCTTCCCTAATTTTATCTGTGCTTATTCATTATTTCATATTGCATTTGCCTAGTTTCTTGGCTTAATTTCTTGTTTTCTCATTTAAATTCATAATGATCTGACAACGTTCAAGAAATTATTTCAAGTCTTTGTATATATTTATGCATACCTTCTGCTCTCAGATATGATCTGGTTTGGAAAAAATTTTGTGTTCTGAAGAGGAAAATTATTTTTTTGTTGGATGAAACACTTTGTAAATATCTGTCAAGTCCATTCATTTGATGATATGGTTTAACTGTAATATTTCTTTTTTGATGTTTTATTCTTTTAACCTGTCTATCGGTAAAAAATGACTATTGAAGTCCATTTTTATAATTATATTTATAACCATCTTTCCTTTTGGTCTAATAGTTACTGTTTTATGAAATCATGTGTACTGATAATCAGTGCACATATATTTGCAGTTGTTATTTTTCCCTTTCCCAGCATGTAGTAGCCATCTTTGTGTCTTCTGAACAGTTTTGGTTTGAGGTTTTCTGTGCCTGAAAATCAGGTAGAAACCCTTGCTTGCTTTCTGGCTCTAGTTGTGTGCGGTATTGTTTTCCATCCTTTCGCTTTCACCTTCTATGTTATTGGGGATGAGGTGTGTCACTTTCATGCAGTGTATGCTTAGATTTTGTTTTTTGATTGAATCTGTCAGTCTGTATGTGATTGGTAGTTAAGATCTTAAACATGGAGAGTTATTATAAGGTATTTACTAAAACCTGTTACTGCATTTTTAAAGCTAATTCCTTTATAGTCTCACTTTGTTTCTCTTTCAGTTGTATATATACTGTTGGTTGGGCCCTTTACTGCTGATAGCCTCCCTATTTCTGTTACATATTCCTGTAAGTTTTTTAGGCAGTTCTGGTTTGGTGGTTACGGTTTTTTTTTTTTTTTTTGAAGAATTTCTTTGTCATGGAAATTCTTATTTATCAGTTGTGAAGACAAATTTTGCTGGTTGACAGTTGTTTTCATTTCAGATTTCAAAACACTTTATGCCATATTCTTCATTCTGTGTTTAAGATTTGCACTGAGAAATCTGCTGTTACTCTTAATAGACTTGTCTGATTGTCTCTGAAGATTTTAGTATTCTCTAATTTTGTGTTGAATTTCTGAAAGTTTGATTATTTTGTGTTATCTTAGTTAATTTTTTATTGCTGTGATTCCAAACCTAATATCCACAACTTTATGGAGGAAAATTTTATTTTAACTCACAGTTTTGGAAGGCTCTGGGGTGGGTTCAAGGCCAGAGCCAGAGATGGATTCAGATATCCTCACAGCATGGCAGAACAGAGACCATTCCAGGAGGAAGGATGGGGTCAGCACATAATCCTCTGGGTCAAGCCCCAAGCATCCAGCCCTTACATCCAGATCCACTCCCAACAATAGGCAGTATCCATAGGTCCATGAGGCCCTGGGGGACAGTTTAGATCCACACCACAGCATGTGTTTATTTAGGGTTGTATTTTCCTCTTGTACTTGAATATTGAGCTATTTCCCTAGTTTGACAATTTTCTGCTGTAATTTTAGTAAGTTTTTAAAATATCTTTTGAGCTGTCTTCCATTCTTCCCTTTCTTCCGTAATTCTTCATTTTATTTTGCTTTTGTTTTTAATCTCTAATTGAATTCAGCCTCCACGGCATTGTGTCATTTTTAAGGTATTACTAAGTGTATGTATAGGATGTGAGAAGATGAGAGGAAATAAAAACAGGAAGACAACTGTTAAAGGAGAAAACAAGAGATAACAGCAAATGAAACTAAGGAACATGTCTAGACTTCAGTGGTTTTTAGAAAATCAGGAACGGAAGGGATTCAAGAAGTTATCTATAGGACAGGTCAACAAAATAAGAAAGATAAATATATAATTTGAGATTGGGGAACTGTAAGAAGGTTAGAATCAATTAATCTTTTAGAAAGTGTTTGCTTGAAATATCTGTACACAGTTTTGGTGAGAATTACTCTAATATGATGAAAGATATTTTTAAAGCAATAGCTATTTCTTCTTTTTCATTTTATATAAATAAACATCTGAGCTAGGAGGTCTCTCTATAAACACACACACACACACACACACACAGAGAGAGAGAGAGAGAGAGAGAGAGAGAGAGAGAGAGAAGATGAGAGATAGGTGAGAGATAGAATGCAAAGCAGAGAGAAAGGGGAGAAAAGGAAAAATAAGAAAGAAACAATACCCACTCAAAGTCTCGAAGGAGAATTCTTTTCAAGCAGGCAGTTGAGCCTCCCTCTCACTCCTTCTACCATCAAACTCTGTCAAATTTTCAGCTATTATCCTCCATCTTTCCTTAAGCCATGTACTTTCATAGTGACTCTGTAACTCCAAACAGATGAAGTCTTCTTTTTTCATTGCTTAAACCTGGGCTGGCTTTGAGGTTTACTTAGCCATTAGAATGGGATAGGTGGGATACTGTTGTGGTCCAAAACTAAGCCAACAGGCTGTGCATGCTTCTGTTTGCTCCGTTGGAGGCCCAGTGATCACCATGACAATTCTCAGGCTGGCCTGGACAAAGGTGAAAGGCTACATGAGCTAGAAATGAGCACTTCAGGCTGCGCCCAATTTCCACCCAATCTAGTCTGTGACTGCAAACTTGTAAGTGGCTCCAGTTTAGATTATCTGAATTGGGGCTAGATCTGCAGTATTATCTGTTTACTTAAAAATAAAAGAGCAGAAAAAATAAAATATTGTGTAAAGCCAAAAGGAGACAAAAGGTAGTCACTTTCTTTCTTGGAAGGTTTTTTCCTTTTTACCCAAACATACTCTTCCACTCCACACAGATGGGGAGGGAGGGAGGGAGGGAGGGAGAGAGAGAGAGAGACAGAGAGAGAGAGAGAGAGAGAGAGAGAGAGAGAGAGAGAGAGAGAGAGAGAGAGGTCTCCAACTGAGCTTCATTTTAAATCTGCAGTCCCAGATCAAGTGAATGCCACTTCCAGCACCTTTAAGATCCTGCCATAAATCATTACCATGGCTGTAGGAAGCTGACAAGTCTTTTTCTTATGTTTCTTAGTCCACATTCTGCCACTTGTGCTGTTATTTGTACAAGAATCCTCATCTTTGCATACTATTTCCTTCTGAGAAAGAAGTGAGATTGACTTGTACTGAATGACTCTGTTGATTCGAAGGGGAACAAGAAGGCTGTAATTGAAACTCTGCAGACAGTGCCGTCCAGACCCGCGTTTTATATTCTCAGCCCTAATTAGCTCTTCAGGAGCAGATTGTTTGCAATGAGCTCCAGAAATTGAGTATGATTTACTCAAGGCAAACAGGGTTCAGTTGTTAACCTTTCAGTATTTAACGAGGCAGCATCTTAAGGGCGAACAACAGTAAACAAGGAAGCTTGTCAATAAGAATCGAGACTGTGCCAGAATCCAGTTTTACACCCAAAACAAGTCTCTGGAGAAAAATAGCTTTTTTGGCATATCAGGTGACATTGTGAGAAGTGTTTTAAAGGACTCTCATCCCAACCTCAATTTTGGGGTGTCTACTATACGGAGGCAGATAGAAAGAGAGCAATAATTTCGTTCTGCTGCAGAAGACAAAAAATGGTAAGTAGAAAATGACAGTAAGATTTCTGATATCATAGACACTTGAGTTTTCTTCTAGAATTGGGAGTTTTAAATACAGTCTTAGACATGATGGGAAACATTATGGTGATTAAACTGAGGTGTAGGAACTGATTCTGTTGTGCATGATGGGCAGGTTCTAGTGGTCTGCCCAGGATGACTATGGACAGCCAATCCAGTTCCCACATATCTTAGGCAATATTTTGTTGCTGGGAAGAATACTCAACACCCACAACTTAAAAGAAGAATGGTTCATTTTAGCCTGCGGTTCAGAAGGCTGAGCCGTCACATGACTCACTAGTCATGGCAGCATGGCAGACTGCCTCAGGGAAGACAGCTGGTCATCTCATGTGGCCAGGAAGCAGAGTGCAATCGGGAGGGATCTGGGTAATTAATGCATCTCTCTAACTCATGCTGTAGTGATCCACCCCTTCTGACTTAGCCCCACCTCATAATGGCCCATGAAACCATCAATAGATTAATCCACTCGATCCAATTAAGCCTCATAATTCAATCACTTTCTGAATACATGAGACTTATGGAGAACATTGTAGACTCAAAGCATACCACCACAACTACATGTCCTTATGGAAACTGAGCCCTATACACAAACTACTCATACGTGGCTGAGTACACTTTTGTACTATTTTATCCTCTCTTTGTTTATTATGCTGCCTTCTCTACCAAGACTGGTTTTCCTAATATCCATACTCCAGCACATTTATATTGATCTTTAAACTTCTAATCAGAGTATCACCTTAACAAAGATAAATAAATCTTTTTTATCTGTCTTTTTCTCGGACATATTTTGCATCTGTGCTTCACAACAGACTCTGAATTATCCAGAGGCAAAAATGGAGCTATCAGTTCTATATCTTGAAATCCAAGATCATGGATGTTTGGATAAATTAAGAGAAGGTAGAGTGTAGGCACCCACTGTAAATCTCAGAAACTTTTTACATAGGTCTGTGTAGACACTGAGCAAGAACAAAAAAAATGCCATTTTTATTACATTTCTTAGGATATGTTTCATAAAGAGTAACCACTGTTTCTTGATTGACAGGTGGAATGGAGTGGTTGCCCAAAACGATGACTAATTGTTTTTCTTCTATTTCCACATTTCTTTGTCATGTCATATTTTTTCTTCTTTAAATAAAAGGTAAAACTAATATTCTAATATGTTAAATCTGGGCTGACCTGGGAACTTGACTCATTATTTTTTTATGATATTCCTGGCCCAAACATTAAGAAACCTTGAATAGTTCTGTGTGTTCTGTAGGAAGTTACAGAGCTGGTATTTGAGTCATCTTGAAATAGTCCATTTGAAGAAAAGTGATTACATTGGCCGGAAGAGCAAACAGTGGTGGCTGGTTCCATTTGAGCTCAATGTGGTCTCGTGGGTAGGCACGGGTGGGGGAGTACATGTGCTGTAGGAGAGACCAGAAAACCATTCAGATGAGCCTAGCCAAAACTGCAGCCACCGAGTTGTAAACGGGATAAGTGCTTATTGTTTTAAATCATTCTTTAGATGATATGTATTCACAAAATTATAAAATAATCAGTTGCATAAATATTATGGTACTCCAGTGGGTTGACCTTAGAAGTTTTCTTTTCTTTTTCTCTTAACTCTTGGGTTGTTCAGGCTTTTTCCAGATCCTGTGCTTTCTCGAAGTTTTTTCTAATTTTTTTCAACCCCTGAGGATATTTGGTCTCTCAAATCTTACCATTTATCCAGTCGTCATTCACTGCCATTTTTCTTTACCTTGCAGTTTATGCTCTTTATTGTGTTTCAAAAGATTGACTTTCTTCTCTTTGTACATTATCTTTGAAAGCTCCCAGTTTACAAGACTGCACGAGAGGAATAAATGAAAACCCTTCTTCCACCAAGTAACCACATGCCTGTCTTGTTCATTGCCAAGTACTTTATGCTGATAAAAACGCAGAGAAACAAAGTACAATAACAACAATAACATTTCTAGATTCTTGGCTTTCAGCTATGTTGCGACTGCTATTTTGGCTTGATTTATGTATTGTTTACCAGTAGGAATGTGTAGAGTATGTCCTATTCTGGGAATGCAGTGACACACAACATACACAAAATTCCTACCTGCAGTGTTCCACCCCAGTGTAACACTTTTTATTAAAAGAAACTTTTTCAATTAATTAGGTACTTTTAAAAAAACTAATCCCAGTATTAACCAATACATAGGAATCGGATGTGTTGAATCAGTAAAATTTCCATTCATGATATTTTTTTTCAGTATGGAGGTAGTTTGATCTATTTTGTGGCCTAAAATTTAATTTTTAAAAATATATTTTTTCATCCATTCCTAAATGTTTCAAATTTGGATCCTTGTAACTCTCATTCAAAAGTGCGTATTTACATTTCTATGTGAAAATATTAGTGTTACTGTCTCATAATAAGCACTGTCTTTTTGAGTGTCATTTAAATATATATATATATATGTATAAATGAGCTCATAAATAAGTTATTTTAACTATTTTTCATGTGTAAAATTCACAGCCGTTTGAACATTCTCAATGTTACATAATTATCACTGCTTTAAGTTTAATTGTTCTTAGCAAAATATTAGAATCCATTATCATTTCCTGTGTGTGTGTGTGTGTGTGTGTGTGTGTGTGTGTGTGTGTGTGTATTTGTGTGTGTATCTGTGTCTGTGTGGTATTGGAGATTAAACCCAGAGTTTTCACACCAAATCACATCCCCAGGCTTCTGAAAAAAAATGGCTTTTTAAAAAAATTTTGAGACAAGGTCTGACTAAATGGCTAAATTGCCAGGGATCAGTTTGAATTAGTGATCTTCCTGCCTCAGCCTCCCAGAGTGGTACGATTGCAAACATATGCCATTACACAGGGCTTTATTTTGTATGTATTTTTGAAGATTATTTTCTTTTGTGGTAATTATGGCAATTACATTTAATACTCTAGTCTAGTTTGCTTGATACCAAGTTGACTTCAATAGACATTAAACATTGCTCCCGGATTGTCCTGTTCTCTTCCCTGTTACATTGTAAAAATTTATACATTCTGTTTTCTGTGTTTAATAGCATGCATTTACAATTTTTATGCATTTGTTTTAAAATAACTTAGCGAATTAAAATTTCAAGATATGCAAAACTGGGTTTTATATTTTTCTACTTAATTATGTTGTTTTAGAGTTTTCAATTTTTTTCAAGTAACCTCAAGTTATTTTCCATAATTATTTCATTTAAACTTGAAGAGCTCTTTTAAAAATTTCTCTCAGATCTTGTTTATCTCGGTAACACTGTTACTTTATCTGTATTTTTGAAGATTGTCGTTGCTGAATGTAGAATTATTTATTGACAATCGATGGCTTTAGGACCTTTAACACACTGTCTAATTATCTATGAATTTCATTTCCTTTGACTTCTTAGCTCTACTTGTTTAACCTCATTTCAGGTATGACAGTTTTCAGCCCCAAAATGTGAATGCTTGTCAATCAATACTGTTCTTTTAAAAAGGCCTATTTGTGTAACTGATGATGTTCTTTTGTCATTTTCTAAAACTGGACATTTGAATGTTATAACGTGGTAACTCTGGAAACCCTCTTCTTCGGGGCTGTTTTTAGTAACTGATTTTTTTTCTCAGTGTTGTGTATCAAATCCAGGGCCTTTGCGTGCTAGGCAAGCTCTGCACAGCCCTGCTTATCTAACTTTGCCATCTGGGAATTATCACTGTCTCTTTTGTTGTAGCTAATGTTTTGACAGAGATATCTTTGAACATGAGAATTCAAACAAATTAAAGCTCTTCTGCCATTGTCTGCAGACTCACTGTGTGCCAGCGTGTTCTTTCCACGCTTAGTCTGGATTGCCTTGCATCAACTGAGGTGGGATTTCCCCCCCTATTTTATTGATAAGTATAAGAACAAAATTTAAGGTTTACAATGAAGTTGAGCATTTTGTGCACATACGTATTTTGTCAAAGTGACAAGGGCTTTCCCACTCTCCTTTTGTCCCTCCCCCTACTCACACCTCCATCCCTCCCTGCCCTACCCCTGGTTCACTTTGTTTTTCTCTTTAAGTTCCATGAGACAGTTGTGATCTGGGTTTCTCATATCAGAGAGATCATTGGATGTTTCACCTTCTGCTTCTGACTCACTTCACTAAGCATGATGTTCTCAGGTTTCTTCCATTTGCCGCAGAAGCCTCCACACTGTTGGACTTTATAGATGCATAGTATTCCATTGTGTATAAATACCAGAGTTTGTGTATCCACTGGTCTGAGGTGGGATCTTAAAATGCTATCAGATCTTTACTGATGACGATTCCTTATCCTGGTCAGCTCTGTGTCTTTTTAAATTCTCTAGTATATTTGGGTGCTTTTTAATACCTTCACTTTTAAATTATTCTTTTAATGACTTAGGTAGTCAGTTTTATGTCCCAAGTGTATCTTTGTCCTTAGGCCATGGCTCGATATTCACTAGCTTCAGGGTGTTTTTAAGCAAAGCCTACCATTTTTCCTTCCTGAGGAATTCCATCTTAGGCAAATAGAAATGGTCCCATCTGGTTGGTCAGTTGGATGTCTCTTCGAGTAGTTAGAACAGATACTTTCAGTAGCTTGTGAATGTGGTTTGATCAGCTGTCTCTGGAGTAATGAGGCAGGTTTCGTACCAAGAGCATGAACTGCAGTTTTGAAGGTCATTGATGAGCTCTGGTGGAAATGGAGCAAATGTAGCTAAAACTTGCCTCAAAACTTCTCTAATACTTAAAAACTGACTTTACTGTATTAAACATTTGACTAGGGTAAACATTTGGTATTTATAAGTTCTAACAAAGTTAGTTAATTCCTGTTTGATTTTCAATGTTTCTTCCACCTTCTTTTGTAAATGTTATTGTGAGTACAGTATTTTTCCCTATACTTTTTTTGATTATGGCTAATCAGAGAAGAAATTTTTTATCCATTTGCTTTACTTTTATTTTTCTGCCATTTTGCAAGGTTTTATTTTCTTCTCAAGTTCCCAAGCTCTTTGCCAGGGTTGCAGAAAAAAAAATACCTCTTCCTGACTTATAGAATTTGTTATCTCTCTGTAAATCCTATATCATATATGTCCCATTTATTTTTTCTGGTTTGCTGATTTTATTCTGATACTTTTTATTTTGCCTATGTTGTAAAGACACATTGTTTTTATGACATTCAATTCAAGAATTTTTTTTCTTGTGGCATCTTGTTTTATAACTTGCTTAATTAAGCTTTTCTTCCAAATATTTTCCATAGTGGACATAATTTCTCAATGTTAGCTTACTATTTTTGAAAAATAGATATTATTCAACTAATAGAATATTTTAAAATAATATCAATTATTTACATTTTTGTACTCACGCTACTCATGCTCTTGATTTGATATATATACACACACACACACACACACGTGTGTGTGTGTGTGTGCACGTGTGTGTGTGCGTGTGTGTGCATGTTTATTTGGGGGAAGGAATGTCCCTGTTTTGTACAGCTGTCCTTTTCTTTATCGTTTCTAATCTGAGGTCATCTGTCACCCTCAGCTTATTCCTGCATTTATTCTCCTGGATTCTTCAGCAAGGTCTATTCGCCAAGGAGACTAGTTTTTGTTTACTGCTAATGGTATAATTTTGTTTTCTCTAGCACAATTTTTTATGTCTTCTCTAGAGAAGCAAGAGATACAGACATTTGTTTTCAGACTAATATTCTGATCTAATTTCCTGTGTATGTTTTTATTCCTACCACACATTTTTGTAATAGGATTTGAGGCTTCTTGAAAAATGGCATTTAGTAAAATATGATAAAAAATACTTGAGGGAATGGGAAAGTACAAATGATAAAAATAAAGACAACAAAAATATGTTAGCTCCTTGTAGTTTTTCAGACTTTTGTTAGCTTGTGTCTTGGTACTGGTAAGAGATGAAACATTTAGGGAATTGACCTTTGACTTACCACTTACCTAAAGGTAAGTTTTCTGAGGTCAGATTGGTACACTCTGTTGCAAAAAGATGTTTAGCCACAGCTTCTAGAACATTATGAATTTATCCTAAAAATAGGCAAGTGGTGATTCTTGATACCGTCAGAACTTTATTCTGCCAGAATGGCATCGTTGGCGGGCACCGTTGTGGACTGGACTCTGGGCGTGTTGGGAGCATCTCTCTCAGCATGGAGGGTACCGCAAAGTTTCCAGCCACTTCATTTCTAGGTCATTTACTGGCAATAATGTGCAGTAGCCACAGCCTGCTGGTTTCAGCAGTGTGGCCGCACCATCGCTCGGTGAGAGGAACTAAAACGTTTGACTTGAAAGCCTCTGACTGATAAAGTGAAAAAATATCCAGATAATGTTTGCCTACACTTGAGCAAAATATCATGATTCTATAGATGTATGATATAAATAAGCTAATAATTTTGGATTTTACTTTTGTTCATTAAAAAACACGTTGTGGAAGCAAGTCTCAATCTTGCAGATTTTTTTTTTTATAGTTACTAAAGTGAAGACAGATAGATGTCTCCTTTTTTTGGCCTAAATAACACCATGATATTTTGGCATATTAATGCTTTTATTTCATGTTGGGACTTCTTTCATCATATTCCCTTGATAACTCCTGTTATCCACATTAGATAATATGTCTGTGGGAAAAGGACACATGCCAACATTTTCTCAAGTATTCCAGACCAGACTGTAATAATTAGTGCCGAAGAAGTTATCAATACATAACCACTGAATTTTCTTGTCAGAAAGCAAGCAGGTGGTTACGTCCTCCCTTGTGGACACTGTGGTGATATTCTCAACCTGTCTGCTGTTGCCCTGGGGCTTTTGGCTTGGCCGTCCATGAAAGCAATCCAACTTAGTTGGGTAGGATCTCTGGAGGGCAGGATGGTATAAAAATAACCACCACTGCCATTGCCACCACAACAAAAGCAAACTGTCCCTGACAGAGGTCACATTGGAGTTAGGCATGATAAAGTTCGATGAGGTTGATGCAACCAAAGAATTTAAATTATTCTTTGATTAAAAATTGTCAATTCTAATTCTCCATCTCTAGGTTGCCTCTGAATAGCCCTGGAAATGGAATTCCTCTTTTATGTATTCATTTGTAGAAGGGAATGAAAGGAGATGCCAATGTTTAACTATGAGTTAAAAGAATTCATAAAAAATCAGAGGCTAAATGAAACTTTTGAAATGAGGAATAATTTAGGTATAATTCTTGACATATTTGTGGGTTTTTTTTAAAAACAATAACCTATCCTGTTCACATCTTGGTCTAGTTCCACATATGGCTCCATGCTTTCAGGACTCAGTAACTTTATCATTTGTTATTTTTTTCAAGTTCTAGTTCACATCATATCCCTGAGTTACTTCTGAGTAAATGTCTTTTCAGTTCTGTGCTGTGCTTCAATAAATCCCACCACAGAATTGGGTTTACAATAGAAACTCTTTGAACACAGAAATGACTTCAAAACTTGAATTACATTTTCTCAGGTAAAACCAAGTTTTTTCCCCTCTAAAGAATCTCATTGAGCATGTGCCCACTCTTAAGGAAAGTAGTTAGGACTTGAAAATAATTGACTGTACTGTTAACAGAGAAACTTCCTCGCCCCGTATCAAGTGGTGGTTATTGTGAGGCTGTGATGTGCGGTGTGGAGGGTACTTCTGGAGTCACGTGTGGCAATCAATGTTTTGTTCATTTCCCTTAGAGCTGACTCTTAGGATAGATATCTACTTCTTGACTCTCCCAGAGTAGAATTGACTGTTCATCTTTCCACAACTACCCAGAACTTAACTTTGTGCATTTCTGGTTTTGCTAAGACCAGAAAAAAAAAATAAAAATAAAGCATCCAGAGATGAAGCCAAGAGTGTGAGCATTGGAGACATGGAGATACACTATTAAGAACTGTCTGCTATTCACTATGCAAGTTAAACAAGTTATGTTCTAGGTTTTATCAATATCACAGAGTTATCTTTCTTGGCCTTGGTGTGAAAATTAAGTAGAGTCCTGAAGGCCAATCTCTCATTCAGGTATCTGGTTGTGTTCAGGCACATAGGTGAGAGGAGGGTAGTAATTTTATTTCTTTGTTTTTCTTTTTTCTTCTTTCATTCATTCTTTCTATTTTCTTCTGAGATAGGATCTCTCTCTGTTGTGCAGGCTGGTCCTGAATTCATTGTGTAGACCAGGCTAGCCTCAAACATATGACCATTCTCTCGCCTTAGCCATCCTAGTGCTGGGACTACAGGCATGTGCCACCACACCAAGCTTATATGGTGCTGGGGAATTGAACTTAGGGCCTTGCATTTACTCAGCAAGCTTTCTAACTGCTGCACTATTCTTCCAGCCCTGAGGGTGGTATTTTTGCAGAAGGTTGAGAGAGGGAGAAACTGGGTCCTAATCTCCATCTAGATAGTTTAGAAGGTGTGAGCAAAAGTGGATACTGTATTTCTGTACAGTCACAGTCAAAAACGTGGAATGACACAGCTTCACAGAGCAATCATGGGGAAGTCAAAGCCAGAGGAAGACAGAGAAGTGAGACAACATCCAAGTCTCAAGTCTACATGTGGTCTGGGATGGCGCCTGATAATATTTCTTCCTGAAAACAATGCAGAGAGAAACATAAGTGGGTAGGACAAGTCCTAAAAGTCTTGCTCACAAGCTCTAACTAAAGAGTAATTAAAAATGGATAAGATCTTCAAGAGGGCAATTATCGTAACTTTGAAAGTCTTTGGTAGAACAGTTTTCTGAGGAAAAAAGAACTATAAAAGCGAGAATGGAGGGCATTAAATTATTGTTATTTGCAGATGATATGATTGTGTACTACTGGAACTCATGAGAATTGTCTGAAAAACTGTTAGACATGAAAGGGAGACTTTGGAAAATTCCCCCGTTGCAAAAATTTATATCAAAATCACTAGTTTTTTATATACCAACTATAAACAGAAAATTTAAATAGGGAAAATATCCTATTTGCAATACCAAGAAAATAAAACAAGATCTTTTAAAAATCTAGGAAGAAAGAATACTTGAGGTTTATGTGAAGTCAACTTTAAAACTCTTCTGAGAGTTATAAAAGGAAGACTTGGAATAATAGTTGCAACTCATTTTTAGAAAGATACAATATCATAAAGATATTATCTTTCAAATTAATCTATAAAGCTTATGCCATTCAAATTTGAATACTAATAAGATGTTTTGGAGGAAAGTTTTACAAAACATTTTCAGAGAATTACATGTACAAACTTGCCGTAATGATTCTGAAAATAAAAAGACTTAATGGAACAAAATCGAGAATCTGGAAAACATTGATCTGGAAATAGAAGAACATATCAGTATTTTATTCAATAATAGAAAGATTATTTATTAAAACATACTGTTGTGATAATAGAGTTAAAATTTCTGAAAAATAAAATTAGCTATTGGTAGTTTAATCTCAAAATATATTTGAGATCATGTGAATGTAAAAATCCTTATAATGTGCTACAGGAAAACCTGGGGGATAGAAGAATAGAATCTCACTTGTATTCATAAGGGAAATATTGGTAAAATAGACACTTAAAAAGCTCACTTATAGTTTTCTTTTTCATTTCTCTTTTTCTGTCTTTCTCTTTTCTTTTCTTTTCTTTTCTTCTCTTCTCTTTTCTTCATTTTTTTTTTTTTTTTTGACACAGAGTCTCACTCTGTAGCCCAGGCTGGTACTGAACTCAGTATGGAGCCCAGGTTGGCCTTGAACTCACAGCAGTCCTGCTGCTTTGGCCTCCTGAGTTCTTGGATTATAGGCATGTGTCACCATGCCCAGTGTACATGGTGCTAGGGCATTGAATTGAGGGCCTTAAGCTTACTAGGCAGGCTCTTTAAGCCCTAAACTATTCCTCCAGCCCTCTGTAGCTCCTTTGTTAAAGCACTTGTCTAGCATGCCCAAGACCCTTGATTTGAATCCTAGCACCACGTACCAATTAGCTTGGTGTAATGGCACAGGCCTATAATCCCAGTACTCAGGAAGGGATGAGCCACCTCTTGCTACATAGGGAGTCCAGGACCAGTCTGGACTACAGAGAAAACAAAACAAACAAAAAAACACCAAAAAAAACTAGAGTATTACAAAAGAGTGGTAGCTTAAAAAGTCAAAATAAATGAAATTTTCACAATGTGCATGATGTTTTTGTAAAACTATTGGTAAAAATATTGTACTCAAAATGGGTAATTATTTCACATGAACTAAGAAAAAATATTCATAAAATTTCATTGTCATTATAGTTAAGTAGGCAAAAATAAAATAACACTCCACATCCCTAATTAAAAAAAAGTGCATGTATATAATCATACCAATTCAGCACTTACTTGTATTGAAGTGCAAACTCATACCACTTTGGAGAGCAATTTGCTAAATGTGTAATGTAATTTTAAATGCACACATCCATTCACACAGTAATTCTATTTCCAGAAAGTTGATTTAGGGGCATTTTAGTAAAATTACATAATAATATGGAATATAATTTTTTAAATCTATGTAAGTATATTCTGTGGTACATTGGTTAAATAGCATTCAACCAATAACATTTTATGGATTTTTAAAAACCGTGATGTATTAGTACTTATTATTAACAATAAGTTTACATGAGTATATTCTGAAATAATAAAAATATCACAATTTGCTGCTTTAACAGATGTCTTTTGAATAGATAAGCTTTGTGTGTCTGTATATGTATTCTGTTACTTGCATATTTTAACTGGAAGAAGAGACAAAGTTCTGGAATTCTTAGTTATGTTTCTAAAGCTGTTGGAGAATGCATAAATGAAGAGACATAATAACTTCTTCAAAAATAGAGAAAACTCATCCTATCTTTTCCTCACTCATGACAGTCCTCCTACTTCAGCCTCCTGAGTAAGTGTTGAAATTACACGCATTCTCCGCCACCCCTGGCTATGGGTTATTTTCAAAATGATGTGGTTAAGAATACTTTAATGAAAGTTTATTAGTGTTTTCGAAAATATTTTTCAATTGTGGCTTCTCCTCTTATTGTCTTGACAGAATCTTTCACAGAGAAAAGATTTGTCATTCATTTTTTACATTAAATATATTTACTCCTTTTTTCAAACTTTATTTCTAACTGATACACAAAACATAAAAATTGTATATTAATTCAGCGCTCTGAATGGTTTAGATGCATGTATATGTTGTGTAATGCTTAGATCAAATTAGATGTATTTATTTTCAGATGTGATCATGTCCTTTAGTTTTTTGAAGTTCAAGGAACATTACTGTGGATCTCTACTCACCGTACTGTGAAATAGCACATTACTACTTATTCTGATCTAATTTAAACTTTGCACTCATCAGTCAATGCTTCCTCAGTACGTCCTCTCCCGTGACTGACTCCCTTGGCCTGGAAGCCATCTTTCTGATCTCAACTTTGATGAAATAAAATTTTAGATTCTCTAAATGAGTGCGATCATGTGTTGCTTGTCTACCTGGATTTACTATGGTAGGTACCTACCTGGCTTTAGTATGGTGATCTTTATCTCCATGTGTTTGTTGCAAATGACAGAATTTTGCTGTTTTATGGTTGAATAGTGTTCAGTTGTGTGAAGGTACTGCAATTAATTTTTCATCAAGTGATAGATACCTGGGTTGTTTTCATTTTCTGGCTTTGAGTGAATAGTATGACAATAAACATGAAATTGTAAATTTTTCCTCAACATACTGATTTGATCTCTTTGGATATATACCCAGGATTTAGGTTCCTTAATTATATAGTAACTGATTTGTCTATTCATTATTTTTGTAGTACTGGTCATTGCACCCAGTGTCTTCTGTAAGCTGGGCAACACTCACCACTGAGCTATACTTCCAGACCTTCTCTTTTTTCTTTTTGAGAAAGCTCCGTCCTATTTTTCACAATATGTATATTGTTTTGCATTTTCAACAACAGTGTACAAAGGTTCATTTTCCCCCACGTCTTTACTGACACTCAATATTTTTTAATTTTTTAAAAAATATTAGCCATTCCTGCCAAGGTGAAAAAATATCTCATTGTGATTTAGATTTGTATTTCCCTGGTGGATTAACAATATTGAATATTTTTTCAAGCACTTACTTGCAGTTTGCCTGTTTTCTTTAGGTCTCTTGACCATTTTAGGGTTTCTTTCTTTTTCTTTCTTTCGTTCTTTTGCTATTGAACTTTAGGAATTCCCCACATAATATATTGTGGATATCAGCATGTTTTTAGACATATACATGGCAAATATTTTCTATCACTGTGGTTACATCTTCACTGTATTGATTATATTAATGTCCTTTACTATGTAAATTTCTTTGTTTTGTTTTGTTTTGTTTTTTTCTTGAGACGGAGTTTCCCTGTAAGTTTGGGATGGTCCTGAACTCACTGTTTAGCCCAGGCTGGCTGAGATTGCAGGTGTGTGCCACCATGCCCTGCTTATGTGGTCCTGGGTGTTTAGTTTTATGTACCAATTTTTCTCTTTTAAGCTTTTGTTTCCTGTACTTTTGGGGTCTCATACTAAACAAACAAAATCCCATAACTCTGTTCAATGGAATGTATTGAAGTGATCTTTCATTTTCTTCTAGTGGTTTCAGAATTACAGGCCTTACATTTGAATATTGAAAGCATTTTGACTTGATTTTTTATTACTGGTGAGAGATAGAAGTCTAGTTTGATTCCTCTCATGTAGATATCTAAGTTTTTCATTCTTTTCATTGAAAAAATTCTTTTTTCTAATGCATGTTCTTAGCAACATTTTTGAAAATGAGTTGACTATAGGTGCATGTGTTGATGTCTACAATCTTTGTTTTATTGGTTGATAATTACTTTTATGTTCATGTTATGCTGTTTTAATTATTATGTTGTCTTGATTATTATTGTTTGATTATTCAGAAGTCCTATGATTATATTTCCTACTTTTGTGAATAATGTCACTGGTATTTTAGAAGGATGCTTTGAGTCTGTAGATTACTTTGGGGTTGTAAAGACATTTAACAATATTGATTCTTACATTCCATGGAAATTAATATGTTTACACATTTTTTGTTTGTTCTCCTCAATATTTCATCTATGTTTTGTGATTTTTATTGTGGATGGGTTTTTTGCTTCTTTAGCTAAATTTATTCATATATATTTTATAATTTTTACAAACAAGATTTTTTGTTTCAGACCTTTTTAATATTAAACCATTGCAACACTATTGAGTTTTACATGTTGGAGTTTTGTATTTTGCAGTGTTGTTGAATTAATTTATTAGTTCTAATAGTTTTGAGACACGTTTTGGGATATATATATATATATATATATATATATATATATATATATATTTCCTTTTCTCCCTAATCTCTGTGGCTAGACTTCCAGGAATATGATAAAGTGGTGAAAGTGGGCATATTTGTCTTGCTACACATGTTACAGAGAAAGTAATCACCTTTCCCTGTTCACTGTAGTGCTAGTTATTGCTTACTGTAAAGGACCTTTATTAAGTTGAGGTACATTTATTTTGTAGTATTTTAAACTTTTTTTAAAACTATGAATGGTTGATAAGTGTTATCAAATATTGCATCCATTGTGATGAGCATGTGGATTTAGTCCTTCATTCTGGTAGTGTGGTGCATCGCATTTATTGATTAATGTTTATTGTGCCATCCTTAAAATGCTGAAATGAGTTCCACTTATTACATAGTTCTGAATGTGCTGCTGGTTATTTATAATATCTGTATCTTCAATATTTCTTTGTTAGTGTAATGACTATTTTTTATTTCTGATTTATTTATTCAAATTTTCCCTTCCTTTTTTCGTAATGACCTGGTTTATTTATTTTGCTTAACATTTAAAAAAAACACACTTGCCACGTTTCATTATCTTTTGTGATAATTTTATTTTTAGTCTAGATTTCCTTTTTCTGTGCTCTGGTCTTCATTGTTTCTTTCCTTCCACTGATAATATTTTCTACTTATCCTGGATCCTTTGAAGCACAATGATAAGTCATTTATTTGAAGTCTTTGCTTGGTGAGGTAGGACTTGATCACAATAAACCACTGTCTCAAGGCTGCTTGGCTGCATCCCATATATTTTATATCTCTATTTAAATTTTCACTTGGATTAAATTCAGATTATTCATTTTTTCCCTTTCATTGATCGTGCTTTTGGTATCATGTCTTAAAAGGCATTGCTAACCCCAAAGATAGCTACAGTACAATAATAGGAAAAGTGGCCTTCATGGAAATGAGAATAGGTTGTAGAGATCAGACTAAGATAGTGTGAAGGAGATTGAAAGTTACCGCCCAAAGCCCAGTATCTGTCAATCGTCTTGAAGAATTTGTCCTCTTAGGACTTCCATTTTACAAGTTAATGGAATAAGGTGTTATACTGATTAGGGTTCTTGGACAAACAAAACTAACAGAAATTTATTAGGATGGCTTACAAGTCTGAAGGGAGTCTAAAATTGTCACGTGCAGGGGCAAAAGTTGGACAGTCTAGTTGGATGCTCAGAAGTGAGATAAAAGAACATGAGACTGAGGACAGCTAGTGCTGCAGATCACCGTCCCCGGTGGTAGTGAACACCTGAAAGCTGGGGTGAGTCTGCGACGACGACTGCAGTGTCTAAAGCCCATGGGGAAGGCTGGAGTTCTCACACAAACAATTACAATATTCTCTCTTCTTCCTTTTCATTTAGCTCAAGCTGCCAGTCTGTGGGCTGAGCCACCTACATCTAGAGTAGGTCTTCTTCCTTCATTTGCTGGCCCCTAAGTCAGTCACTCACACTCACAACTCTGCTGTGTGCACTAAATGGTCATTTTCTAATCCCTACAAACTGAAAGCAAGCTAAACGCTTTGCACGTTCCAGGTGTGTAGGATGTAAAATGGACAAGCTCTCCTTTCTGACCTCAGATTTAGTCATCCTGATTCTGGTCTGTGTTTTCTCGGTGTGTTGACACGTCAGGAAGAACTCAGGTAGAGTGCAAGGGTCTGTAAGACTTCTTCTATGGTCAAAGACAAAATAGAAAACAATAAATTGAAAGTTACATTAGAGTTCTGAGTCACTGTGCATATGTTCTTTTATCTCATCTTGGAAAACAGTTTCTGTGAGAGTTAGATTGTATCGATCCACTCAAGGGATTGCACAGATCTGCTCAAAGGCTAAACATTTATTGGAAAAAAAAAAAAAGCCCAAGGCTTGAATTGTAGTAAGTGAACAAAATGTAAGAATTTGTGAGCCAGTTAATTAGCTAATGTATGAGTAACGCAAGTTAGTCGTGGTCTTTAGTTTTTGTCCCTCATTTTGTTGATATGTATAAACACAAAATTTAAGGTTTACAGTGAAGGTGAGCGTTTTGTGCACCTACGCATCTTGTCAAGGTGACAAAGACTTTCCCACTCTCCTTTTGTCCCTCCCCTTACCCGTCCCTCCCTCCATCCCCGCCCTACCCCCTTGTTTCACTTTGTTTTTCCGTTTTAAGTTACATAAGAGTTGTGGTCTGGGTCTCTCATGTCAGACAGACCATTCGATGTTTCACCTTCTGCTTCTGACTCAATTCACTAAGCATGATGTTCTCAAGTTTCTTCCATTTGCCTGTAAAAGCCTCCACGCTGTTGGACTTTATTGATGCATAGTATTCCACTGTGTATAAATACCACAATTTCTGTATCCACTGGTCTCTTGATGGGTATTTTGGTGACTTCCATATTATAGCTATTGTTAGTTGTGCTGCTATGATAAGGTCTTGTTCTGGAGTTCAGGCTGGTTCTGAGCTCATAAGGTAGCTACCCTTGAACTCATGGCAATCTTCCTGCCTCAGTCTCCCAAGTGTTGGGATTGGGAGTGTATATATATGCCACCACGTCTGGCTTATTTTCATGCAGTGGTGTGAATGTAAACTCAGGGCCTTGCAAATGCTGAGCAACCACTTTAACCACTGGGCTTTGTCCCTGGTCCCTAAAAAATGTTTTAAATACATGTGTTGGCTTTGTGGGACTGGGAAAAAAGATATTGTTTTTATCTGCAGATGAAACAGACATCTTGTAATTTGTCACCCATGACTAAAATAAATGTCTGCCTTAATAAGAATTATTTATAGGCTAAAAATAATATATAAGATGTAAAATTATTTCCTGGTGAAGAAAGACCTTATAAATTATGTTAATTTGCTATGTCTTTACAACCCGTTCCTTGCTCTAGAGTGCAGCTGCTTTAATGGCTGGCTAACAAATGGTGTTTTGTGAAATATAATTTCCTGCATTTTAAAGATAATGAAAAAAACATTGTTGAAATTTTGGTTGGTAACATATCAATAAATTGCTGCCATGAAGCAGCAGAACATATCCACAGAGCAGTAGAAATAGCACTGCTCCTTTATATGACCTGAGAAGTCTAAGAGTGACTTCCAGGAGCCCTCAAACAACCGAATCCTTAAAGAGATTTCAGTCTTGTCATCCAGCCCGCTTTCTATCAATGTAATTTAAATATATACTTGAAATCTCTCATTAGTCAGGCTGAGTGCTCATGAGTTGTAAGAATCTGACCCAAGTCTTCCAAGGAATTTCTGAGAAAACACGCCTAGATAAGGTCTCCAATCCCAAAAATATTGCGGTCTAGTGGGTGTGTCAATTTTCTGATTTCTTTGAACTAGCCTTCTCTCTAGGAGAATGTGAAAGTCTCTAATAGAATATTATGAACAAATATTGCATTTCTACTCATATATTTTTATACGATTTTCAAAATTTCCATTGTGTTTCGGTAGGATGTGAAGCACATTGATATGCAAAAATTGTCAATAATTTAAATTTGGGGGTGTGGGATTATTTTGTGACAGGGTTGTTTTATTAATAGAGTCACATATTAAATTCATTTTAGTCCTGTGTCTTATTCAACCTTTAAGAAATATCATCAGTGCTTAGTAGAAGGTCTGGGACAGCACAGACCTTTTAAGAATACAGATAGAAGGGCATTAGTAGGAGAAAGAACTTGCTGTTTCCAGAGGCATCTGATAAAATTACAGAAGTCTAGTGCTAGGAGGATATTTATAATCATTTTATTTCTGTTAATAGAAGATTTAATTGCATGCAAAGTTTTAATCTGACAACTTCTAACTTGACAAGGGGATATTCCCTGCTTTTTCTCATTTACTTGGCTTTGCTTTCAAAATTGTAGGAAGCAGCTGGTGGATTTTATTTGGAGTTTTTGTAAACTTTATGCCAGTTATTTGATTCTGAACACAAAAGTTAAGGAGATATATTCTCAGCAAAAGTCATTGGAAGTTGTGGACACCAACATCAATACTCTTGCACGTCCACAAGATTTCTTCAAAGAAATATAATTACTAGTGCCATTTCTTGGTGATGGTGGGGAATACTAACATTTAGAAAGTTGTTAGCAATGCAACTGGAATTAATGGGCAGAAACACCTTGACCTACTTTTAAATGATTTCTAAAAAAAAAAAAAAAAAAAAAAAAAAAAACTGTTCTCCTGCGCCACTTGTTTTTCTTTTCTGGGAATTCACATCTTCTCTAAAACATAAAAATGTAGCTGAGCTTAGCTTTTAAATTTCCTTAAGAGTTTTTGAACTCAACTTCATGTTTCAATGTTACATTCTGCTCTACTTTTATGACAAAACTTATAGAGATTTATTTCAGATAGGTAAGCAGTATTATTTTTAGCTATATTTTAACATGTATCAAATGAATTCTATCAAAAATAATATCAGCTTATAAATATGTGTAGAGAAGCACCATCACCCAGATATCATAAGGCTAATATGCCATTTTTTGTTTCTTTTAAAATCAGTAATTTTAATTTTACTTGACCCTAACAATTTATCACACTTTTTTTTGTAAGTCAGGCAGAATAGAAATTTATATTGCCTATGACTGTGTATCGTAATTGGATGGTAATATGTATGTTTTCTGATATTATTAGATGTAAAAAATCATGTGTCTATTTCTGATCAGATGCTGAAAGAACATGGTCTGTCATTTTGATTTGAGCAATTTGCCAAAAGATTGAAAGGAACTCGTTTAGTCCATTGATAAACATCATGAAAATCTTAACAGCTCCAGCACTGTTAAAAAGTCCCAGTCCAAACTTTCCTCTGACTTCAAAGGCAAATGCTTAGCTGTGATCTCCTGTGAAAATCAGGAAGATAGTGAAACCATTCTAACATACAGTGGCACAGAGTAAACATTCCCATAGACTAGGATGATGGAGAATAACTGGACCAAGCAACACAGAAATCAGAAGGGCAGAGATTAATTCCCGTAATTCCATGTCCAGAAACCAGGGCAAGTTGAGACAAATTTACCTTCAGATGGTTCGTGCAGCCCTGCCAGTAAGGCCTCTCAGCATGACTGCACTCATGGCCTGTGGCTCTCTCCAGTACATGATCCATGTTCCTGGAATGTAGCTTCCTGGGGTCAGGGTAATGCTGCCTGGTTTCCCAGTCCTTCAGAATCGTGAATGGAAGCCTCCATGACCCCGTACCTCTCACATCCTGCATTCCTGAGGTCTGATGCTTGAGAAGCAGCAGCTGTATCCCCATAGACCAAGCTGCAGAATCCTCTGAGAGCTTTGGGGACTGAACCGAGAATGGACTTCCCCAGGTGGCTGACATGACTTGGACTCGCTGGTGCTCTCTTCTGAAGTGAAAGATTCAAGGTCTTGAACCCTGAAGCTTGTCAAGGGTGGAATCTCATTGGTTTCTGAAATGCTCTCAAAACATCTTTTCTATCGCCCTGAGGAAAAATACTTGGTCTGTCTTTAATACTAAACTTTTTAGGAACCATGCTATTTATGGCCCTAATTTTGAAGGAGCTTCCTTTCTGTTGAAAGTGTTTTTTAAATATGATTTGATTTTAACACTTACTTTTAAAGGATGTGCCAGAGGGGAAGGGAAATTAATACATTTAAGGTCACAAAACACATTTTATGATCTA